>JAJJWW010007123.1:0-486348 GCA_023531295.1 Papaver armeniacum
TTAAATGATGTTCTAGTTAAATTTCATGATCGATTAACAAATTTTTATTAATCTTTTGATGAATCTTACCAAAGTAATGAGAATTACAAGGAAATCAAAATAGCTCTAGACTTTCTCTCTCCTATTCATTCTCCTCTCACTCTCTAAAAAGATCTCTCTCATCTCCATTTTGTTTGGCTCTTTATATAGGAGATTACATAGTGGATGGCCAAATAAGCCTTGACCTTTATTTTCGGATCGATTGCGTCGTTCTCGCAGGCTCACAAGATTTTGCTTCGCAAGGTAATCCTGATCTTTGCAGAATCTTCACACTTTCCTTATGACTAAGCTGACGTCACTCGCTACATCACTTCTCTCGCACTCTGCGATGACCTTCGTAATCACACTTTAGTTAAAATTTCGCTGGAATATAACTGTTGCGAGATTCTGTTCCTACATCTTGCCTCTTCTCATGTCTTCTCCGCGAAGAAGAGAATGATATGAGAACTTCTGTCTCCAAATGTCGCAACCGCTCATTTTTCCCTATCTTTTTCCACCGACAACTTTCCTTGAATTTAGCGTAACCGCCTACACGTGTTTACTGTTCCCCCTTTTTACCATCTCATTTAATTTCAACCGGTCATCCTTTTTGCCTATTTAAGGAGAGAATAGATGGGAAAATTATTTTCTTCTTTTACTTCATCTTTCTCGTCTCCAAGCTCTCTATAAATCTTCATACTATGTAATTTTCTTCATATTTGATTCTTACAAGATTATCTATCTGCTACTGCTTTCATGGAGTCATCAGGGTTAGTTTTGCTTTTTTCTTCTCTCGACTTTGCTGGAACTGATCTTATTTTGATGATTTCTTTAACTAACTAATTTTATAATTTTGTCTAATTCCCATACTGATTCTGTTTCAGCAAAGGCACCTCTTCCACCAAATTCACAGTCCCAAACCCTAAGGTTCCCAAACGCTCGCAACATAAAGTTGTTGTTGGTAAAATAAAGTATGAGAATTCCACGGTAATAAGAAACACCTCTTCTTTAATAACAATATTGTTGCCTCTGTTTCTTATTTGAGTTGATATTCGCATGATGATGAAGGAATCGAAATACCCAGAAAATCTCACAAAATAAAGACTATTACTTCTTCTCTTTCATTTCCTGATTTCGAACCCGCACCTTCCCTTACAACTATGCCAGCTAAAACCTTACTACTTACTTCTCCTTTTCATGAAAACATTATTTCAGATACACTTCCCTCAACTAATCCTCCTGCAAATGAAACCCCTTCTTCTCCTATTGCAAATGAAACTCCTTCTTCTCCTCTTGCGAATGCCGCAAAGATTCAGTCTGTTGCAACTTAGCCCATAGAACCTTTTTCATCTTCGCCTGGGAAAAAGATATATGTTGCGAAAGATGATTCGCTTCCCAAAATTCAATTATCCCTACTTCTTCATCTGAAACTCTTCCTGTTAAGAAGGAACTGTTGGAGGGAATGTACATTGCCTTTAGAGTTTTGTCCGATGTTCTTGATGATGCTCGAAGATCTTCTATTGATCCTAACGTCTGCGAAACTCTGGGTAAATATTTTAATGCTGGGAGAACAACTTCGCAAGTATCTTTAGAAAGAAAAATTGGATCTTTGAAGGAGGAACTCCAAGCTATGACTTTAGAATGTGATGATCTTCGCCTCAAAAATCAAAAGCTTGAGAATGTTTCGCTGGATTGCGAGAATCTTCGCAGAAAAAAATGATGAACTGAAAGGTATGATCTTCTTGCTTTCATTTATAGCTTATCTTCTTTGTTAATTTTACTTCTTTTGTATTTACTTTTCTTGTTCGCACATTCAGTTCTAATTCAAAAACGAATAATGGAGAGGTACGACTTTCAATATGTCACTGAAGAAGCTCGTAATGACAATGAAGCTTTGTTGAATCAATATAACCAATTAGATAATCTTTATTCGTATTCTGTTGATCAAATTAACAACCTTTCGAACGAGAATACGCATCTATCTCAAGAGCGAGAAGTATTAAGTAGCAAGTTATCCCAACTCTCTTATTCATTAACTAAATCTAACTTGGAAATGAAACTCTATCGATGAAAATGGAACCTTGTCTCAAGAGAAACGAATCCTCCTAAACAAAGTAGCGATATCTTCGCAACAACTTAATGTTTGTCAAAAAATATGTGATGAACAAGAGAGATCTCTTCGCTCGTTAAGGAATGAACTTAAAGAAGTAACCGAATCGTCCATTGCTGAGAATAATAAACTCATCCAAGGTAGAATAGCTTTGAGTGTAAAAGCAAACCAACTTAAAGAGCAAAGCACACCGGTTAGAGGACTCCTATGCTTCCTTAGCGATGGAAAATGCCTTACTTATCTCTAATGAGAAAAGTTTTCAGATCGCTTGAAAAGTTTGATTGGGGATAACTTTGATGGTGCCATGAACCACTTGGAGAATAGTAGTTTGGCTTTAGCTCAATATCTTATTTAGCAAAAGGAAGGTAGTCATAATAATCTGACTGCCTTATCCACTTTTACATGCTTAATTATTTTCGCAATATTCCACTTTCATGAATTTCGCTATAACAATCTTTTGGTATTTTTATTGTTCGCAGAATCTAAGAGAAAGCTTCACTCTTCCATATCTTCTGGAGTCGAAATTAGCCAAGATTCGCAAGGAGAATGTGACGCTGGCTACCACTCTTGCTCATTCTCGCGATCGGGCCGAAAGAAGATTTGATTACCTTCAGCATTCCAAAGATATCGAAAGTATGAATCACCAAAAGGCACTTCTTCGCCAAGTACATCTCAAAGCTGAAGTTCTTGTGAATGGCATCTTACTAGATAAATCACTTTGTCCTCTAAAAGTTAAGCCTCTTTTCGTAGATGCTGATGAAGTTCCTCGCGAGCCTGACAGTGATTTTGACTTCGAAAGCGGTGATGAAGATGTTCTTGAAAATGATGAAGAAAATGATGAAGAAAATGAATCTATTGTTGGAATTAACGCTATTAATAATCAAGGGGAAGAACAAGCTAAGATGGACTAGCAAAAGGAGAAAGCTTGTGAAGACGAGATGATTTTAGAAAGCCATCCATCAGCCCCTCTCGGCGAATCACATGTTGAAATTTGAAATTCCTCTAATTACTTAAGTTGTTTTATTTTCACTTTACTTTTCTGTCAAACAATGTTCTTTCAGGAATCTTGAAACTCGCTTATCTTTTTAATATTTCCTTATTAGCGAGATAGATAATGCATCTTCTTTACTAATTCCCATACTTGCCTCTCATTATCTATCTTGCGAAAATTGAATCTGTCTCCTACACAATACTTAAATGGTTAGTTTGTATAAATTCATTTGGGCATCAAATATATCTTGGAATTTTCCAACATTTCATTTTGTTATGTGGTCTTATTTTGCCTTCCTAAGTAAAGGTCTTATCTTTCCACTTTTCATATTTGTGAAAAAATCGCAGGACGTCTTTACATTTTTATGTATTGACCCCTTGATATTGCCTTATCATTTTCTAGTATTTTTGCCTCAGCAAAATATTTTCATGCGACAATATGACAGGCCTAAATATTCTTGCGAACGTAAAGCCACATGATATTTCCATCTTGCGACGAAATCGCAGGACGCCTTTACACTTTCGTGCACTGACCCATTGATCTCGTCTTATCTTTCTCTAGTATTTTTACCTCTGCAGGATCGTTGAACAAATATGACGAGCCTTAATACTCCCATGAGTAAAAAATCTCATGATATTTGCGTCTGTTTGACACTGTCAGCTCCCTAATGGAGGGTGCCGCCCTTATCATCCCCCTGGTTGCCCCTTCAAGGAGACGTACCTCTACCATACAAGGTTGGCTCCTCCCATCCGGTCCTAACAACAACCAGTTGTTTTCGCAGTCTCTTATCCCTTTTACCTATATGGCTTATGGTTACGAGACTGCACCCTAAGTGGAGTTTTCTTCGGGCCGAGTGCATCATCTGCCAAAACTTGCCAAGAATGCCGAGACTCTTCAAACGCCCCAGGCACTCTTGGCTCAACCGTGTACCTCGGCGTCTTGATCAAGTTCTGCACTCCTTAGGAGATACCTTCTTACCTTAGTCGCCCAACCTAAATCATAAGCTTAAGCTGAGAATCCAAGGAGCCTCTCCTTGATGGTTACGAGACTGCACGTCCTTCGTAATTTTCTACTTCCACCTGATGACACATCTTTGCATCATTATCATCTCCTCTGATTTCACCTACTCCATTAGGCATATGAAACTTGATACACTGACGTAATGTGGATGCTACCGCTTTAATTGCATGTATCCATGGTCTTCCTAATAGCATGTTGTAAGGTGACTCCATATCCACCACACACAATGTCATGTGTGTTTCAATTTCTTCTAATAGATTCGCACCACTATTTCTCCTTTCGATTTACTAAATCCATGGATATGATATGTTGAACAAGCCATCTCTTCATCTTTGTACCCCATCCCTTTGAATGCATGGTAGAATATTATATCGACTGAACTTCCTGTATCTATTAGAGTTCTGTTCACCGCCCATTCTTTTATAGACTTCGCTGGTCCATCTTTCTCCTTTCGTGCTGCAGTTACTGTGATTACCAATGGAGCTGTGTGGTTTAAATTTTCTCTCGGTATTTCTGCTGCTGTGAATGTAATTTTCTGTTTTTCCCACTCCTTCAATGGTGGCGCCTTTTCTTCTGTCATAATTTTCTTTCCTTCAAAATCTCTTTTATGTATTCTTCCTTTGAGATTTTCATGAAACTCATTAATCATTGTCTTTGTAATTAAGTTACATTCCAATTTGTTGCAGTCTTCTTTGATTTTGATGATCTTTTCCTCAATCAATTTACTGATTTTCTTCATTATCTCTTTTGATTTCAATAACTTGTTATACACCTCACAAATTCTTCACCAAATACTTCAAATTCTGTCAAATCATAATATCCTCCTTCAATCTTATTTTCAGATAATCTTCAAATTTCAATCCCTGTTTTTAACGCCCATATGTGGTTGCAGGATTTCCTACAACCACACCCCTCCAAGATTAAATGTTGTTCTAGTTAAATTTCATGATCGATTAACAAATTTTTATTAATCTTTTTGATGAATCTTACCAAATTAATGAGAATTACAAGGAAATCAAAATAGCTCTAGACTTTCTCTCTCCTATTTATTCTCCTCTCACTCTCTAAAATGATCTCTCTCATCTCCATTTTGTTTGGCTCTTTATATAGGAGATTACATAGTGGATGACAGCTAAGCCAGCCTTTATTTTCGGATCTGATCTGCGTCGTTCTCGCAAGCTTACAAGGGTTTGCTTCATAAGGTAATCCCGATCTTCGCAGAATCTTCACACTTTCCTTATGACTAAGCTGACGTCACTCGCTACATCACTTCTCTAGCACTCTGCGATGACCTTCGCAATCACACTTTAGTTAAAATTTCGCTGGGATATAACTGTTGCGAGATTCTGTTCCTACAACAAGATATTACAATGACTTTACTTGCTCTTCAAATAAAGTTTTTCTCTCCCAATTTCTTGTCTAACACACACTTAAGAGATCCCTCTCATGTGATAACTCTTTCCCCTTATATAGGGTTTTACATAGTGGATGACAGCTAAGAAATCCACTATTTTCGGAATCACTGTGCGTTACATTCGCTCATGTATACTCAGTCATTCTCGCACAGTTTATACTTCACATAGATCATCACACTATACTCGTGACTTTGCTGACATCATCCAGTACGTCATCTCGATTATACTATGTGCGATAGTCCTCGCTTACATTAGATAGTCTTCACTCCGCATACTCATTATATGTGCGATATTCCATTCCTACAAAAACTTTGTTGTAAAATTGTACATATGGAAGGCAACACATTTGAGCATGCGTTGCCGATTTGAAATAAATGGAAAATAGCCTAGATAGATAATCATCGATCGAACATCTCCAAGCTCCAACTAATATGGAAATGGCTGATGCTCAAAATTTTTTGCAGAGGTGAGAAAACTGTCGAATTGTGTGGATGACGTAATTCACATCTAGCCTAACTTCGACTTGGATTTGGTAATTATCATATAACTAGCTAGTTAGTGATTATTCTCATGCAAATGAACCACCTCATGCCTTATTAATTGTTCATATGAACTTGGAGTAGCTGTCGCCTATTTAGGATTTTTATTATAATTTATAAGGCTTGTAATCTTGTATTCATGTAATCTGTTTGCTACTGTTGTTTTTTCTTAAGTTGAAGGAGGTATAACCAATTTGTAACAATGGTAAAAAATTCCTCAAACAAATACATCTCGCCTAAACCTAAAAGTACCCTTTCAAATTCAGAAAAAGGGAAGAGAATACAAGTGAAGAATCAAATCCCTTGTTTGATCGGAATGAGATTTTCAAAGATCTGAAAACCTCATCTTGCGGACTTAGGTTACGAGACTAGTAGTGAAAAAACACTGAGAAGAGACGTTACTCTGGCATGACATGCTGTTTTTGGGTCTTTACTCTTTAGAAGAATGATAAAATCCTTGGGTACAAAAATGTAAAAAATGAAAATTAAGAGATCGTTTATAGGCAAATAATAAGCAATCAATAATAAACTGATTTTTTTTTTCCAGTTCATGTTGTGATTAAGAATTATGTCGCTTTTAGGTAATGAATGAGTTAGCTCTAGTGCACAAAATGTCGTCGATTATGATATGCTCATGTAAGCATATATGAAATGTATTGATTTTGAATGTAATTCATTTGTTTGAAGGTGGAATACGCTTTGGGAAAATTAAGCGCAGGCCCAAAAAAAAAAATATTCTCATTGTCAAGCCCACAATTAATTTTATATACCATGACACTCATAATTATTTTCATGATACCCATAATTATATGAAATTATTAAAAATGTCTGCATGACGGATTATGCATCCGCATGACGGGTTATGCAGACGCATAATGAATTATGCAACCATTTTCTAGACTGCATAACAAGTTATGCAGCCATTGTTTTGGTTGATTTTAGTGTGTACAGAAAAAATTGATGCATAATGCGTTATACAACCATATTTAAGGATGCATATCAGGTTATGCATCCATTTTCTCGATGCATAAAAGATTATGCAACAATTTTCTCGATGCATAATGCATTATGCAGCCGTATTTTGGATGCATATCAGGTTATGCATCCATTTTCTCGACTGCATGATGCATTATGCATCAATTTTCAATTTCACACAAAATAACAAAGATGCCGGATAATGTGTTATGCATCAATTTTTTCGATCGCATAAAAGTTTATGCAGACATTTTCTCGACTGCATGACATGTTATGCAGTCATAACATCATCATCATCATCATCTTCTTCTTCTTCTTCTTCTTCTTCTTCTTCTTCTTCTTCTTCTTCTTCTTCTTCTTCTTCTTTGTTGTTCAGCATCACATCTCAAAATAAGCTTTATTATTATTCCCCGTATTTTTTAAATCTCAAATCAACTTTTCTTCATGTTCTACTTGATTGAAACAATTACAAACCCTATATCCATCTCAGATCCATCTTCTCAATCATAATACCTAATTAAAAAAACCATTCATACATCTTTCAGAAATAACAAACAACAAGATCTCGATTCATCTCAGAACATCACCTCAAACCCTAACTTTCGATTTCATTCATCTATTGTTTCCAATCTTCATGTGATTATGTTGTCTATCAATATTATTGATCGGAAATCACAGTTGGGAGGAAGAAAAGAAAAAGAATTGAAGAAGAAATTCACGTGAAGAAGAAGAAGAAGAAGAAGAAAAAAGTACGAAGAAACCAAATTTTATAAATTGTGGGTTTGGGAGAAATTTTCTCACGAAAATTGGGTGCCCGCGTGTACTTTTCCGCCCGTGGGTTTCACGGTGGAGAAAATCTGAATAATGAGTCTCCCTGTAGTTTTCACATACGCTTTTACTTCACCGGCCTTTGGTTCATGAATTTCAATGTTATTTCACTTATCAATAAATTATGTTTTTTTTTTCATTTATTTAATAGGAGAATGGTCCAGAAAATGTCTTGTATGGCTCTTTAAATTCAGATTTGGAAAATGCTCCTCCCAATCTAGAGAAACTAGAAAGCCGTCAATCTTTTCTTTTTGTTTGGCGGTCTACTGATAAGTGTATATTAGCTCCGGAAAGTGGCAAATCAACAAGCTTAAACGCATTACATAGATCATCCAAATGTTGCATAAAATTTGAAACTATACTATAACCTTCTCTTTTTTTCATGATTCTAGTTTCATTTTCGTGATTCTAGTTTCATGAAAGTCTCCACCAATGCACAACGGCAAACCATTCAATATCCACGTAAAAAGGCTATGACTAGCTCCATAAAAACTGAAGCACTAGCTGTATTTGAAGCCGCAAAAAGAGCGACGGAGAAAGCCTTAACAAATTTCTCTTTAGAATGGGACTGCAAAAATGTAATGGACTATTTGAATGTGATGAATTCTTCGATCTCTTGGCAGGTACAAAGATCACCTGATGAAGTAAAAAGGATGGTGGCTGAAGTTACAAATTTTCAAGGATATACTTTCATTCATAGGATGGTGGCTGTATTTGAGGCTAGATCTTCTTTCTCAACAGACGTGGGTTTATGTGCCACAAATGATCAGCCAATCTCTTTTAAAAGAACAAGCCAATGTAATTTCATGTGTTTATATTCCTGAATATCTGGGTTGTATATCCGATAATCCTTGCAATGTTAACGCTTTGGGTTAGTTTTTGAATGAATTGTTTGTTTTTCAAAAAAAAAAAAAAAAAAAAAAAAAAAAAAAAAAAAAAAAAAACCTTATAACATTGGCGGTGATTGTATGCTCAATAATAACCTCTTTTATACATTTTACCCTTTCTCTGTCCAAAGAAAAAAAAACCTCTTTTCCACCTGTGATATGAATCTCTACAGACAAACAATATCATGCACTAGAGAAAATTCATGTTCCAGCATGGCTATTTTAGTGGAACTGGGAAGCAGACTTCAATCTTTGGTTATGGTCAATGTTCGTATGGGATCTCCATTGGGAGTGATTCTGCTATTTGAGAAAAGAAATAATTTATTTTTGATACAGTTTTTCCTTTTATTGTTTTACAAATTGAAGTTTCTTTTCGTAAAGGTTTGAAATCTTCTTAAATTTCGGCCATGATTGCTTGTGCATTCTTAAATCCATTGCTCATTTACAATTAAGAAAAAAGAAATGCGATATACCAAAAATGTGGAATATTCGTCGCATTATTTGAACATGTCTGACATTTTCCTATATTTTCAAGATTGATAATAGGGTTGTTGGTTTATCACGAGGTGTTCCAAATCCATATTATAAGGACAATGGTGTTTTCCTATATCGACGGCTATCTATAGTTCAGACATGTAAAGGATGGTCCTGATTCATCCACATATTCCCAAATGTGTTTCTTTAACGTTAAATGGAGATCTACATTTCGGAACCATAAAGAATGGTCCTGATTCATCCACGTAGTTTGAATTTCTACTCTCCTCCTCTCTTCGGCGTGCACTAGCCCTAATCTCATTTAATACTGAGTTCCTCCCATAATCAATGTCAAGCCGTTTCTCTTATAGTCAGTGAAACGTCTCGGTAAAACTCAAGTTGTTCTCCCGTAGATGGTAGTTCACCTTCCGCTTGAAACGTCAGATTTGGGTAATCAGGCATCAATAAGAAGTAGCAACATCTCTTTTTATGTAAAACAACATTGGCTAGCTCGATTTGATAAGCCCTAAAATGGTGATTCTTTTCATCTACGGTTTTTCTTTGCATTTTTTTTTTTTTTTTTTTTTTTTGTAGATTTTCCGTTGGTTGATTTTTTTTTTTGTTTTTAATAATTTCATTTAAGGTTGCTGGAGCACAAAAGATTTCCATCGTCTCATGGTGGATTTAGCAAAAAAAAAATAAAAAAAATAAAAAAATGATGTTCCTGCCGGTAAATTTTCTAGGTTATTCATTAACTTCACTCCTACGTATGATCAAGCATAAGGTTGATTGGATTGAGCATGAAAAAAAAGAAGAAGATTGTTTAGGTAACTTTTCTAGGTTATTTATTAACTTCACTCCTTATTTGTTTAGGTATTGGCTGAATTCTTCCTGATAAAGGAGAGAAATTGTTTAAAACCAATATGTATGTCAAATCTGTGGCAGGCTGAGGTGCAAGGATCTAAAGATGTCAAATCGAATGAAATTGTGTTACTATTTCGGTTATCGTGAGGAGGGAGGATCCCCTCACACTTTTATTATCACACTATCTCACACTTTGGGCGTCATTTTACGAATAAAAATCAACCCGTAATGGATTTGAAGCTAATATTTTGGGAATATGTTCCTCTTACTAATTTCTACATGCCTACCAAAAATGAGCACATTCCGAAATATGAAACCTCATAATCTACCGGTCTTAATTACGACGGCTAGAAATCTGTTGATTTTCAACGGCTCACTTTCAAAGTAGTAGATGGTGATGTTATATGTCTTGGAATACGCTCATTTTTGGTAGGTATGTAGAACTTGGTAAGAGGAACATATCCCCAAAATTAGCTTCAATTCCGTTACGGTTTGGTTTTTGTTTGTAAAAATGACGTCCAATATGTGAGATAGTGTGATAATAAAAGTGTGAGGGGATCCCCTCTATGGTGAGACACCTTAAAACTTTCTAAGTATTTTAATGTCTTGCTCACTTTTGCTTGATTAAATATGATGCAATGATTTGACTGGACAAATTATCTTATCCAAGACTTTTCCCTTTTTAACAATGGAAAACAGTTGTCCCAATGTTAACTCTCATTTATTTAGTTACAATGTGTGGTCGTAGTGACATTGTGGTTTTTACAGTGGCTTTGACATCCTATCACCAGGTTAATTGATGTTATTACTTTAACTAAGATATATGTACTTCTTAGCTAAAAATGTTTAACTTCATATGAGTACTTTATGCCAGCGGTTCAAAGTCGTTTAAGTGGTGGCGACTATTTGGAATGCGATGTCAAGTGCCCAAAAATAGAAATGCTCCCAGGAGAATGGGAATGTCCACTATACATTTTTTTTACACTATTATTGCAGAAATGTGCTGCCATTTCATCGAATAACAGTCTACAGTTTATGATTATTCTGTATATTCAGTCAACTAAGCATTGATAAATATATATATGCTTTTGGGCATTGGCTAGTCTTTAACTTAATTGTTATTTCTTCTAGAATACTTGGGAAGATTGCATTGGAGAGTGGAGACTGTATCTCCCAGATCTATGTCTGGCTAAGGTATGTTGTAATCAATTATTTCATGCATGTATATACCCCCTTTAATGGTGTGGGTACGTATCTTAGGATCTTGGACTGACAAGCCTGGAAATATTCCAGTGTCACTAGAAAGGACTAATGAATAGATTGCCTAGGTAGAAATTCTTATAGTACTTCACCATTTAATAAATTAGTTCAGGCATGCCACTCTTTCATAGTTATGGAAGAGACAAAATATAAGATATCGTTAGTGTTAAGCAATGTATATGGTGGTTTCAGCCTTTCAGGTTTGGTTAGAGGCAGTGAGAAACAAAGATTAGTAGTGTTCACATGTCTATCCTTTTACTGTGTATTTTTGTCCAGTAACCCGTAAGTAGATGAGTTTCAACTTTCAACTCTTGGTCATTGTCATGTAACAAGTTTACTGTCTTACTAGATAGAAGCGTATCTACCAACCACATGTAATTATGTTGCGGATAAAACAAAAGCAAAAATCTAACGTCTGTTTGGTATCTGCGGATAAAGATCTATATTATTTCTGTAACAGTTAAAAACCACAACGAAGGCATGGATTACATCTCGAAAAATGATAAAATATATAAACAACAATAAATTTACAGTATTGTGGCCTAGGTTCAGAAAAATCCCACTATGCGGGCGGGCTTAGTAGAAACGCAAAATTGTGAGCATTTGCAATTCATGTTTACAGTGCAATTATATAGTATGAGCAACTTTGACATGTATATAGTATGAAACCTGCATACTAAGTGCTCAACTTTGACATGTACATTGCCGCATTTCTAGATGTATTTGTATGGGTCAACTTTTGGAGAATGATCCACATATATACCTCTAATATACTGCTCACCACTTGCAAGTGGATGAACTTTTTATCCTGTTTCAGTGTACTATGATTAATTTTCTGTGAATTTTAGGCTATCAATCAACTTGGTCTGCTGCCTTGCATTTCTTACAAATTTGGCTAAATTTATGTAAAGGTTTGGCTCGCTGGAATCCTTAGTTACTCGGTGGATTCTTTAATCAGGTAGAGCTTCATTTATTAGCTTTTTATCTAAATGACAATTCATACATACACTCTTAGCAGGCGGCGTGACTTATAAAATTTAACAGCCAAACTGGATCCGTTCCAGCCAGCCAGTTTGTCATCCATCCTGATGTTGTTGCTAATTCAACTTTCATAATTTGCACATGGAGCCCTTCAGAGGCTATAACAAAACTACATCTTGCAACTGAAGCATCTGCACAACCTACAATCAAGTTGCCATCCCACCATAAGGAAGGCATATATACTAAACAAATTATGCCTGGGGTCATACCACTTACGAATTAAGCATTGTTCATTTTTTTTAATAAATATTTTGTAACTTTAGATTCGATGGTTGATTCATATGCTATGATAGATTATTTGCATACATTGAAATCCTAGAATGTAAAAAACTTGAATTTTGGGACGCTTGCTCCGTCGGAAATGGAGGCTAAATATCTGTTTATCTGTGTTCTAATTCTATAGGGATGTTTGTCTTATTTTTACATGTGAGTTGAGATGCTCAACACCGTTACAACTTGAGTCCTATATTATCCAGAGGTAGATGCTCTGGACAACCTGCCATGGCTTCCAGCAATATTTACGACTAATCCATAACAGCGATTAAAAAAGTTGTGGGAGTCGCATGTTACTGATAACTACTATGTTGACAACCATTGCTTCTGGCAATCAATACTTTTCGGGACACGGATAAATTTGAGAATCAACTACCTATTGGTGGTGTAGGAGGCTTATAATATTGCTGCTGCACATTGAGGTTTATGCTTCGCCGTTATTTAGTACTGATATGATTTCGTTTAGGATCACGTTTATTAACATTCAGCATATATGTTGGTGTTGAGATTTTGGTGGGATGTCTTGCAATCTTATTAAATTACACTAATAAAGTCTTCCCAGATCAACGATCCCAGAAATGAACTTATTAGGGACTGAAAAGTCTCAAAAATAAAGTATAAACTTCATTTTCTTTACCAAGTAGGAAATACCGAAGAAACATTATTGAGTGACAGTAAATCCTACTCCTTCGGAAGCACAACTCGACTGCGAGGTCATCACTATAGGGAAAACAACGTCTAAAAACCTAAACCTTAGGAAATAGCAAGAGCAAACCATACCCCGTGCCGTTACAGCACGGGGTATAACCTAGTTTCATATATGACAAAACTATTTTTTACCTTTTGAATAGTATTTGTTTGTAAAGTTTTTCTCAAAGAAACAGAAGCAGAATCCTAGTTAGCAATTCACCGAATGATTCGCGTATAATTCACGAATTATTCGGGACGTAACGGCACGGGGTATAACCTAGTTTCATATATGACAAAACTATTTTTTACCTTTTGAATAGTATTTGTTTGTAAAGTTTTGCTCAAAGAAACAGAAGCAGAATCCTAGTTAGCAATTCGCCGAATGATTCGCGTATAATTCACGAATTATTCGGGAACGTACCGAATCACGTTTTATTTGCGTACATTTGCAATACCGACTCTGTTACGCGGTTTTTCTGAGCTGCCCGCATTATTCGCGTACTATTCGGATTCGCGGATTGTTCGGTTTGTTCGTTCGGACCGAATTGACCTTGTTAAGTCACTGATTTACCTAGTTGGACCGAGTTGACTCGTTGCTTGACCCTTTCCTATTCGTGAATTATACGCGAATCACGTTTTATTAGCGTACGTTTGCAATACCGACTCTGTTACGCGGTTTTTCTGAGCTGCCCGCATTATTCGCGTACTATTCGGATTCGCGGATTGTTCGGTTTGTTCGTTCGGACCGAATTGACCCTGTTAAGTCACTGATAGTTTAGGTGTACTACCAGTAGAACCACTGAACCACGTCTTTGTTGGTGTTACAATTGCATATATTATAAATATACTCCAAAATCAAAAAACTCATACATAATTCACATAGTTGTAGTCTTTAACATATTAATTAATGTATGCCAAATTTTGTGGGCCGAATGCATATCTCTGAAACAAATAATACACGTACGTATGCCGTTCCAAACTATCCCAGAGTCACGAACGGTTGACCGAATAGTTGACCGACTTCACAACCCGTAAAAACGAATTATACGCGTACGTATGCCGTCCCGAACTCTCCCCGTCCTCCGAATTGCTAACTAGGAGCTGAATATATTGTGTCAGTGATTCAAGTGGCTTGGAATTTTCCCACTGGGTTACATAGCTATTAAGGATGAATTGAAATGACATATGACCACTCGTTAAAGAATGCTCACAAAACCGGACTGGACACCCAAAATAGGGTCTCGTGGGAAAGATATAAGAAAATATGGATATCATTTCATTAACAATAACATTAGTTGGTAATCATGCAAATGAACTTCCTCACCTTTTTAATTGTTAATACGAAGTTTATGAAGTTGTTGGGATCAAATTTTTATTATGACACTTGCATTTTTTGTATTTAAATGATTTATTTGCTAGTTTTTCCTTTTCATGATAAATGAGTCGTAAGACAAATTTCTTTCCTTCGTTTTAAATCACCGTTGAATAATATATTATATATGATGTGCAAACTTGAGATGGTGGTGAAAACTAAAGTGAAATTATCGTGGCTGACAATAAGATGGATTGGAACAAATTCAAGATTGTGATGGAGTCTGGAGCTTGATCTTGCGTTTGCTTTTTATCCGGCTAAGTCACTCATAGAAATCGATACCATTTGTCAACCTTTCTCCAGTTCTTGTCTAGACATTTTGAGCTCTCCCTTTTGAGATTCCATTTTCAACTGTATATAAAAACCAAAGCGAATACCAATGGTAAAACCGCTTAGTTTTGATGTAGTTAATAACTTAATATCAACCATTAGATTTCCCTAAGATTAATAATATTTTTTTAAATGTAGACTTAAACTGTAAAAGCCAATATTTAATTTTATTTAATCTTAATGTGTAGTTTTATGTATACTTATTGTGTAACTATATTTTAATCTTTCATTAAAACCGAAACTAAATGGTAAAACAAAAACCCAATGGTAAAATTAAAAACAAACACCGTTAGTTTATGACACGATTTCAGTTTGAATTAAAAAGTGAGAGTAACGGTTTCGATGCTGGATTGAGCAAAACCAAACCCCAAACGAGCCAACAACACCCCTATCCATAGCTCTATAAATCAATGGAAATTGCTAAAACATATGTATTCCGCTTTTCCTCCCTTTGTCAAGTTCATTCATAATTTCTCAGTGCAAAATTTCGATCAAGTATTTCAGTTCAAATTGATCAAAATTGTAATGGACTAGTGAAAGTATAATGAGAAGAAGAAGAAAGTTTTAATTTACTCCGGTTGTAGCGGGTGAAGAAGATATTTCGTTAATGGATAGGTGGACGGATTTTGTATTGCCCATGTCCAATTCATCTAAATGGAGGATTTGAAATTTTCACTCACATCCATTCCTTGCCCGTCGTATGTGACACCTGCGGCTGAGCGGATTGGACAAATGGATTCGCGGATCTAAAAATATTATAAACTTACATGGATAAATGTTAAACATGAGTTATATAACTTACTTTTAAAACTTAGATTCCCAAAATATATGTAATTAACATAACACGAGTAACACAATGCCTTTCCATCAACCAAAATTATAATATTTATTGATACGAAGGCCTCCAATCAACCCAAAATTGATACTTTTGGAATTTCATTCAATAACAAACTATATATATTGTCTAAGAATTTTATATAACAATTTCCATATATGTATAATCCTAACATTATTTTTCAAATTGGGTATCCAAAGGATGGGCTTGAAAATGACTGGTTTCAAATATTCTGTTAGAAAATGGGTTCAAATAGATGATGAAATAAACACAAAGAGATTATTGTACTCCTGACTTTCAAGGCTCGAATAGATTTCTTTTAAACAATTATTTCTACCCTCCCAATATCAATTGGAGATTACAACAGGTATGCAAAATAATGCCTTCAGAATACAATGAAAGCCCTACAACCGAGTAATTGGATTCAAGGTTTGTACCCCTTGACCCCATCAAGAACACACGAGAAAGATAGAGAGGAAACTGGTTGAATTGATTGTTAAGAATGGGAGAATACCTTCATTACTTATAGGGATATTCATGCCTCTTAGTAATGCCTTTTCATCACCAGCAGGTCGAACACAGCCAGGAGGGTCTACACCCCCGAAATCCCCCAGATAGCGGCAAATAATATTGAAAATATCAAACATACTAATCCCCATCCAATCCGCCGGAAAATAGATTTGGTTCCCACTAGCCAAAATGCAAATTGATTTGGGTAAAATACGCGGATTTGGTGTTTTTACTCACCCCTATCTAGTCGTGACATATCGTTTTTTGGGCCTCTAAAGAAATGAGAAAATCAGACATTGTTATTAAAAATAATGAACTACAATTAAAATAAGTGGAAATTTATGAGGAAACCGTGTTTGAACCCTCTCTCTTTAAAAAACCCATCATTAAAATGGTATATATCTGTAGCCCAAAATATAAAATGTGCGGTTAAGATTAGTAGTTTAAGATTGAATTTGGACTTTCACTTTTTTAGATGGACTAATGTAACCTTTATCCATTATTAACAAAAATAAATAAATAAATATGGTGGATTAACAATCGGTTTTTTGTCGGCGGTTTTTAAGGCTTCAGTTTCGTTTTTTGTGGGCGTATTTTAGGGCTTCAGTTTCTCCTTTTTTATCTTTTAAACATGCTAAATCCTTTATTATCAAGATTCACTGATTCTTTTTCTACTTTATGATATGTTTTTGAAATGATAGGGTTTTTCTGTTTTCTATCTTCATTAATATAGGGTTTGGAAAGGATTTGGAGGAGTTTTTTTTCTTTTTTCTTTTTCATAATCTAGTAAGCCCATTTTGTGACTAATACTTCCTATATTAATGACTTTAAGTTATTGTTCTAGAGCCTTCTTCGTATTAGGCTGTGCATGACTCTACATATATGTTTATGAATCTATTAAGTTCTAATCATGATGATTAACATCCGTTCATTTTTGCTTTTTTTATGGGTTTTAGGGTTCGGTGATTGTTAACTGGTGATAGCTCAAATTATCACTTACGGGATCATTAAACTCCAGATTTTGTTTTTATGAAATTTTGGTAGTCACTGATAATTGTAGTTTTCACTGGTCGTGATAATTGTTGTTTTCACAATATCATGAAATCTATAATTTTCACAGTTCACTTTTTTTCTTTTGTAACATTTTTCAAAAATAAATTTACGGGATAATAGAGGCGAGTGTTGAAGCCATTGTTAAGTTGTTAACTTTGAAGGTGATACATTATCTTTTCATTTGGCATTGGACCGTTTAATGATAATAATCATACTTAAATATTATTGAATGAACATAATATTTCTTTGGCATTGGACCGGAAGTATTTTGAAATGCAAAGTTATCACTGGCTGTGCTAGTTGAGTTTATCACTGTCTTTGATTACCAGATTTATCACTATATGTCATTGTTGGAATTATCACGGTGATCAAAATTATTATTGTCTGCAACACTAGAAGTTGGCAACTACGTATGATACTACCAAGCCAAATTGAAAAGGGACCTCTCAACCATTGCAGTAATCTTTAGTATTAATATCAGTCAAGATCTCCATTTAATGATAATCACACCTAATATTGTTGGACGAATAGAATTTGACAAGGTGAATAATTGTAATTATCACTAAAATTTGACAACCGAAATTCTTGATAATCAGAATTTTTAAAACTGTTGTATTCACTAAATTATGAAAACCGAAATTTTCACACTTAGTTATCGTTAAATAGTGAACCAAAATTTTCACGTTAACCGGCGTGGTAAACCAAAAAAGTAAAAACTTAAAAAAAAAATTACGGAGAATTTTAAGGAGCTAATTAATATATCATTAAACTTAATTTGAATTGGCAATGAGCATTTTAAGGAATTAATTAGTGAGTTGTTTTAGGAAAAATTCAAACAAGTAAATAATAAGGCTTGATAACGGATGGAGTTAATTTAGGAATAACCTAAGATTACGTCTTTTAACGGATGGAGTATCAGATAATAAATTAATTAGATGATGAAAGGTTAATTTAGTAAACTAGTATTGATTTGGGTTTCACATATTAATAATCTTAATGGTGGGCTACTCATAAACAAAAAAGATGAGATGGGCTAGAGATAAGTTCCCCCATTAAAATAATGAACTACAAATTGCCGAGTTTACACGGATTTCTTTAGATAAAAGGCACAAAGTTTTTTAAGATTAAGAAAATTTGGCAAATTTATATGTGGACCATGAAAAAGTGCACATAAAATAGGGATGGCCATTTGCCCCACCCAAACCCATCCCCGTGGGTACCCGCCCCGTTTGGGTAGGGTTTTACCCGCATAAATGGGGATGGGGTCGGGTATGGGTAATACCCGAAACCTAAGCTACGGGGATGGGTGGGGATGGGATTCAAGGTCCCCGCCCCGTAGCTTTCTTATTATAAGGGTTTAGACTTTTATGCTAGAATTCGTATCGAATTTTTATACTTCTACCACTTAGTCGAGCTTTTTTTCATTTATTTTTATACTTCTACCACTTCTTTCATTTATTATATTCTTGATCGTTCTTGTATATTCATCATTTTCGCTTCTTCGTCATGATCAGACACATTCTCTAAAAGTTAAAATAGTGAAAACGATACAGATAATGAAATGGTTAACATGGACGAAGATAGAATGAGAAAGGAAAAAGTAGCAAAACTAAAAAGTCATTTCTGATTCTTTTGTTCACTTTAAGATGAATTTCGAATTTTAAATTTTAGAATGCATTATTCTTATGTTATTATTTTTGTTTAAGTTTTGATCATAAATACATATATGTATTAACACCGTGTTACGGGTAACCCATGGGAAACCCGCCCCATACGGGTATTCCCCATACCCACCCCGCACCAATTCATGTGGGTAATGGGGAGGGTATGGGTATTTTTTTTACGAACGGGGCAGTGACTGGGATTGGCATACCCGCCCCATGACCATCCCTAACATAAAAACATATAAGTTGTGGAATAGGGAAAATGAGCTGCACGGTAATCTTAAGAATAATTGGCGTCAAAAAAAATAAATCTTAAGAATAATTGGGGATACGATATATGAAATTTTAAATTGGTGGTACTTAGGATAATTGGGATAGGAATTATGGGAAATGGGAAATAGGAAAAACCATTGTAAAGTGCGAACAAGAAAAATGGTAACCGTTAGGCAGTAGGTCCCGACCCGAACTATATAGTTTCTCGATGGGTTACTTTAGTACTTTAGAGCATCTCCAACAGTGGGTGCTAAAAATTATATGTGGAATTTTTATTTAGATCCTTATTTATGGGGTCATATGTATGTGGCAAAAATAATAATGCTTTGCTCATGGGCTATCTCCAATGGTGCGGGGTCTTCATTTTAAGATTTGTTGTTTTGGATAATGATAAAATTGATTCCCTCTTTTCTATTGGTTCAGACCAATTTATTTAAAAAAAAAACATTAAAATATAATTAAAATGATGACGTGGAGGTCATTCCCAAGGTCTAAATAAGACCTTCTCCTAGACCTTCATATTTATTTTGACACCCTTCCTATTTAATAGGACCCACTATTAGAGATGAATTTAATGTAAATAAGGGTCTAAAATCCTATGTGTCATAAAAAAATAAAACTCTCACCCTCTGTTGGAGATGTTCTTAGTGCACAAAAGGCAGCTCACCTTCTATCTTGATTTTATCTTCATAAAACCAAAAGAGAAAATGGGTTATTTGTCCAAAAAAATTTAAAACACGGTTCAAATGGACGAGTAAAAAAAAGTACGGGTGAAATAGCCAAAAGAAATAGTAAGGACGGATTCATCCTGGCTTATACTTAAAAAAATAGCAAGGATGAAACTGGATGCATCCTGTGTAAAATAAAAATAAGAAAAAAATATTTGAAAATGGACAGGATGAAACTGGTTACATCCTGCCTATTTTTAAATTTTTGTCCATTTAAACAGTATCTTTTTAATTTTTGGCTATTTAAAGAGTATCTAAACCTAAGTGTCTTTTTCACCCAGAAATTGTTGATTTTGGTCTTTTTGACCAATTTTGTGAAACCAAAAACCATCAAAAACCGCATTCAAACGGGTAAGTGTTGATTTATAGCGTCTGGTTCAAGAAACTCAATTATTTTTCATTTGGTCAATAAAAATCAAGGTTTTTTTTTTTTTTTTTTCGGAAAAGAGGGAATACCTCATACAATATATTGATTAATATGATTCTCAGAAATTTGAGGTTCATTTGTTGTTGCAAGATTGATACAATTTCTAATGTAAAGATAGTGCACAATAGCTATTAAACCATCATCTTTCCAAGTGTTTTTGATGGCATTCCTATTACAAAAGGTTGTTATATTTGCTGCCTTGACAATGTTAAATCTAGAAGTTAGAATGAAAGCAGTGGCTTTGAAATTGATACAAGTTTTGATTTCATTTCCAGAATCCATACTTATATCGTATCTATGTTTTCGTGTTGTTGCATATCTTCCCATTAGCAGGTGCAGAGTTCGGCTGGAGTCATTTTGGAAAATGACGTTATGTCCACTGATTTCACTTGCCCATTAGAAGGTTGCATCTGCACCTTGTTCCTCAAGTTGTTCCCGTGTAGTACAATCCACATGTGATCCCCTAACTTTAATAACTTTTCCCGCATAGTCAGTTAAAGTTAGTCCAATTCCTGATGTATTAGTAGGATTGTTCATCGATAATGCAATAGATATTCTCAAACTCATATAAGTGACATCTCTATCTGGTTCTTTTTCCAGAATTTTTAGAGCTTCATCCTGCATTGGATTGTAATACAGAGTTTGCGTAATGTTATAATCTGGTTTATTTACATACATATAGATGTTTATGAACCTTACTATCATTTCTGCTGTGTTTTTACTATTTTGTTGTTTCTTTTGGAAAGTGACTTCACACCTAGCTTTCCATATGTGCCATGTAATGATGCCACAGAATTCTGGCAAGTTCAAGTTTGTTCTCTTCTATTGTTATCATTAAACCAAATATTCAACCATTCATGGAAATCAATAAAGTTATTTGTCACAATACTCATATCAAAATTTAAGTGCATCCATACCTGTTTTGAAAAAGGGGCGTCAAGGATTCTTCTTCTCATTACAAGGTAATGGACAGGTTTTGGAACAAACAATAAGATCATTCAAGTATGTCACTGTACTTGCTAGGCATTTAATTTTATTTCTTTCACACCTTTCTAATTGGAATGGTTATTGTGCATTTGAACTCAGGTGTTGAGCTGAGTGGATGATGTGAGAAAAAAAGTAGGTCCAGTCAACGATAGTCCTTTCATGGATCGTAGAATCATGCGATTGGCCCTCCTCACGCCTTATTTATTCATTGGAACACGGTATATTCCGCAAGTCATGAAATCGGTATATTCCGCAAGTCATGAAGAAAGTGAATTAGAGAGCCTAAGCTGATGACGATAGTGCTGAACTGATGATGATGATGCAAATCGCTCATCATAGTCATAGCATTAGGTCTGCCTAGCATATGTTTGCTAAAATCAACCAAGCTAGCCCATTATCCAACCAATATTTATATTTGTTTAGACCATCTGCAGGGACGATGCTCCGGTTGTGCCACTCGACACCTTGTTGAACCCATTTCAGAAAAAATGCGAAAAGGTAGTGAAAATTGCTAGCTGGTACTACTAGTTTTAGGTGATGGATTTCGCAAAATAGAGTGAGAATAATAAAGTTTTACTGAATCATGAAGAGGTACTTATATTTCGGATGTGAAATTTAGCAGCAAGATGAGCGTATTTTGAGTATCAAATTGGACAGTTTGATCCGTACAAGATGCACCCGAGTGCATAAGTTTTAGATTGTAACATAAAAAAAAAATGTATTTTGGTTGTTTCTCTTTTTATCTTTTTTAATACGGTGTGGTTTTTTTTTTTTTTTGAATTTTTTTTTTTCCTCATATTTTCCTTCTTTATACTTATATTTGGTTGATGTTTTGATGGTCAATGCATATTTTTATAGGAAATAAATTTTGGTCAAGTTGCACCTGTGTGCATAATGTATCCTCGGCCTGGCTTAAAATAATTTATTTTATTTTTTCGAATTTCATATCAACAATGGGTCTTGTTTCGTAGAGAATTTCGAGCCCTTTCCAGAGATATAAATTTCATTAAAATCCAACTTATATTCCGGAAATTATGACTTTTCTCGCGATTAATTTTAAATTGGAAAGGAGAATTAAATAGGAGAGAGAAAGGATATAATAAAGTTTAAAGTAAGGATATAGATGACCAAATTTTCTTGTGTCTTTTTCACCCACACCCATACCTTGCTTGTCCACTCCTCCCATACTTTATGGGTTTTGGTCATATGACCCATTTTCCGTATTCAGTAACCGGTGCACAAGGCGAGATCCGAAGAATTAGTTCAGCCATTAATTAAAGAGTCATTGAGTAACTTGGCCCCTTTATATGTTTATAAGAATTTGTTTCATGTCGTATGATAAGAGATATGCATTAACGCATACCAAAATTATTTGTCAAGTGTACCTAATAAAATGTAATGGAATTGTGAAGTTCTATAAAAGTTTGTGTTAAAATTCATATTACACGTTTTGACGAATATTGATCGAGAAAAATGCTACTGTCCCTCATTTGGAACTCTAAACCTTCCACAATGACTAGTTTTGTTTTGTGGCAAGGCCTTCTCAATAGAGTGGTTACAAGGGACTATATCAGGAACAGGGGTATTGAAAATGCAAGTCATGTTTTCATTCATTGCGGGATAAAGTTTGAAAAAACAACTGAAATAGTTATTGCATTAATTAGATTTTACTACAGTCTAAATGAAAAATGGTTACAGTAAAAATTACTTAAGAGGTGAATAAGAAAACTGATGGTCATAAAACCTAAACATTAATAGCAGTAATTAAAGAGTATAACAGTTTCACCATATCTTGAACACTATATAAAGTACTTTTCAGTAGTGCACAATAGTATAACAGTAGCAAGAAAGATATATAGTAAAAATGAAGAGTTTGAGCTTTCAAGAGATGTCGATTAAGAAGGTAGAACAATTTTCCGTTCTCGTATTACTGATTGTCGCATCAGCTGTTACAATGGGCACGGCTGAATCTCAACCTCTGGCACCAACCCAACTGGATACAGTTCAGATTCCTGGCCTGTTTCCACCACTACTACCAGGTCCATACAATCCAGATATCGAAAAATGTTGGTCAACTCTTGCTGATATTGAAGGTTGCAATGCTGAGATCTTGAATTTCCTATTTACATTTCAGCTCCGACTAGGTCCGGCATGTTGCAAAGCTATTATTGACCTAAGTGAGACTTGCTTGCCGGCCGTTTTCGCATGGGGAGGAGGAATACCTTTCAACCCTGCTTACCCAAATGTAGTCAAAGGCTATTGTGCGTCCATAACTGCAGGGGAAAAATCGCCACCAGCTCCTTTTGCTGCTCATATAGGTCTCCACCGCCACCACCACCACCACAGGTTCATCTAGGAGAACCTGGACCTGCGTCAGTTGAACCACCAACCACCTCTGTTTCATTAGTTGCTGCAATTGCCGCAGCTGAATCCCAACCTCTGGCTCCCACCCAACTTGATACAATTCAGATGCCTGGGTTGTTCCCACCACTACTACCAGGTCCATACAATCCGGAAATCGGAAAGTGTTGGTCAACTATTGTTGATATCGAAGGTTGCAATGCTGAGATCTTGAATTTCCTATTTACATTTCAGCTCCGACTAGGTCCAGCATGTTGCAAAGCTATCATTGGCCTCAGTGAAACTTGCTTGCCGGCTGTTTTCTCATCGAATTGGGGGTGGGGAAGAGGAATACCGTTCAATCCTGTTTACCCAAATATAGTCAAGGGCTATTGTGCGTCCATAATTGGAGGGGATACATCACCACCTGCTCGCTCAACAAAAGTGCACCATAACTAGACATTCATTGTTTTGGAGGATGCGTAAAATAAATGCTTAGCACTTTTTAAGTTAGATTTTTAATGTAGATGAATATTTCCAGACGCGTCAATGAAAAGTACTTTTCAAGGCTATCTGATTGAAGCCTCATGTGCTCAGTTTTCTTTACAAACGAATGAAAAACATTTTTTTTTTTTTTTTTTATAAGCAAAAAAGAGAATTACAAGATATGGACCTGATACTGCCTATTGACAGAGATCCTATCAAAGTTTAGAATGTCAAATAAACAACTTGGGGAT
The DNA here is from genome assembly GCA_023531295.1 of Papaver armeniacum. Taxonomy (NCBI): domain Eukaryota; kingdom Viridiplantae; phylum Streptophyta; class Magnoliopsida; order Ranunculales; family Papaveraceae; genus Papaver; species Papaver armeniacum. The sequence continues at coordinate 24,642 of JAJJWW010007123.1, forward strand.
AGTAGATTTTCGTACAGGTTGTATTTGCATTAGTTAATGAAAAACATATTACATGATGCAAATGAACGTTTCTTCGAACATGAGTTCAAAAATATAGAATGGACAACTTTTTTTTTTTTATATTATTAGTAAACGATAATAATCTTCAAGATTGCTAATAAGACAACATTTTCACCTGTCTTAATGGAATTTCCTATTGACAAATGCTATCCCACACGACTTTACGGGATGGCTTCCCGCAAAAGCGGCTTCTTTACCGTTGGATGATCAAATCAACGGTTAGATTCATATTCAAAAAATAACCCATCACTTTCAGGAAATGATCCACCACTTTCAGGGAAGGACCCACCACTTCCCCTAAACGGTTCAAGGCTGTTAGATCTGGGTTTTAACATGATCTAACGGTAAAGAAGCTGCTTTTGCGGGAAGCCATCCCGCAAAGTCGTGTGGGATAGCACTGCTCTTTGCTATTTAGTCTTGGCTCATTTATCTTTGCACTTCTCAAGCGACAATTTTCAGTTTGTTGGTTGTACGTGCAATGCACACTATGTATGCGCTTTCAAGGTACTGACCTGTATTTAGTGGAAATTTAATATAGGAGCTTCACATTTCAATATGGGCTTCAATAATAAGATAAAAACGGGTTACCAGTTATTAATTTAAAAAAATTCTTATCTAAAATATTTTTATAATGGCTGAATTGTCCTCATTATCAAGCATTTAATGAAGTTAGCTAATTGGGCCGACCTATCGGAGGGCCCTAAAGGATGGAGTCTCTTTTATGGCCACTTTTTTGTAAAATGAAGAGTAACACAAATGTTCAAATTGATAAAAAGATTGGAAATGAGTTTGGTGGTAGTCTTTGGGACATGAAAAACCTAAAATGTCCCTCCTTTTAGTCTGATAATTATATTTTCTTATACATTCTATTTTTTTGAAGGGTATAATTTACAACCAAACTTTAATATAACATATCTAAAAATCCGTGCATTGGAATTTGGCAAATTTTTCGATGATACAAGTTCAAATTAATCAAAATGTACGAGAGAAAGTAGATGTTGTTTGAAATTTTGAATTTTTTGGTTTAATTTGAAAGTGGTTAGATATGTATCAGTCAGATTCTCCACTCCAGTATGTAGATGCCTAACAGCGTAAAGAAAAGTTTAACATTTAGTTATGTGGTGCTTAGTAGCTGTGGGTATGGCAAATAACAACCAAATGAGGAGGGTTGAGTCACATTAGCAGTCGTAAATTGTAATGATTGTTGATTTATCATAGACTTGCTAGCTAGATTTCTATTTTACTAATGTTTCCTGCATCAATGGGAACTGGTGTTGCATATGTAAGACAGTATTAGTAGGATCCACAAAGTACACAAGATGCACCTAAGTGCATAATGTATATTCTGACAGAAAAATAGGTTTTGGTTTAGATGCACCCGAGTGCATAATGTGTAATTTATTGAATTTTTTGATGTTCCTCTTATTTTTCTTCTATAATACTTGTATTTGGTTGATGTTTTAATGGTAAATGTGGTGATAATGGTGCTAGATTTATTGCTCGAGACAATAAACTAGTGATTTTGGTTGTGCATAATATATTGCAGGTGATTAGTAAGATAAACCTAGATTTATCCATGAAGTACATAAGATGCACCTAAGTGCATAAGTTATGTTCTGATAAGAAATAGGTTGCATAATGTATATTATGTTTGATTCTTATAGGAAATATGTTTTGGTCAAGTTGCACCTGGGTGCATAATGCGTATTCTTATAGGAAATAAATTTTGGGCAGGTTGCACTTGGGTGCATAATATATATTTTGTAGGAAATAAATTTTGGCTGAATTGAACTTGGGTGCATAGTGCATATTTTTATAGGAAATACATTTTGGCCAAGTTGCACCTGGGTGCATAATGCGTATTTTTATAGGAATTTTTTTTTGACAGGTTGCACCTGGATGCATAATGTATTATCGGTCTGGTTTAATTTTTTTTTTCTTCTGAATTTCATATCAACAATGGATCTTGTTTTGTAGAGATTTTCGAGCCCTTTCCAAAAATATAAATTTTATTAAAATCCGACTTATATTTTATTAAAAATAAATGGGGGAAAATATTTCTAGCCCATTTCTACTTTTTTCTTTGCCAGAAACCCGTCATTAAGATACTTTATATATGAAACCCATAATTAGCTATAGGTATACCAATTTTACTATCCTAACCTTTTAACCTATTAATTAGTTTATTTTCAAAATCTATTTAAGAAAAAAAAATCCGTATCCGGTCTTCGTCAAACAGTCAAAAACCCAGAATATAGGAAAATCCCTGTTTGTACCCAAAATTACTTTTGTGCACGAAACACGATGAATGGATAGTTTGGTGTGTATTTTGGGTTAGGAGACGAAATGAAGAACAAAATGAAAGACAGAGGTTTAACGTGGTTCGGCATAGGTTTCCTACGTCCACGGGCGAATCCCCTTGGGGAGAAATGTTTATTGACTTTTGTATTACAAAGTATGTTTTTCTCTCCTATGGCCTCCTCCTTCCTGATTTCTGCTCTCTCCTATTTATACAATTCCATATCTAAATACAAACATAAATTACATTAACTGCTCATTCATGTCTCCATCATCAATTCTCAGATGAAACAGTTGAGTTAATTTCGCATGTATGAAATCGCTTAATTAGTACCGCATGGCGTAAATCGCCGCATTTAGCAATCGCATGGCCGAAATCGTTGGAATTCAATTCGCATGGTCGAAATCGGCTGGAATTTAATTCGCAAAATAAATCTTTGGAATTCAATTTCGCATGAAACCGCACATTTATGCTTCCATGATAAATTTCGCATAAATGATGGTTAAGATTGGTGGATATTTTTGTGCGAACAATTGATCGTATGGGTAGGGATTAGCTTGATGGTTGTGATGTATGATGGCCGGGCGGTGTGGATGGAGAGGGGGCCGGCGCATGGTTGGAGACCGGTTGGCGTGCGGAAGAGTTTTTGGCTAGGAATTGGTTAGCAGCATTGCTGGCTACAAGACTGAAAATTGGCTAGGGGTGCGACTGACTTCGATAGTTGACCGACGGTTGACTTTGACTGTTGTCCGACCGTTGACTTTGATACTTGACCGACTTTGACCATTGACCTTGACCGGAAGTTGACTTTGATAGTTGACCGATTTTGACCATTGACCGGTCTGTGCAGACTGGTGGGCTGCCTTGGTTGACTGTTTAGTGGGCTTGGATGAGGACCAAAACATGATTCAAGTATCAATTTGGCCCATTAAGTGGTATTTTTACTTATGGTACAAACATCGCCCCCTCTTAACAGAAAAATTTCGTGTTCCTTAGTCAATGATAAAACTCGCCCCCAAGTGTGGACTATTGATATTGAGGTGATTGGCGAACTTCCCTTGTTGTTTGCGGAAATCAAGACGCCCCCAAGAGTAAATTTATGTTGCTGAAGCGTAAATAGAACCGCCTTCGTTGATTGTGGAGATCAAAATCAAGTCGCCCCCAAGTGCTGCAAAAACAAGACTGAAGTGATGCAACGGAATCTTGGTAATGGAGCGGAGTGATGTTGGAAATGAGCAGTAACAACATTGAGTGAAGCTAGTCTGCAGCATTTGTGGATCACCGGATTTGCAGAGCGACGAGCAAAGCGCACCGCAGCTAGCCGCGATCACCGAATCTGCAGGAGTTATGAACAGCCGATCTGCAGCAGCTTTCGATCATCTAGTCTCGCAGCAACGACGAGCATTGCAAAGAACTGCGATCACTGGATCGCGAAGTGACGAGCAAAATCGACTACAAAGAAAAATGCGATCACTGGATCGTAGGGGTGACGAGCAAATCGATCGCAAAGAATGGCGATCACTGGATCTGAAGAGTTGCGAATGTAGCCGGCATCGCAAAGCCTTCCGATCACCGGTTCTGCACAAAGATCGAGTATTGCAAAGAAAGTGCGATCACTGGATCATAGCAGGAGCGACGAGCAAATCAGATCGCAATATTGCGATCATTTGGACTACATGAGTTGCGAATGAAATGACTACGAGCTTCGATCGGCTAGTTCGCAGTTAGATGCATTTAACACGACACAAAGAATGCGATCACGCTCGATTTGCGGGAATACAAACAGAGATTTGATCGCAGCAGCTTCAATCACTGGATCAAAGCAATGGCCGAGGGACCGGATTTAAACAGCTCGATAAACCTAGGTGTAACCGTTACAAATAAAACTAGACAACATCTGTTGCGTCCAACCGAGTGCAAATTGCATCGCATCGATTCGTCCAACCGAGTCTGTAATTCATAGGCAAAACGGACCGCATCGATCGCGCCCAACCGAAAGTGCTAGCTTGCTTTTGAATCGGAGTACAATAATTTAATCAACATAACTATAGTAGTTTAACATTACTGATTGTAAAAATTGCGTAAAAATATTAGGGTGTACGCTCGCCCCCTCTTAATCCTGCAACTCGTTGGAGGATTAAGAAGTTTGGCTTACCTGAAGTTTCGATTTTCAGAAGCTTAATTCCGCATTGCAATTAGGTGCTATGTAACTTGCCCTCAAGCGTATGAAGTGTTACACAGCTTGCCCCAAAAGAGTAATTTTAGACCATGAGGTGTTACATATCTTGCCCCAAGTGATGGTCAGTCATGTTGAAGTGATATGCAACTCGCCCCGGAAGATAGTAATTGTCATGTTGCTCAATGCTTGCACAAGGGTGCACCGCCTTGCTGCATTTTGCTCGCGCATGGGATTTTGAATATGTCCGCTATCCGGAATTCGCGGGGGCCAATCCCACTATTCCGGATGCGCGTGAAATTGAAATGTGTGCATCCCTTCGTGAGAAGATGCTTGCAACATTAAAGGTGTCTTACCGAACAAAAGTATGCATGAATATATGAAAAGATGCAAAAATATGTAAATTGTATACTTACCTTATTGAAAATGTTATCGCGACTTCGCTTACGAAGTGATTAGGATGCTCACCTGGCTATGTCGGTGTTTTCAGCACGATGATTAGTATAGTTGCCTTAGCGTCTCGTCTCGACTTAGTATTGATTTGTCGTGGTGGACCGGAATGCACCGATTAAGTCCAAGTCTGGATCGAAGAAATTGCCACGGAATCGTATTTCAAAGTTGTGATCGATGCACTACAATGATTATGCGCAAAACTGGATCAATCAGTTGTGAGGAAAATCAGTATTGAAACAATTTTTGGGGAAAATCGGACTATGCTAGTTCGTCCCACTCGGATCAGTAGCAATTAAAAGGATCCGGCTCGTTCGATCAACGAGCCAACGCTTGTTGCCGTGAAGCCGGATTACAATAGTTCGATCAACTGATCAGTAATAGTTATGTGGAAAAGGGCGCAACAGATTCGATCAATCGATGGGCTGCAGTATTTTCGGTGGTGATTGAATGTGACCATTTCTGGTGCTTTCCTTTTACATTTCTAAAAACTTTAACCTTCTCCGAAAATTGGAATGTCTCCTTCACGACCTTGGTAATTGACATACGATCTCATCTGGTCGACAATCACTCAGTTTGGATGCACGAAGAAGAAGTTTTCGAGGAAACAAAATTGGTTGGTCAGCGCCTTGCTCTAACATGTTGATGACGTGATTGTACCCAAAAATTATTATTCTCCAATTGCAAAATTTTACCTTCATGTCGTAGGATATTGAAATGCGATCGCAACGAGCCAAAAATCATCCAATTCGGACGTGAGACGAAGAAAATATCAGCGAAACAAATTTTTAGGCCAAGCCCTAGTGGGGTGTACATATCCGCAAGGCAAGAGGAACGGGGCGGAAAGATCCGAGGGCTACGGGATTAAGTTGTACCGAGCTGCAAAAAATCAGAGGCTCCTATTAATCGACGATTAATCGGCGACTACTCGGCGATTGCCGCTCGCTGGTGGCCGCCGGCTCTGTCCGCCGCCGCCGCTCGCTGCCGTTCTCCACCACGCTCGTGATGGCCGCCAGCTTTTTCCTGATTTTTTTTTTTTTTTTTTTTTGAATTTGATTTTGATGTTTTAAAGAGCATTGAAAATAGATGTACTGTGGAGCATCGATTGATCCGTATGTCCAGCGCATCGAAGGTTGATGTACCACCATTGCATCGAACTGTTGTTAAGAATTAAATTTTGATGTATCGCGGACCATCGAAGTTTGATGTACCAAAGAAAATCCACGGTGAACATTTGCTGCGCATCGAACTTTGATGTAACAAGAAGTATCGAAGAACTCTGACGTGGGTGATGGACACCTTTGACGTGGGTGAGTGAAAAGAAAAGTGGGTGAACGAAACCCCTGAAGAGGATGAACAGATCTGAGGCCTCTCGCCGCCGCCGCTCGCAATGGCCGCCGGGTTTTTTTTTTTTTTTTTTTTTTTTTAAACCTTTCGCAACACATTTCTGGACTATGATCTTTGCCTTCGGACCTTTGGTGACAGGTTTCATTGACTTGTTGTGTTTTCCTTGAAAGCTTCTCGTAACATCCTATGGATTTTTAGCAACGGTTGTGTGGATTGTTGCTGTATCTCCTTGGATTTTCACCATGATTTTCCTTCACTTTTGTGGCCCTTTCTGGAATTTTCTGAGATGCCTTTCTGGGGGTTTTCCCTTGGGTATTCAAGCGCCTTGAGATGTAGACAACTTGACAACTTTGCGATCATGAGCAGTATTGATTTTGTCATACAGCAAACTTGAACAGGTGGATAATGCGTTATTTGAGAAGCAATTTTTTCGGACTTTGCACTTGAACATGCTGCGGATCGAACATCCTGACAACAACCTTGGTGATTTTCGCAGTGAGACAGCTTTGGTGGCTTCCGAATGCGATGCTGGGCTATAGTAATTGTGATTAATCGACTCGGCCCAATGCGATCACCGGACGGCAGATGATAGAAATCAAATCGGATCCATCCATGTTGTGGATCGAATATCCTACAACAGGTTTTGATGGTATTTCACTACATCTTTTGCCGCGAACCGAAGCGTCCCAAAGAACACTATCATAGATTTTTGTAGTGATGCGATTTTCACCAGATCCGCAGTAATAGCTTCAAAGAAATCTGAAACGGCCGAATCTTGATTGCAGATTGCGATCAACTCGGACTGTAGTATGTGCGATTATATGGTCAGAAGCGGCTGCGATCACTGGATCTGCGATCGTTATGATCAAACTAGACTGCAGCAGCTTGCGATCAACTCGACTCGCAATGATGATTTTCCAAAACGCTCGATCGCTTTTTTCACGGACACGATTTTGAAGCATTTTCTACAACTTTTCTCAATGAGAAAACACGATTTCTTTTCTCGTATGTGCCCTTAGTCGGTGCCAATGTTTGTACCCAAAATTACTTTTGGGCACGAAACACGATGAATGGATAGTTTGGTGTGTATTTTGGGTTAGGAGACGAAATGAAAGACAGAGGTTTAACGTGGTTCGGCATAGGTTTCATACGTCCACGGGCGAATCCCCTTGGGGAGAAATGTTTTATTGACTTTTGTATTACAAAGTATGTTTTTCTCTCCTCTGGCCCTTTCTGGAATTTTCTGAGATGCCTTTCTGGGGGTTTTCCCTTGGGTATTCAAGCGCCTTGAGATGTAGACAACTTGACAACTTTGCGCTCATGACAATATTGATTTTGTCATACAGCAAACTTGAACATGTGGATAATGCGTTATTTGAGAAGCAATTTTTTCGGACTTTGCACTTGAACATGCTGCGGATCGAACATCCTGACAACAACCTTGGTGCTTTTCGCAGTGAGACAGCTTTGGTGGCTTCCGATCGCGATCTTGGCTATAGTAATTGTGATTAATCGAATCGCAAAGAATGCGATCACCGGACGGGCAAGTGATAGAAATCGAATCTGGATCAGCCATGTTGTGGATCGAATATCCTACAATGATTTTGATGGTATATCACTACATCTTTTGCCGCGAACCGAGCGTCCCAGCAACACTATCATCATATTTTTGTAGTGATGCGATTTTCATGAGTATCCGCAGTAATAGCTTCAAACAAATCAAACGGAGAATCTTGATTGCAGTTATTTGCGATCAACTGGATCGTAGTATGTGCGATTATACGGTCAGCAAATTTGTGATCACTGGATTGCGATCGTTATGATCAAATCGATCGCAGCGATTCTGCGATCAACTCGGATCGCAGCATGATGATTTTCCAAAACGCTCGATCGCGCTTTTTTCACGGACACGATTTTGAAGCATTTTCTACGACTTTTCTCAATGGGAAAACACGATTTCTTTTCTCGTATGTCCCCTTAGTCGGCGCCAATGTTTGTACCCAAAATTACTTTTGGGCACGAAACACGATGAATGGATAGTTTGGTGTGTATTTTGGGTTAGGAGACGAAATGAAGAACAAAATGAAAGACAGAGGTTTAACGTGGTTCTAAGATAGGTTGCCTACGTCCACGGGCGAATCCCCTTGGGGAGAAATGTTTTATTGACTTTTGTATTACAAAGTATGTTTTTCTCTCCTCTCGGCCTCCTCCTTCCCGATTTCTCGCTCTCTCCTATTTATACAATTCCATATCTAAATACAAACATAAATTACATTAATCGCTCATTCATGTCTCCATCATCAATTCTGTATAAAACAGCTGGAGTTAATTCTGCATGTATGAAACTGCTGCAATTAGTACCGCATGGCAGAAACTGCTGCATTTAGCACTGCATGGCTGAAACTGCTGGAATTCAATTCGCATGGCTGAAACTGCTGGAATTTAATTCGCATGGTCAAATCTTTGGAATTCATTCGCATGAAACCGCACATTTATGCTTCCATGATAAATTCTCGCATAAATGATGGTCGGCGATTGTGGATATTTCTTTGGCGAACAACTGAATCGCATGGGTAGGGACGGCTTGATGGTTGACAGGCATGATGGTCGGGCAGTGTGGATGGAGGCTCGCTAACAAAGATGGTTGGAGAAATGGTGGCGGGGCTTGAAGAGTTTTTTACGGAATTGGTTAGCAGCATTGCTGGCTACAAGACTGAAAATTGGCTAGGGGTGCGACTGACTTCGATAGTTGACCGACGGTTGACTTTGACTGTTGACCGACCATTGACTTTGATAGTTGACTGACTTTGACCATTGACCTTGACCGGAAGTTGACTTTGATAGTTGACCGACTTTGACCATTGACCGGTCTGTGCAGACTGGTGGGCTGCCTTGGTTGACTGTTTAGTGGGCTTGGATGAGGACCATAACATGATTCAAGTATCAATTTGGCTCATTAAGTGATATTTTTACCTATGGTACAAACAATCCCGATATTCACGACTAGCATATTTTATAACTCCACCGTCATTTTATCTTGGTCATGTTATCCTTCTTCTTGCGGCTAAGAAAAATTCCAAAGCTCTTATTTTTTTTCTTCAGGTTTTCCATTTGTGAATGGAAAAAGGAAAACCAATTATCACCTTCTTTCGGTAAGTTTATCTACTGTTATGGCTCTATAAGATTTGTTTCGTAACTTTCGTTATACATTGGTTTTATCATCACAGTCATTCTTCGGTGCTTCGTTTCCTAGTAATTCATTTATCACCGTTTTGTTGATTGATTCCTATAAGTGTTGTGACTTTTATTGAAAGGGATCTTTCAACCACTAAGATCTGGTTAAAAGATAAGGCTTCTCTTAAATATAGCCCACACTTTTATTAACCATAGCCCATTTAATTTTGGTAAGTATAGTTTGACTACAATATTTAGTTTGACCTTTCTATATTATTAATCATAGCCCATAAACTAGATTGTTAGTTCACTGAGTCGGTAAATCGGCAACTCAATAATCAAATTAGTTGTTCTTATAGTTGGTGCAACTGGTAGACCGTATGATTAAACCCATTTCTGCACCTTGATGTTAGAAGCTTGCCCACGGTTCCATGGAAAACAAAACAAAGCTCTTCGTCTCTTAATGTACAGCACCTCTGCTACTGTACATTCATTAAAAATTGAAGATTTGTTTGGGGTTCTTTCCCATGTTCGTCCACTAACATACTCCTACACCCATCTGATGGCTCATAGTAGATTGAGATAGTTCGTAGTTATATCTTGGATTTTTTAAGTTAATCCCATGATGATGACGACTTCATCAACTTCTAAACATCCTATCATGGGAAGAAATGTTGAATGTCATAGTTTGCCTTTACCTGCTCTTAGTGCCGCATTACCGACCATCTCGCAGGCATTTGGTGGAGTGATTCTTTAAAATTTGAGAAATAAAATCTAGGGTTCATGGTTGGACGAATAAAAAGAGGGAAAAACTATATATATATATATATATTTCTAAGATAAGTTAGATCTCAACTCAACTCGGCTACTAGCTAAATCATTGCTAACTCAGTAGATATATTGTGGGTTATGATTTGGGCTATGGTTAATAAATTGAAAATGAATTGTGGGCTATCGATATTATGGGTTATGGTTAATAAAAGCATGGGCTATGTTTAAGCAAAGCCAAAGATAATAGTACTGGCCAAATCACCCATGTAGTGGTGTGATATTTTTGTTTTCATGAGTTTGTTCCAATCATATACTCACATATTGATTGAGTTAATTCTAATCATACACGTATTGACTTTTATGGTTTATAATCTTTTCTTGTTGATCACAATTGGGTGATAATTAGTGATCTCAATCGGACACTGCGTGATAATAAGTTCTTAATATTTGCTTTTTGTTCTTTAAGTGTTCGATAGAGTGACTGAATGAAAATTTCCTTTTTCATCAACTAAATGGTACTGTTAGCACCACTTTTAGTTTTTATCTCCACGACTAATTTGTTTTAATTTGTTTTTTAAGGAAAGAAGGAAACAGTTCAAACATATAGATGAGGCACCAACAACATTAGGACCAAATTCTCAAGCTAATAATTTTCTCGTTGTATTTGGGAGGTATTTAGAGCTTTCTTGTTTTTACTGTATTAGCAGCTTGAAAACCTTTTCTTCTTATCGTGTTAGTTACGAGAGAGCCTATTCACTTTCAATTAACGTTGATATGGTTATCATGGTAGCATATCATTGATGTGAAAGATATAGTTTTCAGATATAAATGATATGCAAAATATTGTTTTCACATATCATTAATGTGAAAGATGTAGTTATCACATTTGACAATCGTGATGATAACGTTCATCACATGATTTGTATGGTTTTTTTTGCTTGTATCCTTCTACTGAACTTATTAATATGCTATTTTTTGTTTTTTTCAAAATGCTACAAGGTTGTTTGGAGGAAATTCCCAGAATTTGCATGACACCTTGCGCTAGATAGAAGATATGGGGCTAAAGCTATTGTTAAGCTTGAAAGATTATCCTATACAAAGTTACAGGTACATATGAAGTAGAGAGATCAAATTTTCACTAGTTCAGGAACACGGGGGACTGCCGGAGGGGAATAAGCACCACAAGATGAGGATGAAGAAGCACCACAACAGTATAACCCAAATGGAAAATATTGCCATTTTTATTGCATCGTTTAAATTCTCATATGGATGACATTAAATCCTCTCTTTCTTGTTTCATTCTGTTGCTATTGAAAATCTGACTTTTGACACATTTTTTCCAAGTGATAATTTTGATTTTCACTCCTATATGTATTTGCACTATCTAGGCATTACTTCTCACTGACTATCCCAATTGTTAAATGGCGCTGTAACAATTAATTAGTTACCTGATACCGCACCACAAGATTACCAATCACACAGTAAGTCTCTAAGAAATTTGTGTGCTTTCCATCATGGGCATTCGGTTGCCCTTGTTTAATTGTCTTGTGAAATATGGAGTTTTCACATTTCATTATTGTGAAAGATATAGTCATCACATTTTAACGATGTGAAAATTGTTGGCTTGTTTTTTCATTATTGTGAAAGATGTAATTATCACTTGTGAAAATTGCAGTTATCACACATAGGATAATTACAATTATCACTAGTAAACTCTAAAACGGGAATCAATAAAACTGGAAAATCAGGTCTTGGAATCAATTTAAACATTTTCACAGCATCCGAACTACAGGACGCTCGTAATAATTCATATGAAGTAAAGTATCTGTAAAACTTTGTCCACGCAAAAAGAAAATAAAAAAAGGCTAGCGCACTCCTAGTCCTGTTCATGGCTGAATGCTAAATCAATTTCCAATCCCAACTTTATGCAAGTAGTTGTCTGTAAATAATCAAGTATTGAGTTTCTTCGAGAGCCAATAGCGTCTCACATAGCTTACTATCAATTCAAACTCAGTGGTATTCTATGTGGATTGGTTCTGTTGAGCTTGCATCACTTGGGTTATGGCAGAAAACAATAAATATATATTTTTTTGTTGAATGTTGACCAATCTAGGATCTAAACAAATGGAAACTCGTATTTAACGGTTGACTCTCTGGGATCCAAACCCAAACACTTTAACCTAAAAAAACGAAAGAACAAACAAACACTTTTAATAAATATCCACAAAAAACGGCCACCAAATGACTGTCAACCGAATTTTTTTAAAATGTTTTTGTTAATAATTATAGGCTTTTGTTAACTTGTATACCCGTATACTCCCTCCGTCCCACATATATAGGCGGAGAGAGACAATTCTCTTAGATTAAGAAAATTGCATGGGATTCATAATTTTAAATGTTTTTTCTTGTTTTACCCTTCGTCTTATCTCCAACACAATTACCTATGTACAATAAATATGGGTATATATGGAAAAATTCATCTTGAAAAGCAAAATCCGCCTATTTAGTGGGACAAACAAAAACCAAAATTCCGCCTATATATGTGGGACGGAGGGAGTACATGTTAAGCCTTAATAAAGAATTATTTTATTTCTTTGTAAATTGTGTGTTTTTGTCTTATTCTACTAGAAATTGGTTTTTCTTGCACTAAAAACAACAATTTTTGTTCCCAATGCAAAGAATTACTGTTTTCAATGCGATAAAACAAATAATTCTTATTTCCAATGTAAAAAATTGTTGTTTTAATGAATCTTAACATGTATACGGGTATACAAGTTAACAAGACCCATAATTATATAACTAATTAAGGTTAATATAGAACGCGCAATTGGGGGATATAAAAAAGAATTGGGGGATATAATAAAAGGACAAAAACTGGATCTTGATATCAATTCGGGGCCACCCATTATCTAAGTATTTTTTTAAATCCTAATTTACCCCTCACTAATCAGGTTTAGTGGTTAATAATAATTAGGAAAAATCTTAAGATTTTTTATAAATGATTAGTGTGTGTTTTATTTGAATTTGGGTTAGTGAGGTGAGAGTAGAAGGAGGGAAAAATAATTTGAGAGAGAAATATTTTTGGGAAAAATGGAGGATGATTGTGAAGAGAGAATTGTTGCTGCTGAATCTTTAGCTCAACTACAACAAGGATCACATCTTGAATCTTCAGCTAACGACAACAACTCACAATTTCAACTCTTTGTTGAGCCAACACCCTTGAATGATGATTTTGACGAGTATGGAGAGCTTCTTGAAGAACCAACACAAGAAAGTAAACTTGCACAACATACTAGCATCCCCAACACACAGGTAAAGCTGCTAGGATGTCGAAAAATCGATTTTTTTCTCGAAACCCGCCATTTTTTCAACTGAAAAACCTCAGTACCGGCATGGTAATTGTATGAATACCATGCCGGTAGTCAAGGTACCGGCATTGTATTCATACTACGACCACGCCGGTAAACTGATATCCCCCATTTTGAATAATAAACCGGCATAGTATTCTACCCAAAAATTGTGCCGGTACATAGTTAACCTTTTTACCTAACAATGAATATACTACGGAATATTCAACCGGCATGGTTTCATTGATAAGTTACCATGCCGGTACCGCATGAAAAACATACAGGAAACAATTCCATCTCAAACCAAAAACCGGCATTAAAATTTTATAAACATCAACGCCGAATCGGGTACCGGCGTGGTACCATCAATATCGATAATGCCGGCACCTACAAAAAAACATGCAGGATAAATTTTTCCAAAGCCAAATTCCGGCATTCAATATCAATTATTTGCAATGCCGGAATTGTGTACCGGCTTGGAACAATAGGTTACGATTATGTATAAGCATCCTTGCTTCCGGCGTTGTTTTCTTATGAAACACATACGCAGGAATAGGTTTCAAATTTTGTCTTCCGTTTTGGTTAACTTAGACTATGCCGGAACAATGGTCGAGCATGCTGGTAATGGTTTCCGGCATAGTGTTGTTATTGAGTTTGGAAATAATTTGCATTCGATCTTTAGGTGGTGCCATATATTAATCCAACAAATGCAGAGCCGCTTTATCGGGATACGTCGGAATACTATAAAATCCCTCCGGTATGTAATCAAAGAATACTTTTCACCTAGTATCTTGAACATTACTAATGGATTGCTAGTAATAAACCTTGTAATGAATGCGAAATTGTTCTTATGTAGGGAATAACAGATCGAAAGGAAGCAATCGCTTGGGCTAAAGAGACGGCCCTTAAGAACATGTGTGTGTTGGTGAGGAATACCGAAGGTTCGAATATGCGTTTTGAGATGGCTTGTGAGAGAAGTGGGAAATACAAGGAGAAGAATAGCCACAAGAGAAAGGATTATGTGTATCCAAAGAAGACTAATAGGGTATACAAGACTCGTACGAGGAAGAATAATTTCCCGTTTAAGCTTGTATTCCGTTTAAATGACATAAACAATTGGGATTGTGAGGTTTTGTGTGGCTGTCATAACCACCGGGATCCGAAAGATTTTGTTGGTCACTCCTTAGTTACGAAGCTAAAACCTGACGAGTTCGAGGATGTAAAGAGATTGACCAAAGCACTTATCAAACCGAGACAAATTCTCAGAGGCTTCAAGGAAAAGGATGAGACTAACGTGTCTTCTCTACGTACAATTTATGCCGCACAAGCAACTATTAGAAAGGTGGAATGGGAAGGGAGGAGAGTTATGCAAGAATTTGAGAAGATAGTTTGGGATCACAACTACACGCGTATCATTAAAAGAGGGCCAGACGAGAAGCCCCTTCAAATATTCATTTCGCATCCTTTGCTCTCACAATTGGCAAATACATGTTGTGGTGTTCTTTTGATGGATTGCACCTACAAGACAAACAAATACAATATGCCGTTGTTCAACATCGTGGGCCAAACCTCGGACAAGGTAACATTCACATTGGCTTGGTGTTTAATGGAAAACGAGAGGGACTATAATTATCATTGGGCATTACGACAATTGAAATTGTTCTTCCGGGAAAATCAACTTCCGAGGGTCATCGAATCGATAACGATGACGCATTAATGAAAGCAATATCCGACGTCTTCCCGGACGCACAAAATTTCCTATATACATATCATATACGTAATAATGTGATAAAAACTTGCCATGCCTTGTTCGAACCCGCAAAGGCGGATATTAAGAAGAGAATGATGGTGCAACTAGAGGAAGATGTTCGAAAGAACAAACTATCCCCCGAAGAAGAAGAAGATGAGAGAGACAAGATAAAGGAGAGAGTGGACAAAGAACATGCGGAAAATCATAAAAAGTGGTTGGAATTTCTAAGAGATTGGGAGAAAGTTTATTGGTCTCTTACCGAGGTTATGTACGAAAAGAGATTGGAGAAGTTTATTGCCGATTGGAACGAAGTTTATCCGACTGCCGTCTAAAATTGTCGGACTCAATGGTTGGATAAGTTCAAGGAAAAATTTTTACTTGCACGGACAAACCGGTATAGACACTTCAAACTGAAGCAACTAGTGCAGCTGAGGCCGCTCATGGGAGATTTAAAGATCTCATCCAGTCCGGTCAAGGCAATGTGGTTACGGTCACCGAGGCAATGGAGCAATACTTTGAGCAAGATATCAATAGGATCAAGGAGGCTTTTGAGAAAAGCTCAATGGAAAGGATGACTCCATTTCTTCGTTATGGTAAGTTTCTCCAAGGAATAGAATTCAACGTCTCTCATTGGGCAATAAAACATATGA
Organism: Papaver armeniacum; assembly: GCA_023531295.1. Classification (NCBI taxonomy): domain Eukaryota; kingdom Viridiplantae; phylum Streptophyta; class Magnoliopsida; order Ranunculales; family Papaveraceae; genus Papaver; species Papaver armeniacum. Next base: position 40,666 of record JAJJWW010007123.1, read on the forward strand.
TGAGACAAATGGAATATGAGAAAAATTACGGAAAACCGGGTGATGTGTGTATTTGTCCCGACATGTCTTCATTGGGGCTTCCGTGTCGTCATATGCTTGTGAAGTATGAAAAACTGATACCTATTGAGGTCATTGATCCGTTTTGGAAGAAACTATCTTTCGACCCCCCCCCCCTTCGGGGGATCCCGGGCAATCTTCATGGGATACGAACGAAGCAAAGGAATTCTTCGAAGCTTACTCACGTGGCACCTCGGTTAGCCGACAAGTCTTGTTGAGCCAACTAAGGCTAATTAATCGTCCATGGATCGCCCAAAGCGAAGAGCCAAGAAAGGGAGATCCAACAGGAAGACCACAAACTAAAACAAAAAGGAAAAAACAAAGGGTAGAATTGAAAGAAATGACTCAGCGTGAAGAAGAACTCGCGGCAAGTAAGAAACGAGATCTAACCGCATGTGAGATTTTGGAACAGAGGTTTGTGGAAGCGCAGGTTCCAAACAAAAGAGGTAGGCCGATGAAGGAACCGCTAAGTCAATAACAAACGAAGGAATCCGTATCCACACCAAAAGCCAACTCATCGGAGGTTCCAAAGAAGAAGGGTAGGCCGACAAAGGTATCAACATCAAGTGTCAAAGAACAACAATGTGAGCGTTCCGAATCCATACCCATAGTCGATCTAGCGGAGGTTCCAAAGAAGAGGGTAGGCCGCCAAAGGTATCAACATCAAGTGTCAAAGAACAACAAGGTGAGCATTCGAAGCCATACCCATAGTCGATCTAGCGGAGGTTCCAAAGAAGAGGGGTAGGCCGCCAAATGTATCAACATCAAGTGTCAAAGAACAACAAGGTGAGCATTAGAAGCCATACCCATAGTCGATCTAGCGGAGGTTCCAAAGAAGAGGGGTAGGCCGCCAAATGTATCAACATCAAGTGTCAAAGAACAACAAGGTGAGCATTCGAAGCCATACCCATAGTCGATCTAGCGGAGGTTCCAAAGAAGAGGGGTAGGCCGCAAAATGTATCAACATCAAGTGTCAAAGAACAACAATGTGAGCATTCCGGAGCTATACCCATAGTCGATCTAGCGGAGGTTCCAAAGAAGAGGGGTAGGCTGCCAAAGGTATCATCATCAAGTGACAAAGAACAACAAGGTGGCGAGGCTAAGGTGGTGACAAACCAAAGTGATAGCAAAGTTGATGCAGTTTTATTTCGAAGGGGAAGGGGTAGGCCAAGGAAGTACGGACTCCCATCACATATCGAAGAAATTGCAAGTTTAGAGATTGCAGAGGATGGTTTGGATATATTATTGTTACAAAAGGGTAATATGAAGATGTATAAGGATCCCATAACAGGTGGGACAATTAGAAGTTATCATACCAAGATACAGTCTTACATAGACCAACTTCCTGAGGTTATTCACGAGTATATTTTATATACGGATGATGTCGACGGAGATGGAAATTGTGGCAATCATGTTGTGACTGAACAATTAGGAATCTTTGACACGGCGGTTAGTAGAGGTATGACACCATGCCAATATGCTAGAATGAGGATGGCCGAAAAACTTGTGAACAAAAGGAGCTTTTATGAGCAATTGGTTGGTGTAGGCGAGGGGTTTGATGATATGCATGCTCAAGTATTGGGGCCCGAGCAACAGATGAACTTTCTTCCTTCTGAGTACTAGATGAGAATGCCGCTTTGTGGGAATATAGTGGCGGATACATTTAGATGTGTTTTTCATTATTTTACCCCCACCGTAGAAGTAACATTTACCCCAAAGTGGCAAAAATGCGAAGGATCCCTTAAGAAGAGAAGAGTTGTTTTGGCGTTCGTGAACGGTAACCATTTCGTTATTCTAAAACTCAAAGAAAATTGTCCATTGCCACCTATTTGTGGGATGATTAAAAACAAGGGTCTAGATCCAAATATCTGGAAGGGATGGATGGCATCGTATGAGGAGAATCACCAATTTTGGGATGCGTTGGCCTTATCAAAAAAATCGATCCAAGAGGAGAAGATGCAACCCATTACGTGTGGAAGCGACGATGAGTTATTTGGATTTATGTGGTTCACTAGTACGCAACGTTGTTTTTTTTTTTTTTGTAAGTCTGAATTGTAAACATTAAATCATATTTTGATGGCTATGCCGGCATAGTTGTGTTTTATATTTACAACTCCGGAACTTGTGTACTGGCGTAGAATTTCGTTTGAAACCATGCCGGAAAAGCAAAAAAAACTTCCAGAGAAATAAGTGACATTTCCGGCATTGAAATTAACCCCATTCCTATGCCGGGTTTCTGTCAAAATCATATTTATCATGGAGATTACAGAAACCGGCACAGTATGCAAACACAAATAAATAACGGAACTCTGTCTTTTAGAGAACCGGCATTGTTGTTACTGTTCTCGAGCATGCCGGTTTGGATGAAAAACTTAGAAATTTAAGTTATCTGGGCGCGTTCAAACTCTGTAAATGAGGTAATTTGACACAAGTTTATCAACATAATTATAATAAATATAATAAAAATACTAGATTGTATACAATAACAAACTCCCAAGTTATGTGGTTCCAAACCGAAAACAAATCAAACATAAACCAAGTCAAGCAAAGAGTTTAGCAAGACACACAAACACATTGTTTAAGACTCACAAACAAACATAAACCAACACTAGATTGTTCAACCAATCTAATACTATAGAATAAACACACGATCACTCGGTTCTTGACTTCTTGTATACCCTCTTCTTCCTTTCGCCCCACAAGTCTTTTGCCTTCGGATCTTCAATTTTGTCCATCTTTTGCTCGACGTTCTCCATTTCTTTCTGGGTTAGCACCTCTCCTTTCTTGTTCTTTTTCTTAAAGAACTTCGACAAATTTCCAATCCGCTGACGCTGTTAAGGAAATTTTAAACATGTACTTAGTATGTACAATTGTATAAGTTCATAGAAATAAAGTAAAAAGAATGGTGATGAACAAGACGTACATACCAACAACGTAACGAGCTGTACAAGTGCAGGTACAGTTTGCGGAGTTGTGAATGGATGTGATAGTGGTGGAGGAACAACTACGATATCCGGGCGTACAACATAAGGATGCGTGAACTTCCGATGGCCTCTTAGGAAGGTTGGTTCACTCTCATAACAATTCTCAGCCAATTCCCAATCATCCCTATCCAACACCAGTCCCTTTTCTTCCCTTTCACTCCAATGTGCAAGAATAGGTTTTGGGTCGTAAACTACGAGAGTATGGTTCTCATTCGATTGGCATTGAGGAAAGTCATGAGAGAATTTCTGATAAGATGTATCCGTGAGATCTTTCTGCTTGTACCCAAGTTGGCGCATTACACGGCGAAGGTTGTGCATAACAAATCCTTTTGGATGAAACAACAGTCCGATGTAAAATGAAACATTGTCATGCCTTTGCAAGTGAACTCCTCTGGCATTCCTATATGGATCAGACACAACATCTTGGACATCCACCGAGTCCAAAGCCAATCTCATTGCTAATAACCGTTTTTTGTTATTGGTCTTGGGGTATTGTCGAAGTAGTATTTCTGACCTAGAGGACTATTCTCTTGATATTCAGTGAAAATCTTCAATCCTTTATACCGTATGAACAATTTTGCGAAGTGTTCATACGCCCACACCTACGCCAATGAAAGTTCGTTCCAATGAAATGTATTAGAAAATAAATAATTGGAAACTAACAAATTTAATGACAACAATCAAAAAAATAAGTACTTGACTATACCTGAAGTAAAGTGAAATTCCCATTAAATTGACGGGCGTTCGCCTTAGATGCTCGATGCATTTCTGCCAAAAAATGTGCCAAGAAAGCAGTGCCCCATGAATACTCATGAACCTTTTCCAACGGATCCAAGTATTGTAGGTTGTTCATATGCACCCTATTACCATTGGCGTCAGGGAATATAGTTGTGCCCAAGATGAACAACATATAAGCGCATGGCGATTTCTTGGACTTGTTACGGATTCAATTCCTTGTTCTTCGTGTTCCCAAACAATTCAACGAGTTTGACGAATGTGATAGTCTTTGTCTGGGAACGCCTAGTCTTGTACATATTTGCCAAGGTGGTTTCCTTGTCCCATCCAAACAACTTTTTAGTCAGATCATAGATCTTGTCCCATTCCAAGTCCTTAGAGTCATCTCCTACTTTAACGGCTTTCCCAAGAACATCAAGACCTGTTATCCTTTGGACATCTTCAGGGATGATGGTCATCTCGCCAAAAGGAAAATGCATGGTATCAGTTTCACCAAAAAAACTCTCCAAAAAGCAGTTCGCCGTGACGGTATCAGTGGCCACATAATTTTTTATTGCGGGATACAAGCCAGATGCTTTGACTACTGCTTTAACAGCGTCACACTCAAGCTTCAAAGGCCATACATCCGATTGTTGATGGCGGCTAACACGGAAGGAGTTAGCGTGGTCCTATAAAAACACACCAAAGTAAATTAAATTCACTTGATCACAGATAAGTAATATAATAAGAAGATGCAATCGTCTTATATAAGTTTGATAGATCCAGCGAGCCCAAGAGTGTTTGTAGGCAAATAAAAGTTGCGGGTTTATCGGTTCACCCCAATGTTTGCCATCATCGCGGTCTCGAATCATGTCATACTTATCAGGAAAGTGGGCTGGAGGTGCCTTTACATTATCCTTAGGGGATTCAACTCCGACATCAGTCTTTCCTAAGCCACCTTCTTGTGAGGACGAGCCACCGGCTCGTTCGGGTACAGGATATGTTTCCCACTCATCATCATCATCACTGCTGGTTGGGTAGCTTATAGGTTGATCCCGAATTGTGACCTTAGCAGTAGCCTGATCAGGACGGCTACGTCGAGAAGACTTACTTTTTGCTTCTAAAACAACTTTGCCTTTTCCTTTGTTCTTTTCTGCTGCTCTAGACCTGTATTCCAATATGTAACCAGAGTTATATATGTTGCCTTTCGGCATAGAAATCGAACTTAACTTAAGTTCCGGCTAAGGTGCCGGCATAATAATAAATTAAAATACCATGCCGGTTGTCTTTGAATTTTAGTCAGAGAATGAACTTTTTTTTCAACAGAAATCCGGCATAGTAAGTTAACATATCGACAGTGCCGGACTTGGGGACCGGCATTGTTATATAGAAATTTTAAATGCCGGTACAGTAGGATTTTAGTACAGAGATTTTGACAAAATCGGCTAATGAAAACGGCATAGTATTGATGAAATAAACAAAGCCGGGACACCTAACCGGCATGGTATTAAATTAAATATGTATGCCGGTAAATGCATGCAATAAAATCGGGATTCAAGACATGAAATCTGGCATGATTTTCAAATTGTATTCTACCGCGAATCAAACATGCAACTGAGCTTCAAATTGGAATTTTAAAAATTACTTTTAGTGTAGTAGAAAGACTAAACAACATAATTTCACTTTGTGTTTTCTACTATGGGATAACCCTAAAATTAAAAAATTCAATTCAACATATACATCACTTACCTAAGCAAGTTTGTTATTCTCGCCTCACCATCAGACTCTTCAGGCAGTTCTTGCGCTTTTGATTTCGATTTACCACCTTTATCAACAGATTCTTCAGGATTGGGTATTGGTTTTTCACGAGGTTTGCGACGACCCATTGTATTTGATATAGAAGATAAAACAAAAAGGGAGATTGAATAAAAATGGAGAATGAATGATTTCCTTTCTATAACCGTCACTTAAATAGAATGAAGGAATTTTTAACCGATGCATAAACTGGTTTTAAGGATTTTCTAACCGTCAAATAAGTGGGATAAAATAGTTACCGTCAAATAAGTGGAATGAATGAGTTTATAACTGCCACATAACTTGTATTTGTAACCATCAGACTGTCGGCATTGAATAATGGAACGATTCAATTCCGGTACTCTAACAATAAGTATTTGGTGAGCTGAATTCTACGGAGGCACATGTAACGGTATAGTATTTGGTGTATTTTTCAATGCCGGTAAAGGAAAGAAAATTGATGAAATAAATAACATTTTCCACATAATCTTAAGGAAATAAACTTAAAAACATTAAATCAAACCAATTGCAATTAACATTAGTTCTTGGAACGCGATTCAATAAGCAAAGCAGCTTCAAAATGCCTAAAAGGCTCTTTTCTCCACTTGGTATATGCGTCCTGAGCTTGAAACCTATTCCCTCTGTATCTTGCAAGAAACTCGTTGTATTTGCGACATAACTTTATGAGTGCAATTGTTCGATTTTGTAAATAGAGATCACCGTAATCAATTCGGCCTTTTTTACCTTCCAAGTAGTTATTCATGTAAGGACCAGTCCTAACAAGACTCCAAAAAAGCTTCGAAGGGCGGTGATTTTCTTGGAAATCCGATACTATGTAGTAATTTTTAATCCACTCGGTTTCTTCCTCCACATCCGCTTCTATCTTTTATTGTTTTTGACGTTCAAGGATTTCTTTAGCTTCTTTGCGATAATGTTCAAGCTTTGCTTCCTCTTCTTCTTCTCTTTTCCTCTTAAGTATCTCTTCTTCCATTGCGGCAATTGACTTGGTGGTGTCTCCCTTCCTTTTTAGTTTTTCTAGTATAAGGGAAACTGAGTTGGTAGGTGATAATTGATTTCCCAACGGAGTGGATAGTTTGTTCTTCTTGAGTTTTTCTTTTTCCAGGGCAATGATGAAATCTATTTTTATTGATGGATTTGAGTTGATGGAGGATGATAATTGATTTCCCATCCGAGTGGATAGTTTGTTTTTCCTAAGTTTGTCTTTTTCCAGGGCAATGATGAAATCGGTAGTTGCTGATGGATTTGCCATTGGAGGTATCAAGTGAAATGGGTGAATCAATTGCATTATATGGATGATTGCACAACGGCTATTTAGGGCCGGCATTGTCAGTGAAGTAAAATCAACGCCGGCACTATAAGGCCGGTTTGTTTTAAAAAAAAATAGACGTTGGGCATTGAATTTTGAACGATCCGGCATTGGTATAAGCTTAACCAACATGCCGGCATGTATTACCGGCATAGATTAAAATACTACATTGCACGCCGTTACCATTAGGCAATTGAAATATGTTTACATACTAAGCCGGAACTATAATTTATTTCGAACGTAATCCTTGTCGACGGAACAACGAATGCAGTTAGCACGTGCATCAAGCCTTTAAACCACTTGGTGGCCCAAGTGGACGAGTTATAGTCTCGTGAGGGCTTACATAGAGATATACCCACAAAACCTTACGAAATACCTAACTAGATACCCTTAAAACCTAAGCAAATAACACTAAACTATCAATCTTCTTAAAAAGAATCCGTTTCCGATTCACCCAACTGGTGGTACTCCGTGACTTTGGTTACAATATGGTTCACGTTGGCTTCAAACAGGAACGGTTCTCCCTTTTCTTGTAAGTAGTAACGCGTTTTCACGGCTTGATGCTACAAAAACAACACACAAACTTTGTTTGTTACATAAAATTTGAAAAAGAGTAGATTGTGTCCAACTAATCATGGAGATACTTACGAGTTGTTGAGGGGACAATCTATTGTGGCTAGCGTGCTCGATCCGGTGTTTCATTTTTAGGTACTCAACCACAGCATTTAGGATGATGTCGTGTCGTTGCTCAATTTGTTGAGAAGTTCTTCCTTTCGGGTTACCGTAATCGTGAATAAATTTGTTAAAAATCTTCAACCACATGGAATCCGCGTCTTCTTGTCTATAGTTGAAGGACGAGTTTTGTACCATGCTTGGGTGATTGCTAAATCTTCCTCCGAGTCAAACGATGCCATTGGTTGTATGGTGGATTAGGTACTATACGAAGCTATTTATTGATAATTATTCTAGGGTTTAGGGTTTCAAAGATAAGATGCTCAAGGAGATATATAAGAACACGAGTTTTTGGCTTTTGGGTCCAAGAATTATCTCTCTTTATATAGAGAAAAACGTCAACGACTAGTTTTTTTGAAAATTGCCACAACCGGCATTGTAGTATATGTGAAATAGGATGACGGCTTATGATTCCGGCGTGGTTTATCATAAGCTTACAATGCCGGTACTAGGAAATTTTTTAACAGAGATTGGGCCAAATATGCAACCAATACCGGCATGGTTTCAAAACACTTTGAAACGCTGTAACTGAAACATTCAATCTAGAATACCGACTATGCCGGTAGTTGTTAAATTAAAAAAAAAAAACGGCTAGTTTTTTGAAAAGTAAGACCGTTGGAGATTTATCTCTATATAATACCCCCATTCCTTTGGAAAAATCTACACAAACCAGCAACCAAATAACAAAAATCATTCTCTCAAGAAAGCAAGAACGGTCTAAGCTTCACAAAGGATGGGGGATTCATCATCTTCCTCTATTTTCAAAGTAAGTAGATTTACTAACAATATGATCTTCACTACTATGACGCACGACTAATATAATCTTCTCTTACGAGTCATCATTGCAAGTGTCAAATTTGCAAGTCACCTTCTCATCTAGCCATGGACTATCCTTTTATTTATTCAAAGTGTAGAAACTGTGATGGGACATGCCGGTTTTGGATTGCAAAAACGGATGATGCTGAAAATGGAAGAATGTTTCTAAGGTGTTTGAATCACCCAAAGTGCGATGAGTTTCAATGGTTTGACAAAGCTGTTCAACTTGCAGAGTCAAGAGAAAACCATAAGGGCCAATGCAAGCCAATCGATGGGTGTGATGGGTGTTATATGAAGGGAAAGGAATATGTTGAAAGAGAAGAAAAACCAATGAAGCTGATCCTTGACACCCCCCTCCCGGACGATGTCTTCGAAGAGGTTCAAGAAAGGCTCAAAGGTTCCGCAATTGTTAAAAAGGGATGGAAATAGATTATCTTTAACCAAATGCAATGCATGCCATGTTTTTTAGCATGTTTTAATTAAAAGTTTCAAATCCAATGTAATAGATTAATTAGGAATAAAATAAAAGAGCATTCGAAATGGATTCGAAATGGATTTTTATTCAAAATTACCAGACTACCGGCATAGAAGTATTCAATTTTACAGTGCCGGTTTTCTGACAACTATGAAAACTTGAAAATATCATACAACCGGCATAGATGTTAGAAAATACTACTATGTCGGTACCTTCGAATATCTATACAGGAGAATGGAATTTTTAATCTTATTGATCCGATATGGTTGTATACACAATTTCATTGCCGGTTACCAGAACCGGCATTGATCTAAAATTATTAAACAGTGCCGGTTCATTAACCGGCATTGTTAACCTGAACTTATCTATGCCGGTAAAAGGCGCAAAAAAATCTCGCAAGGATAAACATGTTCAACATAAACGAATCACTAGAAATCAGAACATGTTCAACATAAACGAATTACTAGAAATCAAAACATGTTCAACATAAACCAAACAATTGGATGCTGCTATCAAATGTTCTTAATCCAGGTATCCTAAACCAAAAGAAAACCAAACAACTAAAGAGTTAACCGCGAGGTACAAACGAAAACAAGTTCGGAATTGTTCAAGACGTGACAACCACCATCCAAAAAAAGAAACACAACACTTAAATCACTGGGTGGTCTTTTGCTTCTTTTGGATGGTTTGTACTTAGTTTCCCCGAACAAAGCTTTTGCACTAGGGTTGGTTTCTTCAATTCTATCAAGCTTTTCCTCGAATTCCTTCATTTCTTCAAGGGACAACACCTCTCCTTCCTGGTACTTGCAACCCAACACCTTCTTTAACTTGCCAAGCCGACGCCGCTAGTTTAATATATCAAACACATAATTAGTATACATATAAGATTATGTGTATATTAAACGACGAAGCAATTAACAATACTTACAAGCAATCCAACGGTCTTATTAAGTTGGGTCATCGTAGGTGGTGCCTGTGCGGGAGTTGGAACGGGAGGGTTTTTCTAGGGAGGAACTTGGAAGTCATCCGGGCGGATGACATAAGGATGTGACCATTGCAGGTAATCTTCCATGTATTCGGCATCAACTTCATCACCGTTTTCAGCAATATCCAACTTTTCCCACTGACTAATATCTACCAAACGACGTGGTTCCCTATCCCTCCAATCTGTTGGGTCCGGTTTTGGAACATACTCTACACGCAACCGATTTGGAGTTGAATAGCACCGAGAAAGGTCGAGATCAAAACATTGAAAAGCGGCCGTCTGGAAAAGTGCTAATTGCTTATCCAAGTGGACACATCACACGCGTAGGATTAGCCATAACGTATCCTTTTGGGTAGAACAACGGCCCATGGTAAAATGCAACATTACCAAACCTCAAAACCTGGTGGTTTCCTCTAGCCTCCTTGTAAGGGTCGAACACAACATCTTTGGTACTCATTGCGTCCAAAGCTAATCTCATATCGATCAGTCGACCTATGTTACCGGACTTTGGAGTATTGTTGAACTCGTATCTCTTATCTAGAGGCATATCGGGTTCTGAAAGGTCTATGATCTTCAAGGAGGGGTAGGCCTTGAACAAGGTTGGGAAGTGTTCATAAGACCACACCTATTCCAATGTGAAGCAATAAGTTTTGTTTCTAAGTTCACGATAAGAGTACATATGAACAATATACATAATAACATAAGTTTAAGAACAAATTTACCTGCAGTAGAGTGAAATTCCCGACAAATTGGTTGGTTTTAGCCTTAGAGGCCCTTCTCATCTCCATCATCAAATGTGCCATTACCGCGGTGCCCCAAGAATATCCATAGACACCTTCCAACGGATCCAAGCATCGAAGGTAGTTCGCACTAACCCTATTTCCATTGGTGTCGTGGAATACCCTAGTGCCCAAGATGTATAATGTAAGCAAATGCAGATAACGAATTTGTTTAGGGTCTCATCCATCCTCCAAACTTCTTTTCTTTGTCTTTTCAAAAGTCTTATTAAGCAGCGTCAACTTGATTGTCTTTGTTTTACCAGACGTGGATTCATAAAAGCTCTCCCGTAAGTTTTGTACTCCCAACCAAACAGACTTGTTAGTCGACTGCAACGTCGACCATTCTAGGTCCAGAGACTCAACTCCTTCGCAATTGATTTGCCGATAACATTCAAGCCTAGAATGTTCTCGAGCATCTTCGAGGATGAAGGTCATCTCCCCAAAAAGGAAGTGCATGGTATCGGTTTCACCATGATACCTTTCGACGAAGCAATTGACAAGAATGAGAATCAAAGCTTCACATAATTTTCAACCAAAGCATATAGACGAGAATCCTTTACTATTGTTTGGACCTCTTCACATTCCTCGGACAAGTCCCAACCATCCGCGGCTTGGTTTCGGCAAACACGCACAGCCTTCTTATGATCCTACAATTAGGAGAGACAATACAATTAAGAGATTTTACATAAATACACAACAATACATATGTACAAGATAGAAAATGCTTACATAGGTTTGATAGATAGTACGAGCCCACGAGTGCTTGTATCCAAATAGTGTTTTTGGTTCCGGAGCTTCGCCCAAATTCTACCACGTTCAAGATCAGGTATCATGTCATCAATGTGAGGAAGGTGGGAACCTTTAACTTTCACTTTGACGTTGCGCTTCTTGCCATTGCCTTGTGTTGGTTGTTGACTTGGGCCACCAACTTCGCTTTGGCTTGCTAATTGACTTTCCTTTTCATCTGGTTCATCTTGATCATCGTGCTCACGGTTTGCAAGTCGACTACGATCACTACCACTCTCCCAAATTATCCCTCTTGTACCAGCCCCCAAACATATCTTACGACCTTCGTCTTTCCCTCGAGGAGGCTGAGACTGAGGAGTATCAAGACCGTCACTCATTCTTCTCTTAGTGACCGCATCTTTATTTTTTGTTTTGTTGGCTTCCTTTGCTTTTGACCTATATCATAAGCACACGGAAAGCAATGAATATAAGACGACTCACCTTCAGTTTTAGTACCGGCATTGACTACCTTAAACTAAACCACGCCGGTTTAATGTTCCGGCAGTACACATTGACTATCGACAAGTGCGTGTACCAAGTACCCGGCATACAAATGCAACCTAAAATCTATGCCTCAGATTATTGACAGTTTTCCGTGTGTTTTAAGTCCACTACCGCATGCTCGAATTATTACAAAAGAATGCGGTGCACTCCAAAACCGGCATGTAATGAAACAAAAAAATCTATGCCAGATCGGTGACAAATTCATAAACTCTCCTGTATGTTTTAAGTCCACTACCGGCATACACGAATTATTATCAAACACTGCCGGTACTAAAAAACGGCACTGTATTCATCTTAGATTGAATGCCGATAGAGAAAATTCAGTTTCTGGTGAATCTGGGATTGGAAACCAGATCGTATTCATCCTAGATTGAATGCTTCTAACACAAAACCAAGATCGTATTCATACGCATTTCAATGCCGGTATTTTCTCGAAACTCAACTGTTTGAGTTAGGTTTCACGATTCTAACCTAAACCCATTGCCATAGATCGATTTAAACACCTACAAAGTACTTTTAAATGACTTACCTTCTCACAGAAGCCATATATTTGATTAGTTGATCGTCAGATAACGTTGCTTCTTCGTGTTCTTGCTCTTGAGCAATCTTAGCAAGTCTTTCCGCTTTGTTTTTGTTGAGCAATCGATGATGTTGAGTTCGATTGGGCATTTGGTTTCTTTCGTGGAGGCATTGTTTATGATTCGGGTTGGTTAATCGACGAAGAAATTTTTGAATCGACGATTAATCGACGAAGAACGGATGAAGAACGATGAAAAAAATATTCAGAACCTAACCCTAACAGTGCCGAAACTGTGTGTGAAGAATGGGGGATAAATGTTTTGGTTTTTGATTTTAAGTTTTAGTATAAAGGGTATTATATTCTTTTCATAATGTTTTTTAATTAACCAAAGGGTATTTTAGTATTTTCATACCCAATAATCACCCCTTAACACACACCATGGGTTGGGAGAAGTAATCAATATCCCCCATATCCCCCAATTGCGCGTTCTTAATATAGTCCATCTCAAAATATGGAAATCTAATTTGAAACTAAAACTCGCATTGTTAACCGTTGATTTTGTGTTTGGGCTACACATATATACTATCTTAATGATGGGTTTATGGAAGAGAGAGGAACCAAACTTGGGTTCCTCAGAAATTTCCACATTTTTATAAATTCCAATTAACATCATGTTTTTAATCAAGTAAAGCCACCCTCTTACTTTTTTTAATGAGAAGGGATCCCCTCACACTTTTATTATCACATTATCTCACACGTTGGGCGATATTTTTACCAATAAAAACCAAACCACAATCTACTACTTTATTTTTATTTTTTTTCGAAAGAGAGGGTTATATTAAAAGAAAAAAAGAGAACCAAGGATAATCCAAGGTCAATTACATACACATTAGAGTATCCCAATTACTCCAAATGAGACTTGGATCAACATACTTGAAAGTGTCATTATCACAAGACCATAAAACAACCAATTGCTTGACCAAATCAATACTTTCTTGCACACACTTATGTCGACCTCCAAAAACCCTTCCATTCCTTTCCTTCCACAAAACCCAACAAATCGCATAATGCAATATTTGCCATACCTGTCTTCCTTTACCACGCAACACGTTGGTGGTCCAAGCTTCAAATAATTGAAGCAACGTACTTGGCATGGGCCAAGAAAATTTTGAAGGCAGCAATGAAGTACTTCCATATCTTAAAAGAATACGTGCAATGAAGAAACATATGACTCGCAGATTCCCTAACATTATTGCATAGAACACACTCGTTCACTTTCTATGTCAACACCACGATGACGCAAAGATATCCCTAGTTGGGAGAGAATCATGAAAAGTAACCCACAAAATGAAACTAACCTTGTTGGGAATATGAGACTTCCAAAGAAATTGATTGAATCCGCACTCATCCAAGTCACCTATGAGTTTCTCATAACAATTCAAAGTATTGAAATTGTCCATGATCTCCTGTTTGTCTTCCTCTTCCACCAAAACAGGCACATAATGTAAGTCACGCTTCAGTAAATCCCATTCTAGTTGCTCATTCATATTTAAATGTCTCTTGAATTCGCAAACCCATTCCCCTTTCACAATCATGTCTGAAACTGTAGCATTCTTCATCCTTGCTGCCTTGAAAACAACCGGAAATAGATCTTGTAAGATACCCCTATCAATCCAATGATCCTTCCAAAACCGAATACCCTTCCCATTCCTTACTGTGAAACTCGCCATGTTTTGGATTAATGGCACCATATTAGTAACATTCTTCCAAAGGCTCATTCCTTGAGGATTATTGTCCACGTCAGAAAATTAGAAGATTAGTATTATAAGAGAATTTTTCATTCACTATTCTCCTCCATATACTATTTTTGTTCTTCGAAAAGCTCCAAATCCACTTGATTAACAAAGATTAGTTTGTTTTCCTCAAATTCTTCACACCTGAACCCCCATTCACCTTCGGCATATAAAGTTTCTTCCAAGAAACCCATACCAATTTCCTTCTACCTTCCACCGCGCCCCACAAGAAATTACGCATAATCTTAATCATTCTCTTCTCCACACTCACCGGAAGATGAAAAAGCGAAAGATAATAGATAGGTAAACTTGCAAGACAACTCTTAATAAGGATTAACCTACCTGCTTTATTAAGTTGACGTTTCTTCCACGAAGCCAACTTTTGCTGCTCCATTCTGAGCAAAACATGATCCCACACTGAAGTGCTACGCTAATGAGCTCCAATTGGCATTCCAAGGTAAGTGAAAGGAAGCTTTTCTGTCTTACAACCGAGTTCTCTGGCAAAATCATCAATTACCCCTTCAGCTCCAACACTAATCATAGTGATCTTATCTAGGTTCAACTTCAAACCCGTAATGGTTTCAAAGATAGTCAAGATGATGAAAAGACGTCTAACTTCCTCCACTGTAGCATCAATGAAAATCAAAGTATCATCCGCAAATTGAAGATGAGAAATAATAGAACCATGTTCCATCACTTGGAAACCAGAGAGCTGACCTCTCTCCACCGTATCATTTATAAGTTTTGAAAGAATCTCTACCACCAAAAGGAAAAGGTACGGAGATAAAGAGTCTCCCTGTCGTAAACCCTTGCTTGGTTTAAATTTTTCTGTAGAACCACCATTCACAAGAACAGAAAGATGAGTAGTAGTTCCACAACATTTAATCCAAGATATCCATTTACCTCCAAAGTCATGCTTCTGCAAGATTGTGAACAATGCATTCCAATTAACATTATCAAAAGCATACTCCATATCAATCTTACAAAGAATTCCAGGTTTCCTAGCCTTCAGCCTGCTATCGACACATTCATTCGCAATTAAAACACCATCTAGTATTTGTTTGCCATGAATAAAAGCCCCTTGAAAATCAGAAACCAACCTTGGCATCACCGTCTTCAACCGAATGGTGAGAAGCTTTGAGATAATCTTATAAACCATGCCAATCAAACTTAATGGCCTATAGTCTTTAGGAGTGCAAGAGTCCTCCTTTTTTGGAATGAGAGTGATAAAAGAGCAGTTAAAACGCCAATCTATGGAACCAAACCTGTGAAAGTCATTAACTAGCCTCATGAAATCCTCCTTTAACGTACTCCAGCAACTCTTAAAAAATTCAGCAGTGAAACCGTCTGGCCCCGGTTCTTTGTTGCACCCCATTTTCTTAACCACCTCCCAAACTTCTTCTTCAGTATACTCGCGTTCAAGCCACAATCTTTCCACCCGTGTGAGTTTCGGAAAATGTAAATTCTCCATACTCGAGTTCACCTCGTCCCTCTGAGTAAACAGGTTAATATAGTAACTTCGAATTTCTTCCTTGATTATATGAAGATCAAAACAGTCATCTCCACCGACCTGGAGTTTTGCAATAGTATTCCGCTTCTTCCTTGCACTAGCCATACTATGAAAGTATCTAGTATTCGAATCTCCCCACCTAAAGTCGTTTTGTTTCGATCTCAAATGCCATTTCTTTGGTTCCATTGTTTCAATATTCCTCAGCTTCAACTTGCATAAAGTTCTCTCTTCCAATTGAGAATGGAGAAGCGTAGTCGTTTCCTCCATAATATTTAACTCGTGTATTTCTAGCATGTAAGCTCATTTTTATCTCTCGGAAATATGACCAAACTCCCGCTTTTTCCAAGGCTTAATTAGATGCTTCAAATTCTCAAGTTTTAAGAAGAAACATGTACTTGCACCGCGCAGTAAGTCAAGCTCTCCCACCACAGCTTTCACATTCTCGTACAAAATCTTTGTGTTCAATCCACACCCCGTCTACCTTGAAATACGATTTAGAAGGCATGACCGGTTCGAAATAACCAATATTGGATTATGATCGAAATTGTTCTCGTCAAAACCACTTGTAACGCATTCGGAAACGCCTCCTCGAATTCATAACTAAAAAGGAATCGATCTAATCTACACAGCAGTGGGTTAACTTGATTGTTTGACCACGTAAATGCACCACCTATCAGAGGTTGGCAATCAACTCATTAACCAGAATATAATTGTTCAACATTGCTGGAAAAAAGTGCAATTAAATATTATGGAGAATGTGAAAATGACGATACTACCTTTATCAGAAATAAGTAAAGTAATTCTTATAGACTGTGAAAATGACCATATTACCCTTATTGGAAAAAATGCAATAAATATTATGTAGACTGTGAAAATGACCATACTACCCTTATCGGAAATAAGTAAAGTAATTCTTACAGACTGTGAAAATGACCCTATTACCCTTATTGGATAAAAGTGCAATAAATATTATGGAGACTGTGAAAATGACGATACTGCCCTTATCGAAAATGACTAAAGTAATTCTTACAGACTGTGAAAATGACCATATTACCCTTATTGGAAAAAAGTGCAATTAATATTATGGAGACTGTGAAAATGACCATACTACCCTTATCGGAAATAAGTAAAGTAATTCTGACATGATGTGAAAATGACCATATTACCCTTATTGGAAAAAAGTGCAATAAATATTATGGAGACTATGAAAATGACCATACTACCCTTATCGAAAATGAGTAAAGTAATTCTTACAGACTGTGAAAATGACCATATTACCTTTATTGGAAAAAGTGCAATAAATATTATGGAGACTGTGAAAATGACCATAAAACCCTTATCAAAAATAAGTAAAGTAAATGTTACAGACTATGAAAATGACCATATTACCCTTATTGGAATAAAGTGCAATAAATATTATGGAAAATGTGAAAATGACGATACTACCCTTATCAGAAATAAGTAAAGTAATTCTTATAGACTGTGAAAATGACCATATGACCCTTATTGGAAAAAAAAAATGCAATAAATATTATGTAGACTGTGAAAGTGACCATACTACCCTTATCGAAAATAAGTAAAGTAATTCTTACAGACTGTGAAAATGACCATATTACCCTATTGGAAAAAAAGTGCAATAAATATTATGGAGACTGTGAAAATGACCATACTACCCTTATCAGAAATAAATAAAGTAATGCTAAAGACTGTGAAAATGACATATTACCCTTATTGAGAAAAAGTGCAATAAATATTATGGAGACTGTGAAAATGACCATACTACCACTTATCAGAAATAAGTAAAGGGTAAAATGGTCATTCTCATAGTTTGTAATATTTACTTTACTTATTTCTGATAAGGGTAGTTTGGTCATTTTCACAGTCTCTATTACATTTATTAACCTTATTTCCAGTAAGGGTAAAATGGTCATTTTCAAAGACTATAATATTTACTTGACTTATTATTGATAAGGGCAGTTTGGTCATTTTATAGTCTCCATGATGTTTATTGCATTAATTTCTAGTAAGGGTAATATGGTCATTCTCACAGTCTGAAATATTAACTTTACTTATTTTTAATAAGGGTAGTCTGGTCATTTTCACATTCTAAATAATATTTATTACACTAATTTCCAGAGAGGGTAATATTGTCATTTTCACAGTCTGTAATATTTACTTTACTTATTCCAATAAGGGTAGTCTGGTCATTTTCCCTGTCTCCATAATATTTATTGCATATGTTTCCAATAAGGGTAAAGTGGTCATTTTCATAGTCTCTAAGAATAATTTACTTATTTCCGATAAGGGTAGTATGGTCATTTTCACAGTCTCCATAATTTTTATTGCACTTTTCCAATAAGGGTAATATGGTCATTTTCACAGTTTATCCGATATATTTGAACCTGTGATGTTCAATTCTTATATATTTCGTCTCCAGTTCATCCGAAAGAGAAACTCAGCTTTACCTCTAGTAATATTTGAACCTGTGATGTTCAATTCTGATATATTTCGTCCCCAGTTCAATTCTGATATAATTGTTAGTTTGTATAAATTTGGAATGTTTTTCTTTTTTGTACTTAGAGTACCACTTGGGAACATACCTGTTACTTTGAAATTGGAACCAAATTTCTTATTAGCTCTTAAAGATGGCTCGGATGAAGACGGTCTTGTGATGCTCATCTCTGAATCTCCTAAGGCTGGTTGAGAAGTGGCAACCTCCTCTCCTTCTTCGATTCCATGAAACCTATTATGAGCTTCAAATCCAGGGGAATAGAGGGATCAGTACAAGACGTGCTTGCACCTTCAACAACTGTTTCAGCATTCATAACTGCGATGCCGTTTCCTAGGATTTCTTTTCCATGTGAAACCTCCTCTCTGATTTTTGCAGCAACTTCTCTTGCATCTTCCTTTTCAAAATCATGTTTTGAAGACAAGACTTCAAAAGGATTTGGATCACAAGTCGGAAGGCTTGAGTCTCCCATTTTTCCTAAAGTCTTCTTTCTTTTGATGTGGCTTGTCCACTGCTCGGTACATGGATTGGAAGGCATATCTGCCTCACCCGCCACACACAAAGCTCCAGCTGGTTGACAACTTGCAGTAGGGTCTCGATCTTCCTGAGGGGGTTGCTCTCCATCTAGAATTGAAGATTGATCTTTCTTTCCAATTGCAACTAAATTCACATCTTGAATGGCCTTAGTGTTGGAATATATTTACCTTATACACCATTGAGGCAACCGTGAAGACCGTGCATATGAAGAAGAGGTCAAGTGACCGTGCCTAAAGTGAAGATAACGTTCGAGAATATCTAGACAATAACGTATAATCAATTTTCTAGATATTGTTACCTAGTCAAACAAAGTATTGAGATATTATATTATCTCCTAGGTTTAGTTAACTCTATAAATAAGAGTTACAGTGCAAATGTAAAACTATCTCAGTAATTGTGCTGAAGATCAATAACATTTCTCCCTTCGGGGTTTGTCAGTGGATGTAGGCATTAGTGCCGAACCACTTTAATCTCATGTCTTCTTTATCTTTGTTCGATTCATTTTGTCTAATCGATGATCCGTCTCAATGATACCCATAATTTATTATGGTATCAGAGCGGGGAGATCCGCTCAATTACTTCCGCTTTCTATTTTTTGGGTTATCATTTTCATCGATCCAATTGCTTCCGCTTCCCTATTCTTTGATGCAGTTTTTCATCGTATTTATGATATTTGCTTAACCATTTATCTAGTTTCTGGTGAACATTGTTTTTAGCATCAATTTTTTATTTTTTTGCCATCATGCAAGGCAAGATGTTTCTCTTAATATCATTGTGATATTCTCTACTTTTACACCTACAATCAATCAAGCTGCTTTTCATTTTCATTGTGATCGGAGATCACTTACTGGATTCCAATTTCTTAAAGTCTTTCCTATTCATATGGATACTCATGATTCGGTCAATCACCGTTAATTATCATTGTCAACGCGAAAATATTTCCATTTTTGAACCAAACCGTTTCGGAAATTATTTTCCTTTGCAAAACAGTTTCCCTGTTTATAGATTGTTTTCCCGAAGTATCTTGCTTATCATGTGAAAGTATTTAGTCATTTTTACCTTATAAACCATTGAGGCAACCGTGAAGACAGTGCATATGAAGAAGAGGTCAAGTGACCGTGGTCGATAATCAAAGTTCAAGTTGGAAGACCTTTTTCAAGAGAAGTTTCAAGTTGAACACTACAAACAATTCCGTGTCCAACTTGAGGGGGCTGTTGGAATATATTTACCTTATACACCATTGAGGCAACCGTGAAGACCGTGCATATGAAGAAGAGGTCAAGTGACCGTGCCTAAAGTGAAGATAACGTTCGAGAATATCTAGACAATAACGTATAATCAATTTTCTAGATATTGTTACCTAGTCAAACAAAGTATTGAGATATTATATTATCTCCTAGGTTTAGTTAACTCTATAAATAAGAGTTACAGTGCAAATGTAAAACTATCTTAGTAATTGTGCTGAAGATCAATAACATTTCTCCCTTCGGGGTTTGTCAGTGGATGTAGGCATTAGTGCCGAACCACTTTAATCTCATGTCTTCTTTATCTTTGTTCGATTCATTTTGTCTAATCGATGATCCGTCTCAATGATACCCATAATTTATTACTTAGGAACCCTTATAGCCTTCAATTTAGGTGCAATGTTAGAGACGCACTTTGCACTTGTGTGACCAAAGCTTTTACAATGTGCACAAGATCTAGGTTTCCATGGATATTCGTCCAACACTTAAAACCTCTCATTGTCAATTTGGTAAGGAAGAACTGCTGGAAAAATGCAGTTTGCATCTACTTCCACACACACTCTAGCATATGACATCCTAGTTTTCATAGCTGTTTGTGAATCAGTCATAATTGGTTTTCCAACAATACTAGCTAATCTTATAAATCCCATCTCATTCCAAAGATGAAGTGGAACACCTCTAAGATTCATCCAGATGGGTACAATGTTAATAGCTTCAATTTGCTGTTCAATAAAGGGAGACCAAGGTCTGATGATGAACAGCTTACTAGTAATGAACACAGAAGCCATCTCTAAGATTTTAGCTTTGTCTTCATCATTAACAAATTTAAAGAGATAAGCTTTATCACCATATAACGACATAGAGAAATCTCCTTTAGTATTCCACAAATCTATTAACTTCTCTTTAACAAATGGAAATGACAATTTTTTTCCTACAAAATGCCCAACAACAAGAGATTCACAAACCTTGACGGACGGTTGAGATCCCATGATGAGAAGACAGCTCTTGATTCACCATCGATAGATTTGGGATCTTCAAATTTCAGCTTTAAAGAACTTGCACTGGTGCTGGGAGTGTGAATTTTGCCGGACCAACAAGAAGACATTGTGGGGATTTTTTTTTTTTTTTTTTTTTTTGGTAAATAGACATTGTGGGGGGATAGCTGATGCTGGAATACAAAAGAGAACAAGACATTTTTATCATGGTCAATCCAAAGTGCTCTCTAGTCAGTCTCTGGTGTCTAGAAAAATGTTCTATCATATTGTGTTACTATTTCGTAGTTTTCGGTGTCAACAAAACCACATAATATGATTCAGGTGGCTTGGAATTTGATCACTTAGGTACATAACTATTAAATTAAATTACCGATGAAATTGAAATATCACATGACCACTTGTTAAAGATCATTCACTAAATTGGACACACTTCATGAACGATAACTTTAGTCAGTACTCACGTAAATAAACCTCCTCCCCTTTCTAATTGTTCATATGAACTTGATGAAATAGTTGGGGATCAAACTTTTATCTTAATTTGTAAGAATTCGCATTTTAATTTAAATTAATTTATTTGCCACCGCTGTCTTTTTCAAGCTAAATGAGTCGTATCACATTTTTCTTTTATTCATTTTGAATCATTGTCGGGTGGAATAATAGTGTTGAGAAGATTTGAGATGCCGGTGAAAACTAAACTGAAAGATCCATGGCCAGACAAAAAGGAAACTAGAGCAATGTTGAAGAATTGAGTGGGTTCTAAATTGATCTCGCCTTTGCTCTATAGTCTATGCCTAATTAAGGCAACAGATTTAAAATCGACAAGACTGATTTGATATAAATGGAAGGATAGCCTATAGAGCTTTCTCTTTCCTCAACTTTAATCTGTCTAACATTAGTATTGAACTGTTCTTCAACGTAAAATTGTAACAGTACATTTTTAAGTTGCACTCCCGTTGGAAAATTGAGTTATACTCTTTGCATTAAATTGGTCAAAATGGAAATGACGGGTGCTCCAAAAGTTTGGTGGAGGTGGGAAAATTGTCAAATTGGCGTGCATGACATAATTTGATTCTACTGACTAAAAGGAATTTGTTGCTGGGATGGCTCCCAAGCTTAATTTTTTTTTGATAGTATTTTTTTTTTGCCTCCCATACATAGGTTCATGGCTCTGCCCTTGCCAGTCGGAAGACCCTATAATATGACACCAATTCAAAACAGTGGCAACAATAGATCTATAAAGGGGCAAATCATGGAAATTAAGTTTAACCGAAAACTGATAGAGCTTGGGTGAGTTTGTTAAGACTTTAATGTTTTTGTTAAGACTTCAGTGTTTGGATGTACATTAACTACAAAATTTCAGCCGGACATAGAGGTATTTAAAAGATAAGAAATGATTTCTACTTAAATATTTCCCTCAAAAAATGCCCGTAACTAATTGACCGGTTAAGAATGGAATTGGAAAAAAAAAAAAAAAAAAACGGTTATGAACAGAATTTCTAAAAACATATTTTTGTTAGTTAAAGTTAATTTAGTCATGTTAAAAATGTGAAAATATAAATTTAATCTAAAACTACTAATCTTAACCGTAGATCATGTATTTTGAGCTACTCATATATTCCATCTTAATGATGGGTTTATGGAAGAGAGAGGAACCAAACATGGGTTCCTCAGAAATTTCCACGATCTATAAATACGTTTTACTATTTGAAACTCTTCTAGCTATTACTGTTTTTTATTTGACAATCATTAGGCTTAGTCCTATGGGCTAGATATTTAGCTGCTAGATTGGCCATCCACATCAGATAGGGCAACCTCCTAACCCCTATGGGATGGCCAATCTAATAGCGAAACGCCTAACAGTAGAGCGTTTGAGGAACGCCGAACCAAGAGGCGTTGGACCGTAATCAACTTCACTTATCCATGCATGCATCCCATCACTAGAGTACTCGATGTCTGTCAACTTCACTATTAAAATGCTATCATTATTAATATGAAACGGAAAATGGGTCATATGACCACAACAAGTGTGGGAGCAATGGACTTGTAAAATATAGGTCTGGGTGAAAAGACATGGGAAATATTAGCCATATATACCCTTTGCTTTAAACTTTATTCTTTTTCTTATCCTTTTCTCTCTCTTATTTATTTTCTCTCTTTATAATTAAAATTAATCGCGAGAAATGTCTTAACTTCCGAAATATAAGTCGGACTTTAATAAAATTTATATTTTTGGAAAGGGCTCGAAAATCTCTACAAAACAAGATCCATTGTTGATATGAAATTTGAAAAAAAAATAAATTCAACCAGGCCGAGTATACATTATGCACCTAGGTGCAACCTGGTCAAAAATTATTTCATATAAAACTATCATTATGCACCCAGGTGCAACTTGGCCAAAATTTATTTCATATAAAAATACTATTATGCACCCAGGTGCAACCTGGCCAAAACATTTTTTCTATAAGAATCAAAAAAATATGCATGATGCACCCAGGTGCAACCTGGTCTAAAAACTATTTCTTTTATGAATCTGCATTATGCACTCAAGTGCATCTTGTGTATTTCGTGGATAAATATAGTTTCATCCTAAAAATCACTTGGGATATATTATACGCGACCAAAATCAGTAGCTCATGATCTCGAGCAATAAGTCCACTATCATTATCATCACATTTATCATTAAAACATCAACCAAAACAAGCATTGAAGAAGAAAAAAAAATGGAACAACAGAATATTAAAAGAAATATACATATATATATATATATATATATATATATATACATTATGCACTCGGGTGCAACCAGGGCAAAAATATACATTATGCACTCGGGTGCGACCAGACAAAATCTATTTTTATGTCAGAATTACATTATGCACTCAGGTACAACCTTCCCAAAACCTGTTTCTATAAAAATAAACATTATGCACTCGGATGCAACCTACCCAAAATATTTTTTTTCCGCCATAATTACATTATGCATTCGGGTGCGTCTTGTGTATTCCGTAGATCAACATTTGATATAAAATCACACTTTCTTATCGGTTGGGTATTAAATTTACAGTGTCTTTCTTATCCACTGAATTCTCTTCCGACCCGTTGAAAACCCCATTGAACCATGGCTCACAATTGTATAAAACTATGGAAGATCGGTTGGGTATTTCTGTTGAACAGTTGATGTGCCAACAAAAATCAACTCCTCCCCTACAAAATATGACAAATCAACTCTCTGCTGGCTCACGATTTCTATGCCTTGATTCCTTCCTTCGTTCAACAATTTATGATCCACTATAATTAAAATGGTATTAGTTGCTGGTGAACTGGATGTTGGTACTGCAACAATAAAATACTGAAAGAATAATGTTAGAAACAAATTTCTGAAAAAACACTTAATGGGAAACAACAAACAGAGGACAGAGTCACGTGTTCAACACGCTGTCCTTAACACGATAGTTCACCGGTACGCCTCAAAATGAGTGATGCCTATACCCCGTGGTAGAGTCGTATCCAGGATAAAACTGCCCGATGCAAGTATTGTTAGCACTAAAGTACTTTCCCACTCTTACGAACTCAACAGCAATGGCACAAAGAATGTAAAAACCACACAGAGGGAGAGAGACGAAAAGAAGAGGATAGTAGCTCTTATGGACACAAATTGAAATGAAGAAGTCGAATTCTTTTTATAGGCACACTGAGATGGATAAATCAATGCACATTAATGTGCAAATCAATACTGCATGCGAAATAATGTTGCATGGCGTCGACATAATTTTGTCATAAAACAGTCAAAAAATGGTAAGAAAAATGTCGACATCCATGCACATAAAGCCATTAAGAAAATTATTTTTGGTTAGAAAATAAATTCACCCAGGTCACACGCCCCCCACATTTAAGACAAAATTTTAATTTGATTGTAAAATATTTAAGAAAATAATTTAAAATCATTTTGTCAAAGTGATAAGTCTTGGTTGATCCATGTCCACGGCGTAGGCACGAGCTCGAGCCCTAAGACTAAGTGAAAGCAAAAATATTTCTACCCACCTGTTCCACCGACATTGTTTTACTAACTATCCATAAAGGAATAGCTATATAGTGGAACTCCTCTTTAGATATACCCAATGTGGGACTAAAGGTTCTATTTCATTTACTCATAAGAAAATGAGTAAGTGCTCTTAGAGATCCAAAGGTCCTAAGTTCAATTCCCACCAAGACCATAAAACCAAAACAATAAACTCATTTTCTCCAACAATCTTAGAGATTGCCGGGACTACTTGATGGACAGTGAACGCGATGTCTTGAGCTGCCATCGTTTGGTGTAATCCGCAATAATAACCACACGTGATATCTCTCTAGGTGCTGTCAAGTTCGTGCCGTTCCGTCCTTTTTGGCCCTGTACAAATCCCGTTTCTCAGAATGCTCTAGAGAATCAGCTCTATTCTCATAGGAAGCGACCCACTTCCACATTCAAATAGGTGAGTTCCATCAAGAGTGTTTACTGCTACACCCCACTTCAATCTTAAATTGAAACTATAGAACTCATTAAGACTTAGTTAAAAGTCATCCTTCACATGCAGTCACACTATCACATCTACACCATAGGGAAGGGGCAGAGAATGAAATTCTCTGACAGTGTTTACCTTGACCCGCCATAAATTAGTTGTCTCATTCAAAACCTTGATCTTGAGATCTCCAGTCATCAAGGTTGAGTATCCTTCATGGAAAGTTTATTTAATGAGCCTAAGACCCATCCCCCTCGATGCATTATTAACTATCTCTTTGGACAAACCTTTCGTCAAAGGTTGCACGATATTCTCCTTAGACTTTATCCAATCAATGGAAATAACGCCGATTGAGATTAGTTATTTTTAGCTTTAGCTATTATAGCTTGGCTAACATAATGTATAGATATAGATGGCACAGCCCTATGCCAGAGAGGAATGTCTTCTAAAAAGCATCTTAGTCACTCGCCCCCCTCTCGTGCTTTATCTAACGCAATACTCTTAGATTCCATAAAGAATTGAGCAATATATGTCTGTTTGGAAATATTCCAAGAACAAACCCTCATGCTAGAGTGAAAACATGTCCACTCGTAGACTTGAACTCCTCTGAGTCAACTATCCAGTTTGCATCACAAAGTACCTCAAGGATAGCAAGATATCTTCCATAAATCAAACAAAAGGCAATAGAGTATTTTAGGTACCGTAATACTCTACTACGTGCATCCCAATGCTCTTGCTCTGGACTAAAATTATATCTACTTAACTTACTCACAATATAGGCAATGTCTGGACTCTTACAGTTCATTAAATTCATCAGACACCCTTTAACTCTTGAGTATTCAAGTTAAGATACTCTATTACCTTTATTTTTCTCGAGTCTACAAGAAGAATCGTATGGAGTACAAGCAGGCTTACAATCAGACTGATTGTATCTCTTAAGCAAAAATTCAACCTAATGAGAATGACTAAGACTATAAATGTTTGATTATCTTCTAATCCTCATCCCTAAGATTACATCAAAAAGGGCATAAGTCTTTCAAGTCAACGTTCTCATTCAGTGCATGTTTTTAGTAGAATTAATCTCATCTATGTTTGTATCAAGTATAAGCATAAAATCAACATACAAGCATACAATCACACAGGAATCCTTAACAAGTTACTTGTAAATATACTTGTCAGATTCATTAACTTAAATCCACTACACATTATCACATGATCAAATTTTCCATGTTACAGTTTACATGCTTACTTGAAATCATACAAAGATTTGTTAAACTTACAAACTTTGTCTTCATAACCTTTCACTACAAAGTCCTCAGGTTGGTCTATGTAAATTTTTTTATCTAATTCACGGTTTTAGAAAAGTTGTATTAACATCTATCTGATGTATCTCCAAGTTATTTATGGCAACAATATCAATTAGCATCTCAACAGACGTAATTCTCGTCACAATTGAATAAGAATCAAGGAAATCTACACCTTCTTTTAGTTTATAGCCTTTAGCTACCAACCTAGCTTTATATTTTCCACAGTTTCATCTGCCTTACGTTTCCTCCTAATAATTCATTTACACTCTATGGTCTTATTCCCTGGAGGTAAACTAGCAAGCTCCCAAGTCTGGTTCCGAGGGTCTGAGTCCATTTCACTAAATGAAGCTTCTTACCATAATGGGGTTTTAATTAGTAAATATTATGGCTTCTTTACGAGTCTGGAGCTTAGACTAAGCTAGGCGTATTATGAAGTCAGATCTATAAGAAGTCCCAGTTCTAATCCTTTTACTTCTCCTAGGATCAACTCTACTCCATCCTTCTTTGAAGGTAAATTCTGACTAGTTGGAAAGACATCTAGGGGATTAACAACACATCTTAAGAAGAGACAGGTTTCATAAAAAACATTTTCAAAAAACTCATCATCCCTAGACTTCATAAAAGTATTCATGTACCAATGTCAGAATAAGCAAAAACTCACAACCAAAAACTATATGTAGCAGGGTACTCTAAACACCCCCACACTTAGACGTATGCATAAGAAGGTTGTCTGAGTTTGCATAATCATATGGAGTTTTATCTGATCCTTTAAAGGTTAATCTATTCAGGATGTAGAAGTTTTAGATAACGACCTCCCCCCCATAAGATGGCGGTTTAATCCTGAACTAGTCAACATGGCATATATCATCTCCTTAACGGTTCTTTATGTTCAACTATACCAATAGACTATGGTGAATAACAAGTGTGATCTTATGAATAATGCCATTTTAAAAGTAAAACTCTTTTTAAGAATTTCATACTTGCTATCACGTCCAGACCTAACCTTTTTAATGGTAACACCTGATTGGTTTTCAACTTCAACTTTATACATCTTATGGCTTCTAAGGCATCATCCTTATCCCTAAGCAAGTATATATGACAATACCACGTATGGTCATATAAGTAAGTTACAAACCAAATTTTACCACCTTAGAAAGGATCAAGTCAATTAGGTCTAACGGGATTAATTTTGCTAAAAGATTTTAAAGCAAATTTGGATACTTCACAAGTTCACTTTTGTGTTCAAAACCAAACTAAATTTGGGTTCGTCTGCTACGCTAGCCAGTTTAATGCATTGAATTATAAACAAATGGTTCTAAGTCTACCATGCAAACATTCATAAACACACAAAAGAAGGCATAAGAACCAACTATGTTCACTTTATCAGATTTTTCTGTTAAGCTTATATAGACCCTAAGTCTTATAACCCTTGCCTAAAAAATCAGTGCCCTTGGTTTCAACAATTCTATAGATTTAATTAATATCTTAAATCTTAAACATATACAACAGAACAAAAAACAAGATTCTTACATATGCCCGGAATATGGAAACTCCATTCAATGTGAGAGTCTTTACAGATATGAGCTTCTGATCGACCTTTCCCTTTATGCAACCTTTTGTTACGGATGAGTTACTCATATAGAGTCACTCGACATCCCCTATCCTATGATAGGAGGTGAACAGGTCTCTGTTTCAACAAACATGCTTAGTGGCTCGAGAGTCCACCCCCAGTTTCTCACATTTGTTATTATAATAACTTCCGACATCATACCACTGAACTCGTTCTAGTTTGTTTCAACTGAATTAGCATTAACTTTCTAATTATTAAGGTTTTTATGTTGTCTACAAACACTGCCAAAAGGCCAGGAATTTTACAAACATAACAATCAACCTTAATTAAAGTAATGCTAGATTTAGGTCCGCGAAAACATACCTTTCTTACGAGAGCTATGCATAGTGTTGCATTTGACGTTCTCACCTTTGCCATCTTTGGAAGATTTATTTTCAGCCACATGCGCCTATTAGCCATGTCCCTTGTAGATGGCACCTTTATTCACAAACCACAATTCCGAATCAGAAAATAAAATATGAGTTTTGAAGATAACATCTAGATATACAAACTTCGTTTGAATCACCATTTCAAAAAAACTCATGGTTACCCTATAAAACCCAATTTAGTCAACAACAAAATTCTTCTCATCAGAATTTTTCAAGAACGTTTCTCTGTTTTGTAAAATATCAAAAAAATACCTTTACAACTCCAAAAGTTTTGAAATTTTGTGAGGGTTACTATCAATAAGTCTACTACAGTAGGTTAAAAGTGTTCATCGAAATTCTTTCTCGGTTGAGAGATAAATTCGAAACTCTACAGCTGACCCAAAAAATCATTTTTTTTATTGTTCACTCCACAAATAACATCCAAGATTGTTGGGCGCAATAATTAAAACAAGCAACAATCAAATAAACAAAATTTATTGATACTTATCTCCTTTATAATGGAAG
This sequence comes from Papaver armeniacum, assembly GCA_023531295.1. Taxonomy (NCBI): domain Eukaryota; kingdom Viridiplantae; phylum Streptophyta; class Magnoliopsida; order Ranunculales; family Papaveraceae; genus Papaver; species Papaver armeniacum. Next base: position 70,035 of record JAJJWW010007123.1, read on the forward strand.
TGATCGGTTTGACAAAACGGATACGTTCACCAGAAAATTTTGTAGACCCATCAACATCGTTCTTACCCATTATTCCGTGTAAATGAAACTATCGTGTTAAGAATGTTGGTACTGCAACAATAAAATACTGAAAGAATGATGTTAGAAACAAATTTCTGAAAAAAAACTTAATGGGAAACAACAAACAGGGGACAGAGTCACGTGTTCAACACGCTGTCCTTAACACGATAGTTCACCGGTACGCCTCAAAATGATTGATGCCTATACCCCGTGGTGAAGTCGTATCCAGGATAAACCGCCGATGCAAGTACTGTTAGCACTACATTACTTGCTCACTCTTACGAACTCAACAGCAATGGCACAAAGAATGTAAAAACCACACAGAGGGAGAGAGACGAAAAGAAGAGGATAGTAGCTCTTCTGGACACAAATTGAAATGAATAAGTCGAATTCTTTTTATAGGCAAACTAAGAGGGAGAAATCAATGCACATTAATGTGCGAATCAATACTGCATGCGAAATAATCTTGCATGGCGTCGACATAATTTTGTCATAAAACAGTCAAAAAATGGTAAGAAAAATGTCGACATCCATGCACATAAAGCCGTTAAGAAAATTATTTTTGGTTAGAAAATAAATTCACCCAGGTCACACGCCCCCCACATTTAAGACAAAATTTTAATTTGATTGTAAAATATTTAAGAAAATAATTTAAAATCATTTTGTCAAAGTGACAAGTCTTGGTTGATCCATGTCCACGGCGTAGGCACGAGATCGAGCCCTAAGACTAAGTGAAAGCAAAAATATTTCTCCCCACTTGTTCCACCCACATTGTTTTACTAACTATCCATAAAGGAATAACTATATAGTGGAACTCCTCTTTAGATATACCCAATGTGGGACTAAAGGTTCTATTTCATTTACTCATAAGAAAATGAGTAAGTGCTCTTAGAGATCCGAAGGTCCTAAGTTCAATTCCCACCAAGACCATAAAACCAAAACAATAAACTCATTTTCTCCAACACTGGAGTAACCGATACACGGAAGAAAGACAATGGAAACACAATCAGCAGACCAAAATCTCACATTTTTCTCTTTTTCGTCTTCTTATTTGATGACTTCCAATCCTTCTTATTAGACTATCGACCACCATGGTGAACATTTGCAGTAGCAATTTAATAAGGAAATCTCTTTTTGTATATATAAACAAAAAATTGGTTGTAGCAAATCAATGGCTTTGGCATCAAGTCAAAAGTTCTATCAGTGTACTCAATTTTTCATCAATTAGTTAGGTCCACTTGACGAAGGCAATATCACTAAATTGACAACGCCATCAAATTTGGTTATGTTTCAGACGATTTTGATTTTTTTCTTCTTGGTTTTAAACATCCAACAACTAGGATCGAATTTGCTGCTTAGGAAAAGAACTTTCACACCATCAGTTGGTGAAGTTGTGTTAGTGACGGAGGCGGATGATTACATGTGTGGTTGTGTGTCGGCGGTGGTTACTGTTGACGTCGTGCTAACGAAGAAGAAGACGAACTTATATTAGCTCCGTAAAGAAAAAGGGTAGTAAAGAAAACAAATTCTTGGGTTAAATAACCAGTTTTGGATATTTAAACAGTATATTTAGACTTTAGGATATTAGAACATTAGTCATATTTTAACAGTCTTTTAGACCCAGGAATTCGAATCCAAGGCCTATTCAACCAAAAAACTGAATATGAAATGCTATCGATCGTGTCTATCAACTTCACTATTAAAATGAAAAATGCTAGAGTGCTCGAGTACTACTAAATTTCTTTACTATCAGTGTGCTATTTTTTCTCTTTCTCCATGCTATTAAACATGATTTGTTCATGAATTGACCATTGACTAAGGCCATTAAATATCGTGCGGCGAAGTGAAAAGACATGAGCAGAGGATGACTATGACTAGGAAGAAAATTGTTGCACGCCGAATAATCCAGCGTTTGCATCACTTTTTGAGCGCCGCATCATTCAACGTTTCAATCTCGCCGACAGTGCGACTGCGAGCAATTGCTAGGAGAGAGAAGTAGCCAGATTGAGTGTTAACTTTTTTCCCACACTTTTTTCATGATTTGTAACATTTTTTGGCCAATCTAGCAGTCCAATCTCGCCCATAGGACTTAGCCTTATAGTACTTCTCATGTAATTAGTTGGTAATGCAGATGGATATACTCATGCTTTTTTAATTTTTTTTTTTTTTTTGGGAAAGGAAGAATGTATTAAAAGGAAAAAAAAATATGTACTGCTTTTTTAATCGTTCATATGAACTTGATGAAGCCGTTGGGATGGATTTTTTTTCTTCTCGGATTTATATAAGGCTTGTAATCTTGTATTTATTGATCGATAATGTTGTTGTTATTAAGTTGAAAGACTTGTCACAACTTTCTTCTATTCTTTTTAAATTACTGTCAAATAAATATTCATATAGTCGGGGAAATTTTGGGATGGCGGAGAAAAACTAATGTCAAAAAACGGGCATATTAATTTAATTGTGAGTTTTCACTAAAAGGATATCCATTCGGAAACTTCAAAAAGAATAAAGAGTTCCAGGGAAGATAAGTTTAACAGAGATGGTCGTTTGAATTTTCTACTCTTAAACACAAATGTTTACTGGTAGCTTTTTTATTTCCATGTTAACTTGTAACATGAAAAATAGTAGTAGCGGACTGTGCATTTTAGCAGAGCGATAAAGAAGCGATGTTTTAGAATGATGAAGTGAATTTTTGCTAATTTCCAACAATTATAACATCTAGCAATTTTCTACAAGGATAAGAATAAAAAATAGTAAATAGTAAATACAAGAGAATGATAATCGGATTGAGCAGAAAATAGAAAATAGTCAAATAGATATCATTTTTATTTATTTTTCTTTGAACTAGACATCAATTTTTAGTCACGCGGCTACTCTAATGCACAAGACAGCTCGCCTAGTAATTACTATCTCCTATAGAAAAACTAAAAATATTACGCAAAACAATTAAATGTAATTTTTTTTTTTTTCGAGAAAGAGGCTACTTCAGAAATTACATTGAAAAAGCCGATTTAGGAAATCGTAAATGGAGAAGCGAAAAAATTGACCAAGTGGTAGCTGTAACAGCAGAGGATGCGCTATTGTAAATTTCACGAGTGAGGCAGCCTTCGCTAGAAATTGGGAAGAACGACACAAAGTCGTTGTGTAAGAAATTAAGTGAAAAAATTTTGTTTCTTCACATTTTTGACCTCTTTTTTTATAATAAATTTGCAAATCCCCGATACAATTTTTTCATGGAGCTATACTTTATTTTGGATTCAATTTGGATAAGATTACTCTTTCGATGGACAAATTTTTGGCCTTGAATTCTACTTCAAGGACAAATGATATGTATCCAAATTAATCTATTTTCTTATAATCACAAAATTAGTCAATTAACCCAATAACGATAATTTCTGGGTGAAAAAGACATATGTAAAATTTGATACTGTTTAAATGGACGAGAATGTAAAAATAGCCAGGATGTAAAAGGTTTCATCCTACCCAGTTTCAAATATTTTTTCTTATTTTTAATTTACATCAAGATACATTCAGTTTCACCCTCGCTATTTTTTAAGTTTAAGCCAAGATGAATCCAGTTTCATTCTTGCTATTTTTTTGCCTGGCGAGATTGGGGTATACTCAAACTACCATTACCCATTAATAATTTAATTACCCTAAATCAGTGTTTATTCTCTTCATTTCATCTTCTTCTCTTCTTATTCATCTTCATCTTCATCTTCATCTTCCATCAACCAAAGCCATATACAAATCTTCAACTTTGATTCCAAAAAAATTGTTGACTCTACCAGCGAAAAGAAGACTATAAATGATGTTTAAACTCAAACCCATCATTGTGTTGTGTGATTTGATTGTTATATTAGGTTAGAAATCGAAAATTATGATTTCTGCGTTTTTGGTCAGCAAGGTCGTAACATGCATATCTTGCCGACTTTTCATATGTACCATGGCCGCCATCAGTAAATTTTTCAACAACCGATTGGGGTATTTTTTGAATACCTTGCCGGCCAAATACTGCCGGAAGGGTATTTTTGAATACCTCGCTAGGCCAAAACAGCCGGAAGGGTATTTTTGAATACCTTGCCGGCCAATAAATTTTTTATGTCATCTCTCGTATGTCAAAAAAAACAAAAGTCGGCAAAGGTCGACGATGAAGATCATGTCGGCCACTTTTGGCCGGTGAGGTCGACGATGAAGATCTTGCCGGCCACTTTGGCCGGCATGATCTTCATTAGTCGACCTTGCCGACTTTTCATACTTTCAGAACTGAAAGTGTTGATTTATTCTTTGATTTTGAGTATGATTTCATATAACAGATTTGCAATCCCCTTTTTAGAAGTATTTCAGTTATGTGCTTCATTTTCGTTGCAAGAGCTATTCTCAAAAAAAAAAAAAAAAAAAAAAAAAAAAAAATCATCAAAAATCATCCCTCAAAAGTTCAATCAAAAACAAAATTTCATAACTTAAAATTCATAAGTTTTAATCTATTCAATCAATTTAGAATTAATTAATTAATAATCTAATCAAAATTTTAGTGTTAATTAAACGAGGGCAATTTTGCCATTTTGAAAATACAAGGAAAAGGGGTGGCTTGGTTTTTACTTCAAAATGACCCTATTTTGTCTTATTGGGTATACCCCAATCTCGCTTTTTTTTTTTTTTGTCCATTTCACCCATAATAAGTTTTACTTTCCATTAGAACCATGTTTTACAAATATTTAAACAATTGAACCAATTTTTGAAAAAAAATTGGATAAGATTCCTAAGAATTTGGAAAAACCAAAAATAATTCAGCTGCACTTAAAAGAGTGAGAAGTGTTATTTGTTTATAAGAAGTTAATTAAGTTAAAAAGATTCAGCTCTGAATTTCATTATTTAATAAGATTCATATAACTGGACCTATGGAAGGAATTCTTTGATCTTTAATAGCCTCCTAACCTCGAGTCCGATGGTCAACTCGTCCCACACGTTTTCATAATTCTGACCTGATTTGCGCAATTGCTATTACTGGGCCCGAACTCTCTCCAACCAACCTGGAGATTGCTCAGCCGACCAACAATTGGTCCAGTGACCACCAAGAGCCGGTCCCATGCTCTCTTGGTCGGTCCCCCATCTTTCATACTTAGGTTTTGTCTAATGCTGAACCCAACAATATTTTAATAAATGATGAAACCGGCACATAATCATCATTCTTTCACCAACTCTCCAACTGAGAACCCTGGTGCACGCTCACTCGAGCAATTGGGAATCACATGGACGTCCATGGGCTCATGTTGTAGTTACAGGAAATCCTACACTACACCCCTCACTAGAATCCACACAACTAAGACATTTGAAGATGAACAATTATGATTTTTATTGATTAATTCTTTGAATGTTTACAAGATATAATAGAAAAGAGCTACAGGAATTACAATCACCACAAACTTTCTCTCTCCTAATGACTTGCCTCACACCCGAAAAAAGATCTCTCTACAACAGGCTTATTCGACTCTTTATATTGGGTAGTATACAATGGATGACAGCTAAGCTGTCCTTTATTTTCGGGAATGACTTGCGAAATATCGCAAGTGTACAAATATACAATCTCGCGACACTCCTAAACTTCGCTAGATCTTCACATCTTTCTCGTGTTTTAGCTGTCGTCATTCATTGCGTCATTTATATTACTCTTCTGCGACGCCTTCGTGATGTTGTCGTTTACTAATCTCGCGAGATATTGATGTTGCGATATTATGATCCTACATCTTGCCTCTTCTCATGTCTTCTCTGCGAAGAAGAGAATGTCATGAGAATTAGTAGCTTAAAATGCCGCAATTGTTCATATTTATCTGTTACGATCCCGTACTTCTACACAAAATTTATTACACATGTTTCTTCTTCCACTCTTTTCTTGACACGTCTCTTTCAACCATTTTTTCTTGACCATGCACGTCCCCTCTCGCATTAAATGCATTTATCTTCTCGAGAATTCTTCTCTATATATAGTTTTCTCATCCTCCTCTTCTTCTTTTTTACTTTCTCTCTGCAACTTGTCTTCAATTCTCCTCCTCCCAATTTGCGCTTCTGCTACTGTAAATCTTCCTTTCTTCTTTCTCTTGATCTTCAATTCTCTAATCATTCCCATATTCTAAGAATGGCTCCACCTGGTCGTAGATATGAAACCCTTTTGGGTGAAACTCAAAAGAATTTACAAGAGAAGGGTTTCACCTTGTCTACTATTCCCAATCAAGAATCTTCATCTATTCTTTCTGCAAAGTTGTTTACTGATCATCATTGTGATGATCAGAAAATCATAATCTCGCTAGGTCAAATCCTCGCAGGTCTTCCCATTCCTCTCTACGATCCCGAACTGCCCTTGTTCTATGAAACCCTTGCTCATGAGAAATTCTCGCGAGCTATTTATCAATTAAGTGGTGATTGCATCCGTCTAATGCTTGAATTCGCCAATCGTGGCGCTGGTAAGGGATCTCTATATCCTGATAATGTTAAAGATCCTAAATTCGCAAACTTAGAGATAGCCGCTGAAAAGTACTCGATGAGAAAACTTTTTTGAAAATTATGAAGTGATAAATATGAAGAATGATAAATCTCATTTGGGGTGCTCGATTGAAAAGAAAAGAGAACGTTCCCAACGATAAGATACTCATGTTAGATATTGATTGGCACTCTGGCAAGAACAATGTTCCTCTCTACTCTAAAGATGAGAAGTGGTCTGTCTTTCCACTATTTTTGAACGGACCTTACATTTCAGGTTCCAATATACTCCTTGCGAATCTCGCAAATTATCACCCTTGGGTATTTAATTGGCCCGAAAAATCAAAAGAGGTATACTTCCTAACTTTTACTTATTTTACAATCTTCACTCCCTCTTATATCTAATCTTGTGAATTTTTCAGATCACCAAATTGAGAAGGAGCTACAAAACAAATCCAAAATCGAGTACTCTGGCGATACTTCGTTCAATCACGGATGAAGTAAGAAATATTTTTCCTTATTATTTTTAACAATATTGTTGCCTCTGTTTCTTATCTTCATTCGTGTGCGAAGGTTGGCGTTGAAGAGAATGATATTTCTGAAGCTGCGAAGGGTAAAGGCAAGAATAAAATCACTCTTCGCAAAGATAAATCTTCTGCTCCATCTTCTAAAAAACGGAAAATCCATCCCTCTTCTCACTCTAATTCCCAAACCAGCGAGAACTCTGATGAAGATAATAATGAGGTTGATACTTCTTTTGCGAAGGAGAATCATTCAGTCGAATCTGCTATGGCGCAATTGTCTAGTGTTTTCTCTGATTCTATGCAAGGAATGGGAGATGATCGTTTTTATGCTACTTGCGAAGCTCTCGCAAATATCTGCGATGCCCCCCTGTTAGCGGATAATGATTCTTTTCGTGGAGTTTCCCGGACAATGACTCCCAGTTTCTTAAATGCACTTAGTGCCTTGGTATGTTTGTATTTCTTTATTTCTTTGTGATTTCGATTATAAACCTTATCTTAACAATTTCTTTACTTTCCTTTATAGTCTGGGAGAGCTTCCTTTGTTGTTGCCTCAGATCTCGAGAAATGGCGCAATAATCTTGAAAGAAAAATCTTCAACTTAAGGAGAAGAACAAAGAATTAGAAGTTGAAGTTGCGACATCTCGCAAGAATAATGAAAATGTGACTGCCACTCTTCGCGAAAGAATTCAACAGTTGGAAGCTGAGTCTTCTACCTAGAAGAACAAAATATCTACCCTTCAAAGTGCTAATCAGCAACTTTATGGTATAAAACCTTTCTCTTTTCTCCGTTTCTACTTTGTCATTTATTTTTCTTTTCCTGACTTATCATTTTCGCAGACATTTATAATCTTTCTGACGAAGCCATCCTTCTCCATTCATTTCCTGAGCCTATGGATGATGATGCTCTTCTCGCTCATCTCAATGAATTTTTAAGTAGTTCGTCAAACAAAATTAACTCTCTCTCATTAAATGAACTTCGAACCAAATTTTATCTCTTAGAAATTGAGCATAGATCTAGTTTAGGATTAACCAACCGATTTAAACGTCTATATCTTAGTTCCCACGAGAAAAATAATATTCTAAGGAAGAAAATTAGCAGCCTTATAGATGACAAGGATCGCATTGCTAATCAAGGTGCACAGGCATTAGCGAAATTCCAAAAAACTCTTCTTGAAGTCCAAATTGAACGAGATGAATCTCTTCGCCAAAATGCCGTACTTAATGAGCGAGAAAATCAAATTCGTTCACTTCTTGTCATAAATAGTGATGATGAATTCGCTTGGGCCGCGAAAGTTCTAGATAATGCCGTAAATAAATTAGGTGTTAATGTCAGCCTTCATCCGAGCATACCGCCTTGGTTAAAGATATGATTTACGACGAGAGAAGGTTGTTTCTTGTTCTTCATTACTTTACCACCTCTTTTTGTGAAACTGCTATTAAGTTTGCCGACTCATTGTCATTTGTTCGCGAGAATCCGAGAAGAGGTTTCAAACTAGAATCAAGGAACTTGAATCTGAGAAAGCACAACTCGCAAAAGACTTCTCTCTTCGCAATGACAAATATTCTAATCTGAAGAAGCAACTACAAACTACTGTAGCGAATTTCAATAATGATGCTGTCCGTTTTCGCAATCAAACTATTACAACAGTTTGCAATGACCATAGTATTCCTCTTTCTTCATATCCTTGTCTTCTTGATGAAGTCCCTGAAAATATGCCTTCCTTAGATGTCTCTGATAGTGATGCAAGCGAAGAAGAGGAGTCTGACAAAGATTCTGATGAAAAAGAAGAATGAATTGAGAGATAGCTCTATTTTCCTTTTTCTCTTTTTATGATAGTTGTACATTTATCCTTCTACCCTTCCATTTTTGTAATCACTAACTGTAAATCTATCATATGAAAATAAATAACAAATTTTTACTCTAATCATTCCCATACTTGCCTCTGTTATTTATTTTCACATGAGAGATTATATCGATAATGTTTAAGTAACAATACTTCTTATTTTCGCAATTGCTGTTGCTAACCCTTCACAAATAAATGAAGAAATATAGCCGTTTTCGCAAGCTTATTTGCTTACTCAATTTCTTGTGTTGTCTTATCTTCATTTATGTTAAATTCATTATTGCGACAAGATCGCATGACGTCTTTACATTTTCATGTAATGACCCATTGATCTTGCCTTATCATTGTTTTTGTGTGGTCTTATTTCGCCTTCCTAGTTAAAGGTCTTATTTTGCCACCCCTCATTTTTGCGGCAATATGACAGTCCTAAATATTCTTGCGAACATAAAGCCCCATGACATTGTTCAGTCTTGCGACAAAATCGCAGGACGTCCTTACACTTTCATGTAACGACCCATTGATCTTGTCTTATCATTTCTTTAGTATTTTTGCCTCTGCAGGATATTTTTCTTGCAACAATATGGCAGGCCTAAATGTTCTTGCGAACATAAAGCCCCATGACATTGCCGTCTTTGCGACGAAATCGCAGGACGTCTTTACATTTTCATGTAAAGACCCATTGATCTCGTCTTACCCTCGCGTTAGTATTATTGCCTCTTCAGGATCATCGCACAAATATGACAAGCCTAAATTTTCTTGCGAAAATAGAGCCTCATGACATTTGCGTCTTAAGACACTTATCGACTCCCTAATGGAGGGTGCCGCCCTTATCATCTCCCTGGTTGCCCCTTCAAGGAGGCGTACATCAGCCATACAAGACTAGCTCCTCCCGTACATCGGCCATACAAGACTAGCTCCTCCCATCCGGTCTTAACAACAACGAGTTGTTTTCGCAGCCTCTTATCCCTTATACCTATAGGGATTATGGTTACGAGACTGCACCCTAAGTGGAGTTTTCTTCGGGCCGAGTGCAACATGTGCCAAGACTTGCCAAGAATGGCCGATACACTTCAAATGCCTCAGGCACTCTTGGCTCAAACGTGTACCTCGGCGCCTTGGTCATACACTGACTCCTTGGAAGAGACCCTCGGTCGTCCAACCAGGGTATAACCTTATATATATAGTTGGAAATCCAAGGTATCTCTCCCGGATGGGCTTTATTGACCCCAAATTTTCATGACTCAGGTTCCAGGGGCGGTGTAACCTTTTCCCTGAGCCATGTCAAGAGATACCCCCTTATATGACGCACTTTAGGTCTTACATTTGCCTCTTGCAAAATATCATTCGCGAACTAGGGTGTTTGCCATAAAGGTTCGTCCCATTCACTCACTCTTTCATTTCTATCAATTCTTGCAATCATTCATTGTTTTTTGATTATTTCTTCTCATTATCTTTGTGAAATTATTACATAATCTTGCTTCATTTGCTATGATCTCACTGTAATTATTTAACCAAACTTTCGTTAAATTCATGAATCGCGAGACTTTCGCGTACTCCTTCTTCGATCATCACATTCTTTGTACTTTTGACAACTTTCATTAAATTCATGAATCGCGAGACTTTCGCGTACTCCTTCTTCGATCATCATATTCTTTGTACTTTTGACATGTCTTTGTCACTCCAAACACATTTTTTTTTTACACAACTCTAAAATCAATTATTTATTTCTTATATTTCTTACTCCTGTTGCTCTCTGTTTCTTCATTCAAATTCCCTGATATTTCCTTCCCTTTTGCGAGACCATCGCAATTTCCAATTGTTTTCAAGCATTTTTCTCGCAATATATCTTCATCCCTCACTTCTATTGTCTCCACCATCAGTCTTTCTCTTCTTTGTTCTTCTTTGATATTCCGCTTCCAATTCTTCTTTTGAGCAGCCCTTTCCTCGCAAGACTCCACATCGACTTCATAGCACTTTAGTCCCTCAGCCCAATCTCCTTTTATAACTCCAACACCACTGGGATGAGGAAATTCGATGCACTGGTGGTAAGTTGATGCTACACCCAAGATCTCATGTAACCAGGGTCGCCTAATTAATGCATTATAGGGGGACTCCACATCGACTATGCAAAACAAGATTTCAGTTGATAATCCTTTCAGCGGTATTCTCATGCGAGTTTCTCCTTTAGGTTTATTGCGTACCATTAAAACCATAAATCTTATAGGTTGAAGGTATCGAGATCTTCATCTTTCCCCCTATAGTCTTGTAGGTGTGGTAAAAAGGATATTTCTGAGCTTCCAAAGATCAATTAAGATTCTATTTATTGCCCATGAATTTTCTCGCCCCATCATCTTCATCATCAATGTTTTGGGTTAATTTCCAATCTTACCACTAATAGATTTGTCATGCATCTCGCCACCCTCAGGTACCTCTTCTGCGGTAAAAGAAATAATCTGTGTTTTCCATTCTTTTAGTGGCGATGTCTTCGCGATGTTCATTACTTCTCTATTTTCAGCATCCCTTGCGAAAACCCTACTGAGAACACTATCATCAAAATCTTCGATTGTCTTGTACGATAGAATTGCAGAACAAGTTTTTGGCCTTCGCTCCAACTTCCACTACAAATGTTTCTTTCCCTTTTATTGTATTTACTCTGTGAATTTCTGGAGGTGTTGGTAATGGTTGAGTCTTCTCTTCACATTTTAAGAATTGATTTAGTTTCCCTTGGTCTATCATTCTAAGGATGATTCTTTTTATATTCCTGCAATCATTCGTTTGGTGTCCATGAAAATGGTGGTAGGAGCAGAATTTATGACTTCTGTCACCTGGAGGTGGTTCATTCCCCATGTTCCATGGTGCTTTGGTATGTTTTCCATCAGGATTATAGCTTCCCATATCTTCTCCACGCTAGCGTTTAGTGGTGGCATCTTGATTTCTTCCCATACGACTCTATGACCTCGCTGCCCTCTAAGATAATTCTGCCTCTGTCCTCCATAAGTCTCTTGCGGATTATGCCTGTGACCTCCATAGGTTTCTTGCGGCTGATCAAGTCTTTGAATTTTATTATTTCCGCCACGGTTGTAGAAATTTCTTTCTCTTTCAAATTCTTCCTTATCGCGACTTCCCATGGCTACCAACTTTTGTTGACCATCATTTGGTATCCTCATTCCTTGTTGACCTTGCGAGGTACTCGCCACAGTGTTAATAAATTTTGGTAACAAACTTGCATTCGCAGCTCCTGAACTTGTATTCGCGACAGGGTATGATTCCATCTCATTTTGCTTTTCCTCTAAAGCAATATACTCCTCCTGAAGCTCTCGCAGCTCAGTCATTGTGATTGTATTCTTGACTCTAAAAATTTCAATATATAACAGATTTGTCACGAACATAGCATTAATGAATGATAAGATGAGATATCTTTCCTCTACACGTCCAACCATTTCGCTACACATTATCTTCCATCTCACAGTTAGATGCTTCAAACTTTCACCAACCCTTTGTTTTAACCCAAATACATCTTCAATACCTGGTCGCGAGGAATTATTACTTATATATGCCCCTAAAAATATAGCCTGCAGGTGATTGAAAGATGTTATTGTATTCTTCGGTAGCCCTTCAAACCATTTCAAAGATTCTCCTGTCAGACTTGATGCAAAATACTTGCACAATATAGCATCATGATTCTCCCATTGTAACATACATCTCATATAAGCTTTGATATGCTGTAACGCACAAGTTGTTCCATCGAAAATGCTGGTTAATGTAGGTAAGTTGCACTTCGGTGGTATTCCTCCTAATTGTATCTCTTGTGTGAACGGAGTTTTCGCAGCTTTTTATATGGCTTCATCCAACTGTCTCTTTCCTCCTCCCTTTTATTGTTCATCATTCCTCTCATTTCGCCAATTCTCTCAAAATTTGTTCATTTACATCAATTTGAATCTATTGGTCTTTTTAATTCCGCTTCTCTTCTCCTGCGTTCATGTCTGCTTTGACTTTCATCATTCTCTTCTCGTCTTTCTCTGCGATCTTCTCCTTCTGTAGTTGCAGGAAATCCCACAATACACCCCTCACAAGAATTTACTTTACTAATCCATTTGAAGATGAATAACTATAAATTTTTATTGATTATCTTCTTGAAATGTTTACAAGGATAGATAGAACAGAGCTAAAGAAATTACAATCACTCTAGATTTTCTCTCTCCTGATGACTTGCTTAAAAATTCAAAAAGAACTCTCCTCACAACAGACTAACTCAACCCTTTATATAGGGCAATACACAGTGGATGACAGCTAAGCTGTCCTTTATTTTCGGGAATAACTCGCGAAGTGTCGCGAGTGTTATAAACATTTTTCCTTGCGACACTCCTAAATCTCGCCAAGTCTTCACACTTTTCTCACGTTCTGGCTTTCGTCATCTATTGCGTCATTTATATTTCTTCCCTGCGACGCCTTCGCAATGTAGTCGTTTATTAATATCGTGAAGTATTGATGTCGCGATATTCTGCTCCTACATCTTGCCTCTTTTTCTTGAATATTGCTTGAAGAGCGATCTTTAAGAAAAAATCCATTGTTGTAGTAGTCTTTGATTTTTGTTGATGAAGGAACGAGCGAAAGAATATTGGACTTGAAAAGTACGTACTTGCCTTTATTCTTTTGCGAAATTCCGAAGCTTTGAAAAGTAATTTTAAAAGTATCATCCCGAAGTATACGAAGTATGAAGTATTCTTGAAGAAATATAAGAAGTATTTAATCCTCTAAATGTAAGAAGTATTGCAAATCCATCATGCGAAACTTTCGTTCCATGTTCTTTGCCTCATGCTATGAGCTCATATTCTCGCAGGTTCATTCTATAATTTCGCAAGTTGCTCATACTTTCCTCATGAATTATGCTGATATCATCTGCTACTTCATTCTTTTAGTGCTCTGCGAAGTCTTATTATGTCATGAGAATTAACATTTTGAAATGCCGCAATTGCTCATTTTCATCTCGCGATTGTTCACTTTTAACCGTTTTATTCATGTACGGAATTTATTATAGGTGCTTCTTCCACTCTCTTTTTGACACGTCTCTTTCAACCACTTATTCTTGACCATTCACGTCCCATCTCGCATTAAATGCATTTGTTTTCTCGAGGATTCTATTCTCTATATATAGTTTTCTTACCCTTCTCTTTTTTCTCTTTTATTTTCCCTCTGCAACTTTCCTTTAACTTCTTTCCTCCACAATTTGCGCTTCTGCTACTGTAATCTTCCCCTTCAATTATCTCAATCTTCAATTCTCCATTCATTCCCATACTATATCAATGGCTTCACTTGGTCGTACATATAAACCCCTTTTTGTAGATACTCAAAAGAAATTACAAGAGAAGGGTTTCATCTTATCAACCATTCCTGATCAACAATCTTCGTCTATTCTCTCTCAGAAATCGCTTTTCGATCATTAGTATGATGATCAGAAAATCATAGTCTCGCTGGGTCAACTCCTCGCAGGCCTTCCCATTCCTCTATACAATCCCGAGATACCATTATTCTATGAAATTCTTGCTCACGAGAAATTCTCGCGAGCTGTTTGTCAACTGAGCGGCGATTGTATTCGTCTAATGCTTGAATTCGCCAATCGTGGTGCTGGTAAAGGATCTTTATATCCTGATGATGTCAGAGATCCTAAATTCAGAGATTTACAAATTAAATGTCATACAACCATCTAGACATAAACAATCACAAACCCAAGAAACAATTCGCTAAATTAAACTCAATTATTCAATCAAAATCATTCAATTCAAAAGAACAGTCGCTGAGAAGTATACCGTGGACAACTTTTTTGAAAATTTTAAAGTAATAAATATGAGAAATGACAAATCTCGCTGGGGTGCTCGGTTGAAAAGAAAAGATAATATTTCCGATGACAAGCTGCTTATGCAAGATATTGATTGGCATTCGGGCAACAATAGTACTCCTCGTCATTCCAAAGATGAGAAATGGTGGGTTGTTCCTTTATTTTTGAGTGGACCTTACATCGCAGGTTCGCATGTTCTCCCTGCAAACCTCGCGAATTATCATCCTTGGGAGTTTAAGTGGCCTGAGGAGGCAAAAGAGGTATATTTCCTTTTTCAATTTCGCTTTGCGACATTTTCTTCCTCTTCTACTTATTAAACTTTCAAAAAATTTAGATTGCCAGAATGAGAAAGAAGTATAAAGAAGATCCAAAGGCGAGTACCTCAGGCGATACTCCGATCGCTCACGGATGAAGTAAGAAACATTTTCTTTTATTATTTTAAACAATATTGTTGTCTCTGTTTCTTATCTTCATGCGTATGCGAAGGTTGACGTTGAAGAAGCTGAAGCTGCGAAGGTTAAAGGCAAAGATAAAAACACTTTTCGCAAGGACAAGTCTTCTGCTCCGCTTTCTAAAAAACGGAAAACCCATCCCTCTTCTCATCGTAGTTCCCAATCCAGTGAAAGTTCTGATGAGGATGAAAATGAAGTTGGTACTTCCTCCGCGAAAGAGAATCACTCTATTACTTCTGCTATGGCGTAACTGTCTAGTATTTTCTCCGATTCCATGCAAGGAATGAGAGATGATCACTTATCTGCAACTTGCGAAGCTCTCGCGAAAATTTGCGATGCCCCGCTATTAGAGGATAATGAATCTTTTCGCGGAGTTTCCCGAACATTGATGATAGGTGTAGAATACACCGTATTTAATATCTAGTATTTATGCTTTCTTTGCGAGTTTTCTTGTAAATTATGTATCTTATGTGTGCTTTTGAGTTTATTAGGTGCAATGGAGTCATTTGGAGCAAAAAGACCAATTAGAACTCGTTCAAATACAAGATTTCTACTTTTCATTGTGTAGAGGACGAGAAGATGAAGACAATGGCGAAAGAACGGAGTCATTCTGAGTTCGTATGAAGAAGTTATAGGCAAAACAAGAACTCATAAGTAAAGGGCAAAATGGTCATTTTATCGGGAAGTGCTATTGGCACCCCAACTGGATGATAAGGGACACCTTCCTGTTAAGGGGCATTCAAGTTCAAGAGAAGTGTTAAAGGGAGTCCAGTCTTTTACAATAAGGGGATGCCATCTGGGTAGCCCGTATCAACTGGACAGAACATCAATTATAACCAACATACCCAACCCTAAATCGAGAAGTGTTTCTTCTCAATCCATTTCCTTTTCACCTGAAGTTAAGAAAAGAGCAGTGTTGGTTCTGAGAGATCGAGAGTAAATGAAGAGATGGAGAGTGATTCAGAGGTTCATGAGGATTTCGAATTCGAGAACGCAAAGGTTTGATTGAACTGAAATTGGTGGCCTGTAAATTGAGATAGTGAAGAAGGGCAGGTGAGATGAATGTGAATTAATGCAGGTTGAGCCAGGGGAGAGTTGGAGATCGTAATTGAGATGGGTTTATGCTTATATTCAAACTCGAGAAGGAATCAACTGGGATATGTTGCTCATGTTGCTGATTTCTAGGGTTTTATGGAGATTAGGGTCTGTGTGAATCTCGTGCTATTACGATGGGGGTGAAATGTCAAGAAGCTCAGGGAGATTATTAGATGGAATTGCAGGTCTAGGTCATTATTTGGTTCTGTTGATTCGACTGAAGTGGTGATGCAGTTGCAATGACTTAAGAAGGGGTTTGATTTGGATCTGTGGATGGTGGAATCTGGTGTTGCCAGTGAAGCTGTTATGCAATTGGTGTTGAATGAGCAGATGTGTTCTTGAGTTGGTAGGTGGTTGCAGGGAAGGTGCCATAGAGAGGCTTGATGGAGTTATTGGTGCTGTGGTTTGTGCCTGAGGAGATGATGAACATTTGAATTGGAATTTGAACTGATGTGTAAATTGCAGGGTTGGGTATGGTGTTGGTGCTAATGGAGAGTTACAAGAGCTGTAAGAAGGGTTCGAACTAAGTGAGAATTGGATGGATGGAGGATGAGAAATTGGGTTTTGGCTCGGAGTCAAGCTAAAATGGAGAGGCAATTTTGGATGCGGATGCAGATGCAGTGCGAGATTGGGAGCCATGGCCAGGATGGTTCTGCAATGGGTTTTAGTGGTTGTGAAGGTCGGGTGGAAGTGGCCTGAAGCTGTGATCTGCAGGTAATGGAAGTGCTGGTGACTGCAAGCAAGGAGGCTTTGTGTATGTTGCTTCTACTGGGTTGAGCTAAACATGAAATCTGTGGCCTGGATTGAGCTGCAGGGATGATGGGATTGAGCTTGTCTTTGTGGGGTGATGTACATTGCAAGTGGTAGTAATGGTTGTGGCCTGATGGCAGTGAAGCTGGTGCAGCTGGAATAGTTTGTGTGAATTGCAGGTACAAAGCAGCTATAACTGAAACTGAGATGCAGAGAGCAAAGGGAGAAAGAATGTTCTGAGATGGAGTTTGCTGGTATCTGGATAAGTGGCTCAAATGGGAGTTGCAGGATTGATTGCAGGGTCCTAGTGGAGCTGTAGGCACTGGTGGTTAATGCCTTTCGAATTGCGAGGTTATTGAGCTTGAGTTGCGAGGTTGTTGTGTTGCTTTGCCAGATTGGGCTTGAGATATTGCAGCTGAGCTAAAGAGCAGAACTGCAAGTGCAATGAATGGAAGAAGTGGAACTGGTAATGCATATGAACTAGGTGATGGTGATGGCTGGCTTGAGTGGTCTTTGAGATAGAGATGCAGGAGCAATAATCAAGAACTGAGATGGAGGAATTGGTCTGTCATGAAGCTGGATGTATGAATTGCTGCAATGGGTTTAAGTGGCATGCTCAAGTGAGATGCAATGATGATTGTGTTGCGGGCGCGGGAAGAAGAGGAGCTATAACTGATGGAAAGAGGTGGTGATATGGAGTTGTTAAAGAAGTAGAATGGGTCTGTAGTGATGATTTTGGTGCTGCATGATGAATGAGCTGGTTTGGAACTGCAAGAGAAGTACATGACCATCTTGGCCGGAAGAAGCTTTGATGCACAATCATGGCAAAGAAGCGCAGGCTAGGTCAGTGCAATGGCCTAGTCAGAGTAATTCAGACTGAGCTAGACTGACTCGTCTGAATAGTTGAACTGATTCACATCTGACTGGACCCAGTTTGACTCGAGTTGACCCGCCGAGTTGACTCAGTGACCCCGACCGATCCGACCCGTTGACCGGTGACCGGGCAGACTTTGCCGGTCACCTGAGCTAGTTTTTCCGGCGACTTTTCCGGCCGGATTCCGGCCATAATCCCAGTTTTCCGGCGAGCGTTTTTGGGACAGAATTTCTACACGGGTTTCTCTCTCCCGTGGGCCGGGTGAACTTCTAACTAATGGACTTTGAAGACAAAACCTAATTTTGGAAGGAGTAGAGCTATAAAAGAGAAGACTTTCTCAAAACACAGAGATCTATCTTTGATTATCTTTTTATCTACTACTTTTATTCTAGGGTTTAGAAACATGAGGTCTTTTCTTTTCCTTCTTGTGATGAACTCCTTGAATATGAGTATCTAGTTTTACTATTGGTTATGGAATAGTTGGATTTCACAAAGCATGATTCTTTGATTCAATATATTAGTTTTGTCTTATATTTATCGTTTGCAATTCTCTGAAAATATTGTTTTATGATTGATTGATTGTTTTGACAAGTTGCAAATTGGTAGAACTTCTAATCACATCTATTGCTAGTTTAGGGTTTATTATACGTAAAAGTGATATTCCTTGAATATAAGTAGCATAATATGATTATAGTTTGTAGTGATATATTCTTATGATCATATGTGAATCGTAACCTTTGTTAAATCGGATTAGTGCGCTTTCCACGTTCGATTGCTTTGATTGGCCTGATTTCATAGAACCTAATGCATCTAGGGAATTAAACTTGATTAGTGCTTTTACACGTTAGGTTGTTCCTTTAGGTAGAATTCATATTCGCATCTTTTAATGTGTTTGTTGATGACATGAGGAGATTTGCGGGATATTCTTGCGATCAAGGTATTCTTGGGCCTTTGATAAAAGTTGAGATTAAAATATCAATTCTAGTTATTGTGTTGAAAACATGTTTGTGAATAAAAACGAAATCCATGACCAATATCTTCTTATCCTTGATTTTATTTGTTTACTTTTCTTTATTTGTTTTATTTAGTTTATTATAATCACAAAACTACCGGTGTTATTTATAGGGAACCGAAACAATTTGACAACCTAGACCTCTCTGTGGGATCGATCCTTTCTTGCCCTTGCTATATTTATATTTTGAGTAGTAAGAAAGTGTAATTATATTTTTGACGCTTACGACCGCGATCAATTGACTTCCAGCCACTTGAATGCTCTCAATGCTTTGGTATGTTCATATTCCTTTGCTTCTCTATAATTTCGATTATAAGCTTTATCTTAACAATTTCTTTATTTTCCTTTATAGTCTGGGAGAGCTTCCTTTGTTGTTGCCTCAGATCTTGAGAAAAGACGCGACATCCTTGAAAAGAAAAATCTCCAACTTAAAGAGAATATCCGAGAACTAGAAACTGAGGTTGCGATGTCTCGCAAGAAAGATGAAAGAATTCAACAATTGGAAACTAAATCCACTTCTCAGGAGACTAAAATATCTACTATTCAAAGCGCAAATCAGCAACTTTATGGTACAAAATTTTTACTCTTCAAATCGTCTTTACTTTATCATCTACTATTCTTTGCCTGATTTATTATTTTCGCAGACATATATAATCTCTCTGAAGAAGCCATTCTTCTCCATTCATTTCCCGAGCCTATGGATAATGATGTTCTTCTCACCTATCTCAACGAGTCTTTAAGTAATTCGTCAAACAAAGTTGATTCCCTTTCATTAAATGAACTTCAAACCAAATATCGTCTCTTAGAGATTCAGCATAGATCAAGTTTAGGTTTAGCTAACCGATTTAAACAAATGTATCTTGATTCCCATAAGAAAACCAAAGCTTTAAGGAAGAAGATTAGTGGCCTTATAGATGACAAAGATCGCATTGCTAATAAAGGTGCACAGGCATTAGCAACATTCCAAAAATATCTTCTCGAAGTACAAATTGAACGAGATGAATCTCTTCGTCGGAATGCTATACTTAATGAGCGAGAAAATAAAATTCGTTCGCTTCTTGTTATAAATAATGATGATGAATTCGCTTGGGCTGCGAAGGTTCTAGATAATGCCAGGAATAATTTAGGTGTTGATGTTAGCCTCCATGCCGAGCATACTGCCTTGGTTAAAGACATGATATCTGACAGAGAAGGTTGTTTATTATACTTTACTGCTCTTTATCTCTGTAGTAATACTGTTATTGTGTTGTTAATTCATTATCATATGTTTTGCAGAATCCGAGAAGAGATTTCAAACAAGGATTGAAGAACTTGAGTCTGAAAAAGGGGAACTCGCAGAAGGCCTTTCTCTTCGCAATAATAAATATTATAAGTTGAAGAAACAACTGCAAGCTACAGTGGCGAATTTCAACAATACTGCTGTTCGTTTTCGCAATCAAACTATTGAAATGGTTTGCAATGATCACCGCATTCCTCTTAGTTCATATCCTTGTCTTCGCGATGTTATTCCTGAGGATACGCCTTTCTCGGATGTCTCTGATAGTGAAGCTAGCAAAGAAGAAGATTCTGGCGAAAAGAATGATGGAACTGAAGAATCTGACCAAGAAGAAGAATCCTCAAAGAAATAACTTCTTTTTCTTCTTTCGCTTCTTGTAATACATATACTCTTTCAATCTTCTTGGATTGTCAAATATGAATTCAATCTTCGTTTTCTTTACTTGCGCGTATTCGTCAAGCAATTCTTCTTTATAATTCAATCGACCATCATTATGAATACATAAATCCATCATGTGGAAATGAATAACAAGATTTTATCCTATTCATTCCCATACTTGCCTCTGTTATTCATTTTCAAATGAGAGTTGACCAATTATATCTGAGTAATGAAATCTCTGACTTCATCCTTTATGATGAAACATAATCGTTTTCGCAAGCTTACTCGCTTCCTCAATTGTATATATGTCTGTATCTTTAGTTATGTTGAAGTTCATTATTGCGACAAGATCGCAGGATGTCTTTACGAATGAAGAAATCCATTGATCTTGTCTTATCATTCTTGTGTGGTCTTATTTTGCCTTCCTAATTAAAGGTCTTATTTCGCCACCCCTCGTTGCGACAAAATCGCAGGACGTCATTACATTTTCATGTAATGACCCATTGACCTTGTCTTATCATTTGTTAAGTATTTTTGCCTCTGCAGGATATTTTATCTGCCACAATATGACAGGCTTAAATACTCTTGCGAGTGTAAAATCCCATGGCAGTGCAGTCTTTGCGACGAAATCGCAGGACGTTTTTGCATTTTCATGCAAAAACCCATTGATCTCGCCTTATCCTTGCGTCAGTATTATTGCCTCTACAGGATCATTGCACAAATATGACAATCCTAAATATCCTTGTGAAAATAAAGTCTCATGACATTTGTGTCTTTTGACACTTATCAGCTCCCTAATGGAGGGTGCCGCCCTTATCTTCTCCCTGGTTGCCCCTTCAAGGAGGCGTACATCGGCCATACAAGACTAGCTCCTCCCATCCGGTCTTAACAACAACCAGCTTGTTTTCACATGACCTCTTATCCCTTATACCTATATGGCTTATGGTTACGAGATCGCACCTAAGTGGAGTTTTCTTGGGAAAGTGCAAAGATATACCAAGACTTTCTAAGAATGGCCGAGACACTTCAAATGCCCTGTGCACTCTTGGCTCAACCGTGTACTCCGGCGCCTTGAGCATACACTCGACTCCTAGGAAGAGATCCTCAAGGCGTCCAACTGTGGTATAACCTTATATATAGTTGGAAATCCAAGGTATCTCTCCAGGATAGGCTTTCATGGGCCCCAAATCTTCATGACTCAGTTCCAGGAGCGGTGTAACCTTTTCACCGAGCCATGTCAAGAGATACCCCTTATATGACGCACTTTAGGTCTTACATTTGCCTTTTGCGAAATGTCATTCGCGAACTAGGGTATACGCCATAAAGGTTCGTCCCATTCACTCACTCTTTCATTTTTGTTAATTCATTCAATCATTCATTTTGTTTGCGAAACTATCGCACAATCTTACATTGTTTAATCATTTTTGTTTTTCAATTCTTCAATCAAATTGTCATACATTCTTAATGGCGAGATCCTCGCATATTTCTTCTTCAATTATTGTTTCTTCCTCTTACTCTGAACAAGCTTTTGTTGTTGCTTTTTGATGATTATTCACTTCTTACACTTTTTGCTCTTGCTACTCTCTGCCTCTACATCATTCAAATCTCTTAATGATTCCTTTCCATCATAATTTCCAACTGTTTTCATGCACTTGTTTCGCAATGTATCTTCTCCTCTTACATCAATGGCATCCACCATTAATCTTTCTCTTCTTTTCTCATCTTTTGCATGTTGCTTCCAACCCTTTCTTTTCTCAGCTCTCTCTTCGCAGCTCTCCACATCGATCTCATAGATTTTTGTCCTTCCGTCCAATCTCCTTTTATAATTACAACACCACTAGGATGAGGAAATTTTATACACTGATGAATGTTGATGCTACACCCAGAATTTCATGCAACCATGGTCTTCCGATCAATGCATTATAAGGGGATTCCACATCGACCACACAGAACAAAATATCAGTAGATAACCCTTGCAAAGGTATTCTCATATGAACTTCACCTTTAGGCTTGTTTGCTGTGCCATTGAAACCATATATTTTGTATGTTGAAGGTATCAATTCTGCATCCTTCCCCCCCATAGTCTTGTAAGTATGGTAAAAGAGGATGTTTCCGAGCTTCTAGTATCAATTAATATTCTATTGATTGCCAAAGAATTTTCTCGCTTCATCATCTTCGCCATCAACAGTTTTGGATTAATTTCCAATTTTACAACCAATGGGCTATCATGCGTCTCTCTGTCTTCGGGAATCTCTTCTGCGGTGAAAGAAATAATCTGCATTTCCTTTTAATTGCGATGTCCTCGCAATGTTCAACACTTCTTTATCATCAACATCCCTCGCAAAAACTCTACTGAGTATGTTATCATGAAAATCTTCAATTGTACGATATGAGTGAACAATGGAGTTGCAAAATAAATTTTTAGCCTTTGCTCCTACATCTTGCCTCTTTTTTCTTAAAGATCGCTCTTCAAGCAATATTCAAGAAAAAAGAGGCAAGATGTAGGAGCAGAATATCGCGACATCAATACTTCACGAGATTAATAAACGACTACATTGCGAAGGCGTCGCAGGAAAGAAATATAAATGACGCAATAGATGACGAAAGCTTTAACGTGAGAAAAGTGTGAAGACTTGGCGAGATTTAGGAGTGTCGCAAGGAAAAATGTTTATAACACTCGCGACACTTCGCGAGTTATTCCCGAAAATAAAGGACAGCTTAGCTGTCATCCACTGTGTATTACGCTATATAAAGGGTTGAGTTAGTCTGTTGTGAGGAGAGTTCTTTTTGAATTGTTAAGCAAGTTATCAGGAGAGAGAAAATCTAGAGTGATTGTAATTTCTTTAGCTCTGTTCTATCTTTCTGTGTAAACATTTCAAGAAGATAATCAATAAAAATATATTATTACTCATCTTCAAATGGATTAGTAAAGTAAATTCTTGTGAGGGGTGTATTGTGGGATTTCCTGCAACTACACCTTCACTTCTTTCACGAATTCGCACACCGTTATATCTATCAATTTCTCTTCTTTGTTGTGCTCTTTCATATTCTTCATTAATATTATCATTGTTGCGATTTTGTTCTCGCCTTCTTTCTCGATTATCATGATTACTCTGGCAAATTGCCTCTTCTAACTCTTGTTCTTCCATTTCCGCTCTCAATCTTTCTCTCTCGCGAGCTAGACGTGCTTGTTCAACATAATGTATTTCAATTTCATCCTCAATCTCTTTTTGCTCCTTTGTGCTTCTCTCCCATGCAATATTCTTCTTCCTTCTTCTTGATTTTCTTCATCAACTGGATTATTTTGCCTCTGACTGACCGCTTGTCGTAAGCGTCAAAAATAAATTACACTTTCTTACTACTCAAAATATAAATATAGCAAGGTCAAGAAAGGATCGTTCCCACAGAGAGGTCTTGGTTGTCAATATGTTATGGTCTCCTATATAAAACACCGAGGATTTTCAGATTTTTATAAACGAAAATAAATAAAAGCAAAACAAATAAAAGTAAACACGCAAATCAAGGATGTGAAAATATTGGATAAAGGTTTCATCTTCAATTGTAAACAAGTTTATGAATATATGAATAGAATTCGTATTTAATCTCACTATCATCAAAAGCCATAGAATACCTTATTGCAAGAATACTCCGTAATTTCCAAAGTTATCAACACACACATTAGGGCTGCGTATGTGAAATCTACCTAAAGAATAACCTAACGCCTTGCGCTAATCAAGTTCAATTCCTAGGAGCATTAAGTTTCAGAAATAGGCTAATCAATGCAATTGAAATACATTGCGCAAACAATTCGAACAAAGGTCAATTTCTACATATGATTACAAGGATGTATCACTACAACCTAGAATCATATCATGCTACTCGTATTCAAGGTTATCGCTCGATGAAAACCCTAAAATTAGCTATAGATATGGATGTGAGTTCAATCAATTCTAGACTTAACTAAACAAACATTCAATCATATTGCAATACATCAATCATGCAATTATTATAACCCGTAGAAATCAAACGATAATGTTGAGAGAAAACTAATTCATAAAAATCATAACTTGGTTGCAAAATCCAACTACATCTTCAACCAATAATAAAAACTTAGTTACTTGTGTTTTTGGAAATCATCATAGAAAGCAAAGAAGAAAACTATCATGAAACCCTAGAACAAAAGTAGAAGTCTCTCTAATGGAGATATCTCTAGGTTTGAGAAAGACTTTTCTATTTATATGCTTCTCCCATTCCAAAAGGATACTCTTTCCAAATTTAGGTCAAATCTTCTCAAAACCCATCTCCAAGTGGTCCACCAAGCCCATGTGTGAAAATAAGTCTCTGGAAATTTTGGGTCCAAAACTGGGTCGCCGGATTTGATGACGTCATCACCGGAATCCGGTCGCCCGTCGCCGGAATCTGTCACCGAAAATTTTGTCTCCGGCCGCTATTGTCATCGGAAACTGTCGCCAGCAAGTGCATACTCCCAGCAGCTGAAATATACTCCTCTGAAGTTCAAACATTCACTAGAATCATCCAATTCAATTCTTTATTTCTTGCGGAAACGTACCCAAAAGCGCGAGCCGTAGCTCATATGTGCCGCGCCCGAATCATGCATCCAACACATACCCCCTTCGTGATTCACTGAAATATTATGATCCCCACTTTCGGTTCCAAAATGCGGCACCCGGAACTAGTATCACGGGCTTGCCATTCTTGCTCCGTTTTCGCACTGTTTCTGCAGCTCTCATTCCATCCATCAGTTCTCCCCTGTGTTATTCCTCATCTGCTTTTGTTGCTATCAATTTCACTGCCATTACTAGCCTGAGCTGCTTCTCTTCTCTTCCTCGGCTCATTACCACAATCAATCCCATTAGCTTCACAAACAACGTCACAGCTGCCATTGTAACACTGCCTCAGTTTCACCAGCACACAACCTCTTAGCACCACAGTTCACTTCTCCCTATAAGCATTCATCCAGCATCACTGTATCAACACCATTCACAAACCAGTTGTAGCTGCTTCTTAATCTCTTTCACAATCCCTTGGCAGCACAAACTTTTTATGTAGCTTCCTAGCTGTATTCTTGGCAAGCATAGCATCAATTTCGCGCCACTAACACCAATTCACAGATCACTCAATGTCACAAAGAAGACAGCTCAATTCATCGCACCACTCGCATTTTCCTAACTCACTGTAATTCCAATTTGCAACTATGACAGCAATTCTCAATGGCTGCAACCACTAGCACCAGTTCATTCACTGTAGTTGAGTTCAGATCCAAATGCTCATCTTCTTCATCTCTCTTTTAGTCTAAACTCCCAGCACAGCCTTCAATCGCCACCACAGCTCTGTCCCTCAGTACCAATGCTCCATCTCCTTGCATTGCAGTAGCAACTACTCCAGCCGAGAGTCATTCTGATTCACTTCCATATGACCAGCTGCATAACCACTGCCTTCTCCATTAATCACTGCAGCAACAGCATGCTATCACGCAATTCTGCAATTCCCAGTTCCTACAGCACATCGCTGTCAAACTCCAATACTAACAGTACATATAGCAGCTCCAGTTCTAACATCTGTAACAGCAACAAGTCTGTAATCTTCACAACCATCTTCTCTAGTATCAGCTTCATTTGAACATCAGAGACTCAGCTACCCTTTCAAGCCATAACTTCCCTGTGTAATTCAATCTTCATTTTCAGCCTTGCAAAATAAACTCCTAGCTGTAGACTTGCTCTTTCAAGACTTTAAACAAGTACCCTGTGTGCATTTTCTGGTGGTGAAGAAATATGAAAATGTTGTCTATTCCACGAACATCCAATCTCCTTCCCTGCACATAACTAAAATCTAAGAACAACCCATCATTCATAACTCAAATACTGGTTTCAGTCTTCCACATTCATCTCTCAAATGACTGGTAGACAACATGTTCTTCCCTGTCTTTCTAGCCAAGTACAGCACAATTCCCTTCGTAATCTCGTTCTCAAGGCTGTTATAACATGAATCAGAGCAAACCCATTCTTCAACTCGCTTTCACTGTCAAACCTCTACCTTTGAATCCCTCTGAATCCATGGTCTAGCCGCCGAGAGTTTGTTGCAGCGGCAGAGAGCATAGTAACGTCTACTACTAAGACAAGAAAAGAGAAACTCGTTTCCTCTGTTCGACCTAGCTTCTGGGTTACAAGGATAGGAAGTGATAAAGGCACCCAAAGATATAATACTGGCCACCACGTGACACCCCTTAGAGTTTGACTTCCCTTATCCTTGGCCGAGCTCCCATTAGTATTAACCGATGAAATGACCGGTTTACCATTCCGAGTTCTTCTTTTGCCCATAACTTCTTCATACGAGCTCTGAATGACTCCGTTCTTTGAACGAGTTCCACTGGGTCTTTGGCCCTTCTTCACTTGTGACTTCACTTTTGTAGCCATTTCCACTTCTTTTTGCTCCAAATGACTCCATTGCACCTAATAAACTCAAAACCAAACATAAGATACATAATTTACAAGAAAACTCGCAAAGAAAGCATAAATACTAGATATAAAATTAGGTGTTTAAGACACCTATCACTGACGCTGCCTATTTCCTTGATTTCCATCATTCTGCCCATTTTGAAGATTCTCGGGACGTGGAATATAACGATCTTCCGCATCATTTCTCTTCTCTCGCAATGTTCTATGCCTGGATTTTGCGCTTCTCCTTGGTTTTCTTCATCAACATTTTCTATAGGTAAATTTCTCCTTCTTTCCTCTCTAACTGATCTTGAGCTTGATCTTGTAGTGCTTCTCGACCTTCTGTTTTGTAATCTCATGTTTTCCATACTCAATTCATGATTCTGTCTTGTTAAATTTGCACGTTCCTCTGCCTCTAATCGTCTTTCTTCATGTATTGTTTGTCTCAACGCCTCTAATGCTGCGATTTCTTCATTTCCATGAATTATTTATCCATTCCCTTCTCGGTCTCTCCCCTCATGTCCATTGTTTACCAATTGTTGTTCTTCTTCCCATTCGTCCACAGAGTCTGATCTCCAAGTATGCACGCTTACCCTATCATAATCCACAGTTCTATCCGCTCTTTGGTTGAATTGGTGATTGAATTTGATTTTCTTCATTATTTCTTATGTTCCTTCTTGAGGATTCTCCCATTTCATTTCTCCCTTCTCCCAAGCAAGTCTCCTACTCCTTCTAACAGCTTGTTGGTTGCTCGGATGCATTTCTCCTTCTAGCCATTTCTTAATTTTGGTAAACTGTTGAAAATTATATGAAATTCCTTCCCTTCTACTCCAAATTCTTTCAAATCACGATGTCAATCCTTACTCTGTCCCTGTTTCTAGCGCCATTATGTAGTTGCAGGAAATCCTACACTACACCCCTCACTAGAATCCACACAACTAAGACATTTGAAGATGGACAATTATGATTTTTATTGATTAATTCTTTGAATGTTTACAAGATATAATAGAAAAGAGCTACAAGAATTACAATCACCACAAACTTTCTCTCTCAATGACTTGCCTCACACCCGAAAAAAGATCTCTCTACAACAGGCTTATTCGACTCTTTATATAGGGTAGTATACAATGGATGACAGCTAAGCTGTCCTTTATTTTCGGGAATGACTTGCGAAATATCGCAAGTGTACAAATATACAATCTCGCGACACTCCTAAACTTCGCTAGATCTTCACATCTTTCTCGTGTTTTGGCTGTCGTCATTCATTGCGTCATTTATATTACTCTTCTGCAACGCCATCGCGATGCTGTCGTTTACTAATCTCGCGAGATATAGATGTTGCGATATTCTGATCCTACACATGTGATCGGCCCCTCCTTTTCTCATGACCTATTTTCAGCAATTCGTCGACTAATGAGCAATTCATTAAAAGTTAGGGTTTTCGAACAAACGCTCAACAGATCATTATTCTGAGCAAGTTCAAACACCAAATGAATTTATGTTGATCCACGGGGATTAATTATAATATCTGGTAATCTACCAATATTTTTATATTTTATTGGGTTGCGTCACCAATAAATATTTTGTCGAATTGAGAAACACTTGCTCAATTGCACGTCAAATTATCAACATTCGTTAATTTGTCGAATTGGGCAATACTTGCTCAATTGCACGTCAAATTCTCAATATTTAGTAATTCGTCGAATTGACAATACTTGCTCAATTGCTCGAATCTTGATCCAAACTATCAATATTCAAGAATTTATCAAGATTTCGTCAATCGAGCAATACTTGCTCGCTTGCTCAAATAATCCACATATATTCAAAGAACTCATCAATATTCAACAACTCGTTGAATTTACAATATTTGCTCGAGACAAACATCATTAACATTCATGAATCGCTGAGCATTTGCCAAACATGCTCGATTCAACAAAACCTGGGCTCATTTCCTAATCAGTTAACAACTGACAAACTAAATACACGTCTGTCATGCAGACTCCACGATTCGTGAGACATCAATCACGTCAAATTGGGGGATAACAACTAGGGTTTTGGTCTGGCGGCCTACAGCACGTGGATTCATCCACGACGATAAATGTGCGTAAGTTGTGTCAACAGTTTAAGGAGTTAGAAAAGTAGTGGGTGCACAATCAGTCAAGTCTCCACACGACGTGGAACTGAATTTACCACGATCTCCCACTTTCCCACTCTTTCACTCAAGAAACCGTTACACTTACAGGGATCAATGGTTCATTATTCTTGCAATATAAATAAGTCTAAATCGAGGACAATATCATCATCAGCATCATCATTATCCGTCAACAACTCGATACAAACTTATTCATAGAACTCAACTTTAGCAGTTCAGCAATATTGCAAAATCCTTCAACACACCCACAATCCTTGATCATCACTGATCCCACACAATTCTCAGCTTCCCTCCTACAGATCAACCCATCTCCATCTTTGCGACCGAATTGACTATGGAACGGCCATTGTCTTGGTTTAGTCCGGAGTCCTACAGATTGATCTCTCGAATATAAGCACCCCCTTTGCAGCGGTGCATCTGTGTGAGGTTCAGCAGTTTGCTCGGTTGAGGAGTCTCGACAACACGCTCGACTCTTCACTTTCCTAAAAAGCCAGCAAACCTTTTTTCCCCATTCACAGATTGGAGACCACAGTCGGAGATTAATCTCTCGGTTGCAATCTCTCATTTTCACAAAATGGTTGGTCTTAGGTCTAACTCAACAACTTCGAATTTCGGTCAGAATCTTTCGAATGGAAATGTTCCTCCTTCCAGCGCTCCACTCAATGGAACGGTCAATGCAGAAATCACGAATTTGATCGAGTTGGCACGAGTACAGGAGGTTCATACAAGGAACATGGACCTGATGAAAGAGACAATGAATAACATATTGAATCGCCTCATCGATCGACATCCGACTTGGGAGGTGCTCATGCTCGGAAGTTCCAACGGTGGCAGCTAACCCTCAACCGGTAATCATCCCCGAATCAATGCCTTCACCACTTATGAAAAGACGGTGGATCGTGAAGTCGCACATTTGATTGAAAATCTATGTGAACTCCTACACTTCTCCAGAGATCAGCGCTTGAACACGTTTGCCGCACTCAACAAAATATCATCTGACATTCCGTCATCCCAGGTGGTTAAACAAGTATCCATGGTATCTGAACTTTTCAATCAACAAAATCACCTTTAATGAGGAAGACCGAATGGCGGATGAAGGACATAATCGATCCTTGTTCGTAACTGCTTTTATTAAGGATTCTGAATTCAGGAGAGTTCTTATCGATACAGGCGCTTCTACTAATTTGGTCACTATGAAGACTCTCAAAGAGGCCAAAGTTCCGCAAAGCAAGATCATTCATCATCCCATATTGATGACAGGTTTCGAAGGGAGCCAGAGTCACACGTACGGATATGTCTATGTGGATCTGAAAGTAGGACCGATTCAATCCACTGTCAAGTTTCATGTGATTGAGAAAGACCCGGATTATCACATGATACTCGGGAGACCATGGCTTCATGACAATAAGGTTGTTCCTTCAACGTACCATCAATGCATGAAAACTTTGTTCAACAACAAGATTGTCCGCATCCCGGCTTCGGCGTCTCCTTATGATCCGGTTTATGATGTTGAGTTCCTGGAACCTCCAAAAAGAATCCCCGAACCTCCAAACAAGATCTGCAGTGTTCCACTCCCGAATTGGAAATTAATTGAGAACACTGACACATCGTCATCAATGGGTGTTAAAACCGTCAAATCGTCCACCACGCCACTCAAACGTCGTCAAGATCAAGGTATGGCTCACAAAAAGTCCAATTTTATTACTGATTATGATGCTGAGAGGAGAGTCATTTATCTCCGTCGGAAAGATTAGCAATTAACAAGGGAGATCGATGAAAAGTCTCCCCACCCCGAAGAATTGTGCCAGAATGAGAAATCACCCGATGAAGAAGTTCTAGATGCACCACGGCAGCTGCAAGATGGCACAGATTCCACAACTGACGACCTTGAGACTATCAACATTAAAACGGATGAAAACCAAAGACCGATTTTAATCAGTTCTACTCTCTCATCCGAAGAACGAGAAAGGTTGATCAGCCTGTTGAAAGATTATCATGATATCTTTGCCTGGACGTATGAAGAGAAGACCGACCTAGATTATAAATTAGTCACTCATCATCTCCACATCACTCCCGGTTCCAAACCTGTCAAGCAACTGGCCAGGCAATTCAGACACGATGTTGAGGAGCAACTCAAGGTGCAAATCCAGAAACTACTAATAACAGGATTCATCAAACCCATTCAACATCCAACATGGCTGGCGAACGTTGTCTCAGTAAAGAAGAAGAATGGTCAAATCCGATGCTGTGTAGATTTCAGGAACCTGAATAAATGTTGCCCGAAGGATGATTTTCCTTTACCCAACATTGATATGCTCGTTGATGCAACCAGCGGTCATGACATGTTTTCGTTCATGGACGGTTACAGCGGATACAACCAAATCAAGATGTATGAACACGACGCCAACAAGACTGCATTCAAAACTCCCATTGGAAACTTCCACTACACGGTAATGCCTTTCGGCTTGAAGAACGCAGGAGCCACGTATCAACGATCCATGACTGCAATATTCCATGACATGATGCACAAGCAAGTGGAAGACTACGTCGATGACGTGGTGGTGAAATCAAAGACTCGAGCATCTCACCTGGACATTCTGAGACAAGTCTTTGAGAGGTGCAGAGAATACAAACTAAAGATGAATCCTCTGGAATGTGCTTTCGGTGTTTCTTCTGGAAAGTTTCTTGGATTCTTAGTCACCGCAGAAGGAATCAAGGTCGATCCAGACAAAACGAAAGCTATCACTACCATGCCTCCTCCACGAACTGTGAAGGAACTCCAGAGTTTCATGGGAAAAGTAAACTACATTCGACGTTTCATCCCTGGACTGGCTCCACTCATTGCTTCATTCACTCCTCTGCTGAAGAAGGGAGTAAGTTTTACATGGACGACCGTTCAGCAAGAGGTGTTCCAGAAAATAAAACAGATATTACTATCACCTGCTGTCATGAAGTCCCCCGTGCAAGGACGACCATTAACACTTTACACAGCCTCCAGTGATGTTGCTATTGGAGCCCTCCTCGCTCAGGAAGATGAAGAAGGCATCGAGCGCCCGATCTATTACTTCAGTCGTACAATGAGGGATGCCCAACTCAGGTACCCAAAGGCTGAGAGAGCATGCCTAGCATTAGTCCATGCAATTCAGAGATTCATGCATTATCTTTTATCAAATAGAGTCGTGCTGGTGGCCAAAGCTGATCCCATAAAGTTCTTACTGTAGAAACCTTCTTTGATTGGGAGACCAGCAAAATGGCTGCTTCAAATGTCAGAATTCGACATAGCGTGCGTCCCTCCAAAAGCAATTAAAGGACAAGCGCTTGCAGATTTACTTGCTGCTTTCCCTGGAGAAGACATCACAATGTTGCATGAAGAAGTGCCCGGTGAGTTACTAGAAATTTCAATCATTCAAGAAGAAACATGGTTACTATATTTTGATGGATCTGCCGCTCCGAGCAATGATACTGGTGGAGCGGGCATTGTTCTAGTATCTCCATCCGGTGAAGTCTTCTCACATTCATTCAAGCTGGATTTTCACTGCACCAACAACTCGGCAGAATATGAAGATTTTCTCCTAGGGTTATCTTTATCCAAGAAGGCCGGAGCAAAACACTTAGAAATCAGAGGAGACTCAAATTTGCTGGTCAATCAAATGAATGGTGTATACTCTCTCAAAGAAATAACACTTGCTCCATTCAGGACCGGGGCGCAAAGACTATTAACTCATTTTTCTGATGTAACAATTGTCCATACCGGACGTACCAACAACAAACATGCTGATTGTCTAGCGACTCTAGTATCCAAACTACAATTTGAAGGGTTCGAGAAATCCATCACTGTACAAAGGCGCTCTGTATCATCTACTTGGCTGACCCAAGTCGAAAATGCTCAATCGAACGACTGGCGGGCTCCCATCATTCATGAATTGAGCAATTCTCTTACGGAAGGGAAAATTATCCTCAAGGAATTAAAAAACTTGTTCCTCCTGCACGGAGCATTTTACTATCGCAATCCTGATGGATCCCTGTCGCGATGCCTTGAAGATAAAGAAGCCAGTGAACAACTCAAGCGCATACATGAGGAAGTATGTGGGCAAACCCTGGTAATCACGCTTTACAAAAGACTTCAGAGACTCGGGTATTATTGGCCCTCCATGGAGACTCAGTCAAGAAAGTTGCAAGGGTCCTGTCCAAATTGTCAGACACCACCTCATCACTTGGAGGTTCTAACGCTTCATCACACTGGGGACTGGAGAGTACCTTACATAAAATATCTACGTGACAACGATCTTCCATCAGAGAAGAAAGGTGCGATCAAACTCATTCAAAGAGCCAAACATTTTGTCTACTTGGAAGGGATCTTGTATCGCAAAAGCTTCGGTGGGAATCCCCTGAGATGCTTGGCCGAGCTAGAAATTCCCACAGTCTTGAAAGAAATGCATGAAGGTGAACACCAAGGAAATAAGAAATTATTTCTCCAAATTCATGAGAAGTATTATTGGCCAACCATGGAAGACGACGCAGCTGCCTACGTTCGGAGATGTCATCAATGCCAAGTTCATGGTAACCTCATACACACTCCTTGTCTTCCATTATATTCTGTGAGCATTCCATGGCCCTTCTACAGCTGGGGACTGGATATCATAGGAAAGATCAATCCGGCATCTTCAAAGCAGCATGAATACATCATCACAACAATAGAGTATTTCACCAAATGGGTCGAAGCTATTCCTCTTCGAAGCACCACTGGAGTCACGATTGCATATTTCATCAAAGAGTTCATCATATTTAGATTCGGCGTGCCTAAACATATCATCATGGATAATGGAACTCCTTTCGCCAACAAACATGTTGCCGAATTTCTCGAGGAATACGGAATCAAACAGATTTTCTCCACACCATATTATCCCCAAGGAAACGGGCAGGCAGAGAGTACCAACAAAACCTTAATCTGGATTCTCAGTCGAACAGTTCATGACAATCCACAAATGTGGCATGAAAAATTGCCCATGGCTTTGTGGGATTACCGAACTGTACCAAGAAGATCTATTGGGAATTCACCATACTCTCTCGTCTATGGCGCTGATGCTATTCTCCCAGCTGAGATCAAGACTCCATCTGCAAGAATTGCAGCGGCCGGTGGAGTGCAATGGGATGAAGCTGAAGTGTTCAATTCGAGAATTGCTGAATTGTACATGCTCGATTCGATAAGGGACAAAGTGGAAAAATATGTGGAAACCTACAAACAGAGAGTTTCCAAGGCATACAACAAAATGGTAAGGCCTCGAACATTTCAAGTAGGAGATTTGGTTTTGAAAACAACAAAACATATCCAGTAAGACAGGTCTGCCCCCAAATTCTCTCCTAAATGGGAAGGCCCTTGTGTAGTTATCAAGGAAGTGTCTATCGGATATTACAAAATCTTAGCTTTTAATGGAGGAGTCGAAAGAAACATCATCAATGGCAAGTGGCTTAAGGCGTATTATGCTTGAACGATCATCAAAATATCAAAGTTCTAAATGTAATTTCTGTTTCCTCCAAAAGAATATGAACATGCAGTATGCTCATTCATTCAAAATTCAAAGTATTTTATGAATCTCACAAGAATCTTTCAATCATCTAATTTATTCTAAACAAAACCTCAAACCTACATAAAAAATATTTCTCTCAAACGCTCATTCAGAGCAAACCATCCAACAGAGGATAATCTCAATAGAAAACCCTGCCAAGCTTCTTCTGGAAATTTTTGGTTTTCATTTTCAAGTCCTGGACCGCCTTCTCAACTCTCGCCGACTCCAAGGCAAGTGCCTTCTCCTCCTCCAATACAGCAGTGGTCGCAGAAATCGCAACAGCAGCAGCACCCGCCTTGTGAATTTTGATCATCTCGAGCCGATGACGAAGCCAGCCTATGTTGAACTGCAGGGTTTCACAATTTGAAATCATCTCGTCCCATTTGTGCAGTTCATGATTCTTGACATCTCGCAGACACATCTGGTTCATCTCTTCAATGATCGGTAACAACCATGCAACTGTAGTCAGGACTGTTGGTACAAAGCCTTTTCATACCTCGGTCGTAGAAATATGCCCGTACTTTCTCCAAATTTTGGAGTACAGTGGCGTGTGGCACATGGGAATGATGAATCCACCAACCACTTCATTATTCGGGAAATTGTTGATCATGGGAGCCTCAAATGGGAGTCTGGCTGTTGGATACTCAGGAGCATGAACTCAAACCCCAGTCTTCACGGAATCAGTAGAGTTCTAGTCAACACGGTCGCTGCTATCATCAATCACAACCACGAATTTCCCGTTCTTTCTTTTTCTAGCATCGACAACAACACGAACATCAAACTGCGATGAAATAAAGGAGTATTTAATTTCATTAATTTTTGAGCATGGTAAAACTTCAGTTGAGAAGTCATGGAATTACTTACAGACGCCCCGGCATCAACATGAGCTGACCTGTACCGGGCAGGAGCTCTAACAGTCCGTTTGGGTCTCAAGCTACAAGAAGAATGTTGGTTCTTCTGGTTATCCTGCGACAAATTGTTTTCTTTTAATCAATCATCCTGATTGAACAAAGATAAGAGAAGATATGTAACTCATCGAGACGGACACTGCCACAGCATGTTCGGCACGAGATTCACTTCTGGAAGAAACACTGCTTCTGGACATTGACATAGCGATGATAAGTAGGATTGTGATCAAAATTTCTTCTGATAATACACAAAGGAAAGAGATGGTCGACTGTTTAAATAAAACCCTACGCATTACAAGTCAAACGTGGATGCTTATCCCATAACTGGTAAATAAGTACGTTGCGGTTTCTAATGAAACCCTAAATCTCAAATCAGATGCAGGACAAATGAGAGAAGCGTAACAATATTGGGGACTGACAGTTCGGGAGTAGTCAATATTACGACTGCGGATTGGTCATCTGGAAAGCCACGTGTTTCCTAGACAGTTCATGTGATTGCATTCCGTGGGTAATTATTGTCTACGTGGACATTGGTCCATCGACTGGAGATATGAGGAAGATTCGAAAAAGAGATACTACAAGGGATTACGGTTCAAAAAATAATATCTAAAGAAACGTCTCTACAGCCAAACTGCTCAAATAACCAGAAAATATCTACTTCAACGAAAAATACATAATTTCAGAAAGATTCATGAGCAAGATCAGTCGGACTCGTCGGAGTCATCAGATTTTTCAGAGTTATCAGATTCATCATCATCGTCTTTCGCGGAATCCTCTTCGAGTTCTTCATCAGAATCATTATCAGGACTATTGACGAAGTCAGGATGAATATCAAGATCATAATCATCCCAGTAATCTTCCTCTTCATGCTCAGCCTCAAGGTCGGCTTGAACCATCTTCTCAATTTCTCTAGTACGTCGGTCTGTCTTGATTTTGCGCTTTGGTGGCACCCACACGGGTTCGTCCTCCGAAGCATCCGAGTCTGAAGCTACACCCTCAGCACGGGATTGAAGCCTCTCCTCAGCTGCTGATATCCGACGCCGGATTCGATCTCTTCGTCGTTGACTATCATCTAACATGTCATCCTCATCTTTCCTTTTCAAGAGTTCCTCCCGAGTTACTCTACGATTGTTAGGGGTAATATCGCATTTTATTTCTGCAGATTAGTCCCTCTTGGCACAAGATTCTGTTGTAGGAATCTTCATCTCTGGAACCTTGGAATCCTCGTCCAAAGAGCTGGAGGAATACTCATAATCATAATTACTGCTGCTACTGGAAGTCACCATTGTATGGAACCAGAAGCACGGGATTACAGGCATACTAATATTGAATTCATGGCAAAAATGGTAATCCTCAACTCTTACCTATTTATGATTTCAAGAACTTAGTGATAACAACGAAACCCCAAAATTTGCTCGTTCTTTCAAACCTGCAAAGTCGAGCATAAAATATATTATTCAAGAGTCAACACTGACTTCTCAAGAAGCAATGAATAATTCACATAACCCTCTATGTGAACATTTGCTGATTTTTATGTGTACATACACTATAAATCGCTAAACTCACGCATATATTACGAGTTCATCAACTCATGGAAACATTGTTTGCTTTCAACAATTTCCCATAAATCAAAATCTGATTTTCTTTTTAAAAGACAAAATCGTGAACAGGTCACGTATTTAAAAAAAAAATCGTGAGTTTAATAACTCACGCAAGAAAAAAAAAAAAAAAAAACCCTATTTTGCTTAAACGAGCATTCGTCTACGAAAACCAGGGTCTTTTCTATTTTTATAAAAGTCCACATGTTCCAAACAAAATTTTGAAAGTTTACAAATAAACTTTATCATGAACTCCAGGTCTTTGCAAAAATTTCCTTTAACTCTAAGGATTATTATTTACTACTTTTATTACGAACAATCCTACGTTCTTAAAAGTATTTGCAAAGTCCATTCTTTGAAAACAAACTTGGGTTTTCATGAAACCTAATAAACAAAACTTTTACTACTGCAACTATACCATGTCTATGCAAAATTTTATGTATCTCTTCCATATTAGGAATTTTTGTTCGTTTCCTAAACTAACAAGAAAAACGGGCATTCATACGTTCTTTAAAAACAAATTCTTCATAAATCCTACGTATACATGCAACTATGGGATTTTTTGTTTTATGAACAACTCATGAAATCACAAAACACACAACAACAACAAAAAAAAAAATCGCACTTACCTGTTGCCAGCCGGAAACTGACCGGACGGTGAACGACGGCGGCGTCGGCGCTGATTTTTCCGGAATTTTTTTTTCTTCCCTGCTGCACACGTGAAGGTGATGAAGAAATGAAGGTGATCAATCGATCAAAACAATAAGAATATTAGGGTTACTTACCTTTTATATTAATTTTATTTCCAAAACCTAATAAAACACGGGTTTCCTTTTTTGGGCTTGGGCCCGAAAATCCTAAATCGACCAAAAACTAGACATTTGACCGACCAAATCAGCAGCACTTCACCTCTCCATGTCCACAAAATAGCACTCTATCACACTATCAGGGTCCTCACCCGAACATTTTCTTGTACATGACACCATTGGAGAAAATCGAGGATTCTGAAACTACCTTTGTAGACTGAGTTCAACCACAATCTCGTCGACTGAAAATCACCATCTAATGCTTACTGCGGAACATGACTGTTCCTCATTAAGAAGGGTACTTAATGTTGATGGTGGATTTTCAACAAAGGTCAAAACTGTAAAATCATGATATCGCATGTTTCTGATACGGCTTCAGGCATGTGACGATTCATATTTTACGAAGCCATGATGAACATGTCTTTCGAAAAGCCTCCACTAGCTGAGCGTTCGATCCCTGGAATTTCATTGTGCCCTATATGTAGAATAATAGAATTGGGCGGTCCTCCTACATAATTGTTTGTTGAGAGGGATTAACGCCTTCAGGACGTCGGTGATACTCACTGTTCCCTGACTACATGAGAGCAACCACCCTCTACATGAAAGAACGGTTGGGCGGTTCTCCGTAAGATTGAGAACAACAGCGCCTTCAGGACAGTGACACTCACTGATCCTGACTATGTAGGGTGACCGTGTATAGACTCGGGCGTTCTTGTAAGATTTGAGAACGCCTTCGTGATATTAGCCGTCTCCTAACTATGCCCATAGATTAATTCTGCCGTGACATTCACCACTGAATTCCCAGAATGATCTATTATTGCTCCTATTACATGGTCGAATCCACGGTCTGATTCAATGGAATGGCAATAATAATTTCTCCTATTCCATGGTCGAATCCACGGCCTGATCCCATGGAATGGAAATAATAATTTATATTATCATTATTCCAATTTCATGATCGGATTCACTGCTAATCTCATGGAATGGTAATAAATGATTTTATTAATCCGATTTTATGGTCGAATCCACGATCCCATGGAATGGTAATGCCTTTTTTATTATTCCGAGTTCATGGTCGAATCCACAGCTGATCCTATGAATTGATAATAAATAACTACTCGTTTTATTGTTCTTTTTCATGAATTATTCTACACTGAATTTCATGAATTAGCAATAAATACTCAAACATCGGGCATCTGGATCATCATTGAATAAGCCCCACAAAAATAGGGTAAGTGTACTCGACAATAATGCACGACTGAGCACCCGGATGCATGAACGAGCATCCAAAAATATGGACAGATGAGGAATCCTATGCAAATAGGAGAAAATAACAAATATTAATAAAATAATAAGGAGCACCCAAGGGCCGGGCTCACCGTCCGGGCCCATGCTTCTTCCATTATTTTTCCCTATTTTGTTATTTTCATGAACTCATGAAAAACTCCTTGATTTTAGCAACTTTCCTTGTTTTTCCAAAATTCATGAATTCTCCATAACTTCATGGATTCATGAAAAAAAAATATATTATAAAATAGGGGAAGGAGTTCGGGACCGGGCAACATAGCCGGCCGGCCATGCCCAAGCCGTGGCCGGTCCCACACCTCACAATCCCTAACTTTTTATAATTATTATTCCCTAAACTCATGAAACTTCTCCGTTTCAACAAAAACTCATGGATTCTCCATAACATCACGGATTCTCCATAACATCACGGATTCATAAAAAATAATATTATAAAATAGGGAAAGGAGTGCAGAACCGGGCAACATAGCCGGTCGGCCATGCCCTAGCCGTGGCCGGTCCCACACCCTACAATCCCTAGTCTTTTATAATTATTATTTTCCTCAAATTCATGAAACTCCTTAGTTTGAGCAAAAATCATGATTTCTTCATAATTTCTCAAATTTTGCTCAAATCATGAAAATTCAAAAGCCAACATGGTCACATGACCGGCTCCTCCCACGGCAATTTTAAATGTTAAAATACTCTTATTTTAATATTTACAAAATATTGATCAATTGAGCATACATGCTCATTCCAACAAAAATCAAGAATTTCAGTCAAGATGAAACTCTTCTGAAAATCCACAATATCGCTCAAACGCACATCAGAAAATACTGAAACTCTTAGTACGGGGACACGGACACCATGGCATCACGTTCATTCCTTAATGACCGACCAGGCTTATCCCTAAGGCTTGCACAAAGCCGATCCCACACGTTTTCATAATTCTGACCTGATTTGCGCAATTGCTCATACTGGGCCCGAACTCTCTCCAACCAACCTGGAGATTGCTCAAACGACCAACAATTGGTCCCGTGACCACCAAGAGCCGGTCCCATGCTCTCTTGGTCGGTCCCCCGTCTTTCATACTTAGGTTTTTTCTAATGCTGAACCCAGCAATATTTCAATAAATGATGAAACCGGCACATAATCATCATTCTTTCACCAACTCTCCAACTGAGAACCCTGGTGCATGCTCACTCGAGCAATTGGGCATCACATGGACGTCCATGGGCTCATGTGATCGGTCCCTCCTTTTCTCATGACCTATTTTCAGTAATTCGTCGACTAATGAGCAATTCATCAAAAGTTAGGGTTTTCGAACAAACACTCAACAAATCATTATTCTGAGCAAGTTCAAACACCAAATGAATTTATGTTGATCCACGGGGATTAATTATAATATCTAGTAATCTACCAATATTTTTATATTTTATTAGGTTGCGTCACTGATAGACACATTTTTGTGTCTAATTTGATCTCAATACTATATATTGTTGGCACTCGATTTTGTATTAATTTTTGTGTTTTATGTGTTTGTAGGTATTTTTGGGCAATAAACATTTTTGGAAAAATCGGCTCGAAAAGTTGTCTAAAGCGCCGGAGGACAAGTGTTATTCGGACTTTCACTTTTGGATAAGGGGCACCCCAATTGATAAGGGGCACCCACGATAATTCGGCATCCACGGATTTGGTTAAGGGGCACCTTCTTCTTCATTTTAAACTTAAGTTTTGGCGGGATAAGATAAAAGGCTATGGCAGATTTTTGGTTCGAGATTTGGACGTGCTAGAGGGAGACTCAATGGCTGGAATTTGTTGGGGTGATGTGACAGATCATAACAAAGCGTGGGTATCGGCGTTATAATTGCATATATTTGGCTGGAAATTCCACGAGAAGATAAAACAGGGGTTGAGCTTTACACGGGTCTGTTGAACACTTCCCGTGTTTTCTGTGAGGTTTCCGGTGTTTGAGGTGTGTCTAACTCGATCAAGCAACGTGCAAAAGTGAGCTGGAGAGATTTAAGAGGGAATAATCGCGTCAGAAGATAAATCAGGGAAGATATTCCCGTAACCTGCATGAGAATATTTTTGAGAATACGCGGAGTTATGAGGGAGGATTCTATTGCATGTGATGCTATATAAGGTGTAGAGGATCAGTAGAACGGGGACGGAGAGATTGGGAGCAGTTTAGCACAACACAGAGTCGAGAAAATCTAGTTACATGGAACTACCATTTCTGCTGCTGCTGAAGAACACGAAGAACATCAACGCACAGGGAACTGTCGTTCTTCTACAGTGATAACGACACTTAGGCGTGGGTCGTCATATGAAGGCAGACTTAAAATTAACTGTGACAATCCTTTGTAACAGTGTTTGCAACAACTATAACTGTTGCAAACCCGGTTTTCATCATTTCTCCTTTGTTCATCATTTGTAAACAATTTTTGAGCAATGAAATCGACTTTTGAGCGTGTTTCCAACATGATGAGCTAGACCCCATTACTGGGACGACGGAGAAGACAAATTTCATACATGGGTAATTTTAATTAATTCTTTTTATGACTTTTGCACTAATTAAAAATTGAATTATGATTTGATTAAATTAGTTATTATTTTATTAGATGGGTCATGCTTGCTTAAATGTTTGATGTCCCATGCTTACGATTTATAACTAATATTTTGAGAATCTACCTTGGCAAAAATAAGAGTCCATGTTTTTATTTGTTGAGCGATAATTGTTAAAAGAATTAATATTTGAACCTTTTGTTATGAGTTTGGCTTGAGTCCCGAGTCCCACCCATCTCTTCATCTTGTGACAATATTTGTATATATTTTTCTTTTATTTTCTTTTATTAATTCTTAAAATCAATCTCGTCAAGTCCGAGTGAACGACAACCTTACTACCACTTTCTACAACATTATTGAGTCACATCAGTCACCAATAAATATTTCGTCGAATTGAGCAACTTTGCTCAGTCGCTCAAATATTGATTCAGCTATCAATATTTCATAAATTGTTAGCAATTTTTCGAATTGAGCAACACTTGATCAATTGCACGTCAAATTATCAACATTCGTTAATTTTTCGAATTGGGCAACACTTGCTCAATTGCACGTCAAATTCTCAATATTCAGTAATTCATCGAATTGAGCAATACTTGCTCAGTTGCTCGAATATTGATCCAAACTATCAATATTCAAGTAATTTATCAAGATATTTCGTCGAATCGAGCAATACTTGCTCAGTTGCTCGAATAATCCACATATATTCAGTAACTCATCAATATTCAACAACTCGTTGAATTTACAATATTTGCTCAGACAAACAACATTAACATTCATGAATCGTTGAGCATTTTCCAAACATGCTCGATTCAACAAAACCTAGGCTCATTGCCTAATCAGTCAACAACTTACAAACTAAATACACGTCTGTCATGCAGACTCCACGATTCGTGAGACATCAATCACGTCAAATTGGGGGATAACAACTAGGGTTTTGGTCTGGCGGCCTACAACACGCGGATTCATCCACGATGAGAAATGTGTGCAAGTTGTGTCAACGGTTGAAGGAGTTAGCAAAGTAGTGGGTGCACGATCAGTCAAGTCTCCACACGACATGGAACTGACTTTACCACGATCTCCCACTTTCCCACTCTTTCACTCAAGAAACCATCACACTTACA
This sequence comes from Papaver armeniacum, assembly GCA_023531295.1. Lineage (NCBI taxonomy): Eukaryota > Viridiplantae > Streptophyta > Magnoliopsida > Ranunculales > Papaveraceae > Papaver > Papaver armeniacum. The sequence continues at coordinate 113,072 of JAJJWW010007123.1, forward strand.
GGGATCATTGGTTCATCATTCTTGCAATATAAATAAGTCTAAATTGGGGACAATATCATCATCAGCATCATCATTATCCGTCAACAACTCGATACAAACTTATTCATAGAACTCAACTTTAGCAGTTCAGCAATATTGCAGAAACCTTCAACACACCTAGGGATGCACAACGGGTAGGGTGGGTAGGATATGGCCTATTTCGCCACCCTACCCGCTGACTGGCGGGTAAGAAATATTTTACCCGTCATTAAACGGGTAAGATCCTACCCGACCTAATTGGCGGGTCGGGTAGGGTAGGGTGGCGGGTATAACCGTTTTTTTTTTTTTTTTTTTTTTTTTATGTTCTTTATATACAAAATAAAAATTCTTCATCCTCCTTACTTTGTCTTTTCAAAACTAAAAAAAAAAATGACTGATGAAGAAGAAAAAAGAATGGCTAAAATATGAAAACTCGTATGGGCCTTGAACTAGCTAGGAATTTTTTTGTCGTCACACTTTCTTCAAATTTATCTTAACATGACTATCCACATCTTTCCCTGTATATCATTTGTTCATGTTTTGACGGTGCACAATTACACGATGACCATTACTATTCACCAACATCCCATCACCGACAACTAGAGGTGATTTCCGTCGCCAACCTACACTAAACACTACTACCTCCACCAACATGCACTCCCCAGCACCTTCGCCACTACTGTCAGCCCGCCGCTGACTCCACCACACCAACACCACCATAACCAGTATTAACGTCTACTGACGAAATTATAAGCTAATTTTGTACAGCCATCGAATGTGGCTAACGTAAATGGAGCTCAAGTACCTTTTACAGAGATAAATTTTCATACAGAGGTAACAGAGCCATTGACGGACCCCAAGAGTCCATTTAAATTCTTTTGTCTTTTCAATATAAAGCGGTAAGTTTAAAAATAACGAAAAGATGGGCAGGAGAAAAAAATTATGGAAGGGTTATTTTGTCTTTTCAATATAAAGCGGGTAGGCGGGTAGGATAGGATAATTTGGAGCTTTACCCGTCACCCTACCCATTTAACGGTGGGTAAGAAATCTCTAACCGTCACCCTACCCGCCAAATAATGGGTAGATAGGATACGGTTAAAACACTGGCGGGTAGGGTAGGATTGGCGGGTATGGGTAGGGTATGTGCACCCCTAGACACACCCACAATCCTTGATCATCACTGATCCCACACAATTCTCAGCTTCCCTCCTACAGATCAACCCATCTCCCTCTTTGCGACCAAATTGACTCTGGAACGGCCATTGTCTTGGTTTAGGCCGGAGTCCTACAGATTGATCTCTCGAATCTAAGCACCCCCTTTGCAGTGGTGCATCTGTGTGAGGTTCAGCAGTTTGCTCGGTTGAGGGGCCTCGACAACACGCTCGACTCTTCACTTTCCTAAAAGGCCAGCGAACTATTTTTCCCCATCCACAGATAGATGTAGGTTATGCTGCTTGATGTACAGAGACAGAGAAGAATATGACAGATGAAACAAGATTTTAGATTCATACACTCAAAATTTAGGAGATACTGGCTTTTGAGTTGGTTATACATCTCTTAGAATGTTCATTGTTCCTGGGTTTTTATTGTAGTCGTCAGCTGGTTCTTCACCAAAAATAGTCAAGGATAGTGAGGACAAGGGTGTCGACGATGAAATCACTCAAACGAAACATAATATTGGTATTGGGAAGGTTAGTGTGTAGATCTTTTTATAGTATTATTTTTTTAGTCGTGCATAGCCATTTTTTATGTAAACAGAAAGGTTTTTTTTTTTTTTTTTTTCTTTTTTTTTTTTTCCTTCTCTTTTCATAGTTCTTTGGTTTGCATCTATTCTGAGTAGTTCATCTGTTTTCTAAATACAGGGCAAATCTTGTATAATGTGCCTGGAATCTTCAGGTTCATCTATTGTTGTGGCTAAAGGAAAGGTCTTTCGTACAAAGAGCTCGGATATGTTACACAATGTCCGTATTGGTAAAGGAAATGTGCGTGTACTTGTAGAAGTGGCATTAAAGCCAAGCTTTTGTCTTTCTATTCCTCTTAAAGGCGAAGAGGAAATATTCCTTGTATGAGAGGCGGAGAGATATCACATAGCATTGCCTAAAAAGCTGGTGATAAAAGTAAGAAAGGCCAAGAAATTCTTGAAGGGCTAAAAGGTACATATACTTCCAAGATTTTCATTTTTGAGGTTTATGTTGAGATTATCTCCTTCAAATGAGTTTAAGAATTTTATCAATGAATTCAAATGATGTAAGTTAAGCTGATAGATTATATGTCCATTGATAAGGAGTGTGAAAATTGAGTTTCAATCTTATAAAATCGTGTCTTTGAAATAAGAGTTTGGGAGATGAAGTAAGTTTCGAGCAGTATTTGGATTTATGGATCTGTTCGTGTTCTAATGCGAATTTTTTAAGGAATTGTAGTAGGTTGATGAAATTAAGGTTTTATAATGTTAGTAATTGATATAGGTGAGAACTGTGTATTAACTTTGTGTTAGGTTTTAGTAACATGTCTACTAGTTTAGCTGTTAGATTTTATGCATTCTCCCTTTAGCATTTTCAGAAAATTCCTGAATATGTTAAGTAATTTATTTGCAGGTTTTTTTGGTACACACAGCTTGCGTAATGACGCTGGATGAAGTTTCCTTTCCTGTTCTTTTGGTTGATGACTGAGATTTTCCATTTTGGAACGAAATTTGCAACTTGAAATTGCATTTGAAGTTTATATTAGAACTTTTATTCATGTAATGAGCTTTATATCAGTATGTTTTGTCTTTAAATTGATAGACTCAGCACAAGTTTTTCAGTATATACTTTGATCTGATGTAGTAAGACTCTGCAGAAATGTATATTTGATTCAGACATGGAATGAATTGAATTCAGACATTGCTTCCTTTTTATATCACTTTCTGGATTTGAGTTACAGGTGCAGAAATGGTATGGGTTATAGGTGCAGAAATGTATATGGTAGATTTGGGTTGAAAACTTAGAGGAAAGATCACAACTTTTCAAAACTTTATGTTCTTTGAATAGGGTAAGATCACACTTTTCATTGCAGGAGAGTTGTTATCTATGAATCACCCTTTATATTATACTGGCAAAGATCACAGACAGCCATTAATAAGATCACACTTTTTAAGAATGATCCATGTATATTTTTGTTGTAGTGAAGACAGATCATCCTCAAGAATAACACAGAAGAACTTGATGGTCCATAGGATTATATCATCTTTAAAGCTGGATTACATCAACCCATCAATGGAGAAATACAAACTACTAACAATGAAGCCATTGCCTATCAAAAGAAACATAAAAAACTCATTCATAGTAGTAGGAATAAGGACAAAATGATGAGGAAGAAAGGCATCAACATCAAAGCTGCTTCTAGGAAACATCATCCAACTTCTGAGAATGGTGTGGAGAATACTATCATCCCTGAGAATATTTTCCCAAAAATCAATGCTATAAATTAATACCCAAACACCAAGAAGTTAGCACCAAATGTTTTTGAATCCCTACCTTTCTCTGGTTGACATTCAAAATCAAATCAATGAATATTTCAACAACCAGAAAAAGTTACTCTGGGAAAGAAGAAAGAAGGAGTTTAAACTTAAGGTTGTAGATACTGAATTCTATCCACAGCTGATTGATCCAAAAAGGAAGCTTTTCACTTCCCCTACTGCCTCTGGACATGTCCTCCATCACTGGGACCAAACTCAACCTACCAAGAAGAGTAACACTCAAACAATGCAAATGGAGGAAGATCATATGACTGATATGACTACTGGCAACCTTGAGGGAGAAAATCCTTTCCTAATTCATCAGGTATCTCTTACTATAACTTTCTATCTTATTCAAGGCTTGCAATTTACTTTTATCAAGATTACTCTAGTTTTAATGACAACTTTCAAACATAGCTTAATTACTCACAACACTACCATGCTCCTTCATAGTACTACTTATTTAGGATACTTAATCATCATTTTCACCTATCCTAATGTTTCTTACTTCTGGCAATTTTACTCTGTCATGTCTTGGAATTTTCAAGGACTAGGACAACCAAACACTAGTAAACATCTGAATAATATGTTAAACAAACATAATACTGACATCTTCTTTTTATCTGAAACCAAACAACAAACTAGAAATCTAAAAGCTATCCTTAGCAATATAGGTGTCACTAATTTTTGGTTTGTTGAGCCTAGAGGAAAATCCAATACTGCTGGTGGCCTTGTCTTAGCCTGGAAAACCAACCTAAATGTCACTATACAAGATTTCTCAAATCATCGTATTAGTGCCATTGTTTATCCTAGTATAGGGGAACCTTGGTTATTCACATGCTATTACGGACGTCCTTATACTACCCTTGATAAAGTGCATTCCTGGAAAATGATAGAAAATACTGATAAGATTAATACCCTACCTTGGTTGATAATTGGTGATCTAAACTTTGTGTTGCATGATCATGAAAAATTCAGTCAACATCCTATTGATTCTTATGAAGCTAACATCTTTCTGGAGAAATTGGAAGCAGCCAATCTTACTGATTTGGGATACATTGAATGTCCATTCACAAGGACTAACAGAAGAATAGGTCCTCACCTCACAGAACAAATATTAGACAGAGGGCTAGCCAATGAAAGTTGGCTTGAAATCTACCCAAATTCCACCATTTCCAACCTTCCTGCCATTGGTTCCGATCATAACCCCGTTCTCCTCAATACTAATCCTAACTGGAAGCAAGGACATATTCCTTTCAAATTCTTTGGTCCTTGGCTTGATCACAAAGATTGTAAAGAAATCATAACTGGATGTTGGAAGACTCAGCACAAAGGTTCTCTTGCTATCAAAATTGCTAGGAAGTTAAGAGATATTAAAGTCAAATTAAAGAAATGGAACAAGGAAATATATGGTAATATCAAGACCAACCTAGAAGACAGTATTCAACACTTGGAATGGATCACCAAAAATCAATTTAACAATAATAGAGGAGAGGATATCAGAGAGGCTAAGAATAAAGTTGAACATTGGCAGAATATTCAAGAAAGTTTTTGGAAGAGATAAAAAGCAGATATCAGCTCATCAAGCTTGGAGATAAAAACACCAGCTTCTTTCATATATCTGCCAAGAAAAGATACAGAAGGAATAAAATTGTTTCAATCTAACAAGAAGATGGCACTTGGCTTCACAACAGTAATGAGGTAGCACTCTGCTTCATCAATCATTTTGCTACTATGGCCACTTCTGAACCTATAACCATCAACCAATCCCTCATAAACCTCATACCCACCACTATCACCAACACTGAGAATAGTAACCTGTTAAGGACCCCTGATGCAGTGGAAATCAAGAATATTCTATTTAGTATGGCAGGGGACAAGGCTCCAGGTCCTAATGGCTTCCCACCAAATTTTTTCCAAACCAACTGGGAAGTTGTAGGTGAAGACATCATCAACATAGTACAAAATTTCTTCACATCTGGATACCTTCTTAAAGAGATGAATTATACTTTCATTTCTCTAATCCCCAAAACTGAAAAATACTAGTACCCCGTCTCAATTCAGACCTATCTCCTTATGTAATACCACTTACAAAATCATATCTAAACTTCTTGCTCAAAGACTGAAACCTCTTTTACCCAAACTTATATCCCCATTCAAATCTGCTTTTATGCATGGCAGACAAATCTCAGACAACATAGTAATAGCTCATGAACTTATTCACCATATGAACACCAGAAAAGAGAAAAAAGGAGCTAATGGTACTATGGGCATTAAAATTGATATGGCCAAAGCTTTTGATAGGGTCAACTGGGAATTCCTCATCAAATTAAGTTATGACTCAAATGAGTTTCATCACTCAATGGTGCAACCTAATTCATCGATGCATCTCCACCACCAACCTTGTTGTATTGGTAAATGGTTCTCTTGGAAAATTTTTCAAACCAACTAGAGGACTCAGACAAGGAGATCCACTATCTCCTTACCTATTCTTATTCTGCATGGAGGCCATCTCTAGGTATCTGATCTTTGCAGAATCTCAAGATCTTATTCATGGAACAGAAATCTGCAATGAAGCTCCTGCCATTAATCACCTCCTCTTTGCAGATGACTGCATGATTTTCTGCAAAGCCAATATGGAAGAATGTAACAATCTCATCAAGATTTTCCAAGATTTTGGTCAATCCTCTGAACAGTTAATCAACTTTGCCAAATCAGGTATCTTCTTCAGCAAAAACACTTCTCCAGACATTGCAGACAGCATAAGTGATGCCATGCATGTTCAAGGGATCAACATTACAGATAAATATTTGTCTCCCCTCTCTTCACCAATAGAAGCAAAGTTCAAGCTTTCAAGCCTTGTGTGGATAAACCAAAACACAGACTTGCTGGTTGGAAAACTAATTTATCAATAGCAGGAAAAGTTACTATGATCCAAATTGTCACCTCAACCTCTAGCATTTACCAAATGAACTATTTCAAGATCCCAAAAGGTACCTGTAAAGAGATAAATGCTATACAAAGGGACTTCTTCTGGAATAAGGAACATGATAAATCTAAAGGCTTATTCTACATTGCTTGGGATGCTGTCAACAAACCAAAGGATCTAGAGGGATTGGGAGTTAAAAATATGGAGTATTTTAATCTAGCTATGATCTCAAAAATTGCATGGAGATTAATTAAAGAACCAAACTCTCTCTGGAGCAGTACCATGAAGGCATCTCATTATCCAAATCAAGAAGTTATCAGAATGAACACCAAGCCAAAGAATACTGACTCCTGGATATGGAAAGGAATTATGGAAGGCATCTCTTGCATTCAAAAATACTATATTTGGAAGATAGGGGATGGCACAAGTATTCACATCCGGGAGGATAGATGGATTCATAACCTACCTTGTTAGAGCACTGCTCGGTCGACCTCGCATGCGTTGCTATCTCAACAATGTTTGTCAATATTAGTGATCAAAACTATATGTCTTGATTTCTAGTTTACTTATTACTAAGTTTCGGTCTAGGATAGTTAAGTGTAGTTGAGCTCCAGACTCCATGGCGATCATCTTACGAAGACGAAGAATTACTCGAGGAACAAGTGGAACTTCATCCGACAAAAAGGTATGTAGAGACTTGAACTTATCTGTCACTCAAAAGTATATTCTATCTCCTACTCTTGAGACAATAGTCGTATAAGTATGATATTTTTCATACATACACATTTGCTATTTCGAGCCGAGTTTACTCGCCTATATTTTTCTCGAAATATGTGTTGGTGAGCTTTCGCTTTAACCATTTTCATCTTTACCCGTGACGAAAGTCATGATGACGTTTCAATCTTGAAAATAGCTTTGATGACGATAGTCGTGAATAACAATTGTTATAAAATTATAGAAGAATGTTTTAATGATTGAAATGTAAGAGTTGAGATTACCAACTATGGATATAAGCATATATAGTGTGTTCGCACATTAGTGTATAAATCCATGTGCCGGAAACCAAGTGCGTGCATATGTGTGCATGCGGTATTGGTGAAGGAGATAGGTTGAGTACGCGTACCTGCGGAAGTTTTCATACCGAAAATTTCTGCTGAGTTTGTAAGTTTGCAAACTAGTAAACCAGTCACCTTATGTACGCATACCCGTACGCGTACCCACGGAAGTTTTCGAACCGAAAATTTCTGCTGAGTTTGTAAACTCAAATCCGGTAGCTAAGGTACGCATACCCATACGCGTACCCAAGCTGGTTATTTCTCAAATCGGTAGTTCATGAGCTTAAAACAATAAATTATAAGGAATGCAATCTTTGCAAACCGTGTCTATATTGTTCATGAATTGATTCAAGTGGATCAAACCGATTTTACTTCAATTATGTCTATGAATAAAGACCTAAGCAATTTAACAACTCTTGAACTAGTTCTTATGAGTCATTTGAACTAGTTATGAGAAAGATGAATACGGTTAATATGAAAGTGCTCATATGTCTAACCATTGGTTAACTATTTGTGAACCAACTAAGTGTACACGTTTAGGTACGGTTACTCAAACCTAAATGAATACATTTCATTTGTGTGTGACAAGCTAAGTTTCGATCTAACGGTTGAAAGATATTAGCTTGGTTGAATCAGGATTTTTATCTAACGGTGAATATTAAATGCTTTGTTACCAAGGTAACTTAGATTGCAAACCCTGATTTGAAAACTATATAAGGGGAACTCTAGCAACTGGAAAAACTAATCCCCACACCTCCTGTGTGATACTAGTTGGTTTTGCTAGAGTTGATTCTAATTTAACCTTAGGTTTCTTCTCGAGACCCTGTAGGTTAACGACTGAAAGACTTTATTGGGATTGTGAAGCCAGACGAAACTACTTCTCTTGTATTGAGCGATCTGATCTTGCCATTTTCTATTGTACGAGTTCAATTGAATAATTAACTTGAGATTATATCTCTGATAGAGCAAGATAAAAAGAAATCACAAACATCTTCATCTCATCGTTTGTGATTCCGCAATATCTAGATTCGCTACCATACGATTTAGATTATTGTGAGGTTATTGATAATACTAGGATCTTCTTCGGGAATATAAGTCTGGGTTATCAATTAGTTCCTGTTCACCTTGATTTATCAAAAGCGGGAACAAAAACTCATAGGTTTATCTGTGGGAGACAGATTTATCTATTATCATAGACTTTTCTGTGTGATACAGATTTGTTTATTGAAGTCTTTGACTTTAGGTCGTAGCAACTCTTAGTTGTGGGTGAGATCAACTAAGGGAATCAAGTGTGTAGTATCATGCTGGGATCAGAGATGTAAGGAGCGCAACTGTACCTTGAATCAGTGTGAGATTGATTAGGGTTCAACTACAGTCCAAATCGAAGTTAGTTTTAGTAGCCTAGTGTCTGTAGCGGCTTAGTACAGTATGGTGTTCAATCTGGACTAGGTCCCGTGGTTTTCTGTATTTGCGGTTTCCTCGTTAACAAAACTTCTGGTGTCTGTGTTATTTCTATTCCGCATTATATTTCGTTATATAATTAAAATATCACGGGTTGTGCATTAAGATCAATCAATTAGAATATCCAACCTTTGGTTGTTGATTTACATTGATTGACACTTGGATATTGGTCTTTGGTACCATCCAATTTTATCTCTCTAGTATTTGATAAAGACTAGAAGATTTCCATTTGCTTGAGTAAAGATCAAATCGAGAGATAGAGATATTAACTCCTTGATATACTTTTTAAGATTGAGTCTGACTGTCTAGTTGATTCTCTTAAAAGTATATTAGAATTAGTCCATACAGATTGCTAATCGAAATATTGGGTGAGGTTGTTGTAACCCCGCTTTTTTTCAATTGGTATCAGAGAAGGCAAACACGTTTAAGACCTGTAGTTGCAGGAAATCCTACATTACATACCTCACTCGAATTCGCTTAATCAATCCATTTGAAGATGAATAATAATATGTTTTATTAATTGTTTTCTTGAAAGATTTTACAAAGAAATGTAGAACAGAACTAAAGAAATTACAATCACTCTTAATTCTCTCTCCTAATGACTTGCTTAACAATTCAAAAAGACCTCTCCTTACAACAGACTTACTCAACCCTTTATATAGGGTATTACATAATGGATGACAGCTAAGCTGTCCTTTATTTTCGGAATCGACTCGCGAATCCTCGCGAGTGTGTAAGTGCTTGTCCTCGCGACACCCCTAATTCTCGCCAAGTCTTCACACTTTCCTCATGTTCTGACTGTCGTCATCTATTATGTCATTTATTTACCTCCATGCGACTCCTTCGCGACGCAGTCATTTATTAATCTCGCGAAGTATTGGTGTTGCGATATTCTGATCCTACATCTTGCCTCTTTTTCCTTGAATATTGCTTGGAGAGCTATTTTTAAAGAAAAATTTTCCACTGCGGTGATCTTTGTTGATGAAGGAACAAGCGAAAGAATATGGACTTGAAAAGTACGTACTTGCCTCTATTCTTTGCGAAGTTCGAAGCTTTGCGAAGTGAGCAAGAAGTACTATCTCTTAAAGTATGCGAAGCATGAAGTATTTATGAAATAATATAAGAAATCTCTTCAATTTCCCACATAAATCTTCTTAATTTGACTCCTTAAATGTAGGGATAACCGTTTACACGTGTCTAAAATTACTCTTTTACTGCAGTATATTTAATGTTATCCGGTCATCCTTTTTTCTTCTATTTAAAGGGAAACTTCTGTGAAAAACACTCTTTCTCTTCTTCTCTATCTTCCTCATAAATCTGCAACTATTTCCTGCTGTTCATCTTCATCATCTTCTTTTTATTATCTTTCTCGTTATTGTTTTCATGGCATCCAGGTTCGTTTATTTCATTGATTTTGACTATTCTCTTGATTAATCTTCCTCATTGAAATTACTTCATCTTGATTCTATTCTTCTTTTGATGTTTCTTTCGCCATTTTTGTTTCAGCAAGAATAAACCCAGTTCTAAGTTTACCGTGGTGAACCCTAACATCCCCTCTTTGGTTCGCAACCAAAATCTTCTTCAGAATCGAAGTCTCTCGCTTCCAAAAAAACGACTGCGAGTAGTAAGGTATTTTAGAAATATTTACTCCTTTAATAGCAATTTTATTGCCTCTGTTTCTCAATTGATTTATTATTCGCAGGATGATAAGAATGATGATAGATCTCCCAAGAGGTTTCGCCATAATAAACCTGATGCTTTCGCTGCTGCTCCACTGTTTCCTTTTCGGGATTCAAGCATTCTACTTTCCCTACGATATCTTCACAAGGCAAATCTCCCACTGTAGCGACTTCTTCGTAAGATAAACCCATTTCTTCTTCTCAAGATAATGTACCATTCCCTACGATATCATCGCAGATAAATCAATCCTCGAATTCTCTGTGAATGAAATTCTTCAGGACATGCCTCTTCCCACTCTTACTTTTACCTCACCCCCACCTATTGATCAAAGTTTCTCCAATTGGCGGTCTTATAACCATGGGTGACTCAACTTTTCCTTCTTCCTCTACTATTTCTTCTTCCTCAAAATCTATCTCTCTTAGCAAAGAAAATTTGGAAGGGATGGATATAGCTTTTAGAATTTTATCGATACCATGAATGATGTTAAAAAGCCTCCACCGATCCCACCGGATCTAGCGTTTTCGAATCTTTGGGTAAATACTTTGGTTCCGATACGATATCGCGAGTATCCTTAGAACAAGAAATTAAGACTTTGAAGAATAATCTTCATAATACTTTGTTGGATCGCGATAACCTTCGCAAGAAAATGAAGAATTAAAAGGTATCTCTCCTCCCTTTTTTTTTTTTTTTTTTTTTTTTTTTAAAATTGGTTCGCCTCTCAAGTTTTGCAAATTAGAAACGTAAGATGGAGATATATCAACTGGAATCTATTGTAGAAGAAACTCGAATGGAAAGAGACGCCTGGATGGAGCAATATAATCGTTTAGATAATCTCCATACATTTTCTATGGATCAAATAAATAATCTTTCTCAAGAAAACATCTCGCTTAGTTCAAAATCAAGAATTATTAAGTAATGAAGTGTCGCGTCTCTCATATGCTTTGAATAAATCTAATTTGGAGTTGGAAACCTTATCGATGAAAATGGAACTTTATCTCAAGAGAAGCGAGCTTTATTGGATAAGGTGGCGATATCCTCGCAACAACTTGATGCTTGTAAAAAAGCATTGAATGAGCAAGAACGGTCTATCTGCCTACTGAAAAATAAACTTGAAGATACTACCACTGAAAGAGATAAACTTATTCAGAATAGAATAAATCTAAGTGTTAAAACAAACCAACTCAAGGATGATTATACCAAGTTAAAAGAATCCCATTCTTCCCTTGCGAAGCAAAATAAGTTATTGATTTCTAACGAAAAAGAGCTTGCGTTCGCGGTTAAAAGGTCTTGTTGGTGATGGTTTTGATAATGCCATGGAAAACTTGGGGAATAATTGCTTGGCCCTTACTCAATATCTTATCTCGCAGAAGGAAGGTAGTCATAAGATTTGACTGCCTTTTCCATTATTTTTCTTCTCTAATTTTTTATACCACTTTCCATTTTATAATTTTAATGTTTTTCTTTACTCTTGCAGAGTCTGAGAAAACTCTTCACTCTTCTCTATCTACTTTGGAAGCGGCGCATGCTAAAATTCGTAAGGAAAATGCAACTCTAGTTGCTTCTCTTGCCCAATCTCGCGACCGAGCCAGAAGGAGGTTTAACTACCTTAATCATTTTAAAGATATCCAGAGTAGAAATCAACAGAAAGCACTTCTTCGTCAATTTCCTCCCAAAGCAGAAGTTCTTGTGAATAATATTTTACTTTCTAAATCTCTTGATCCTATCTATGTTGAACCATTGGAAGTTGAAGATGATGAAGTACCCAACTCTCCCGACAGTGATTATGATTATGAAAGCTGCGAAGATCTCGCTAATAATGAAGTTATCAATAAGGATCCTTGCGGAAAATCTCTGATGAAAACCCTTCAACTGGCGAGGGTGAAGCTGACAAGATTATTGAAGAATCTTTACCATCTCCTTCAGCTGAGAGTATTGATGTAGGATCATAATATCGCAACGTGCAGGGCTCGCGGGGTTAATAAACAGCGACGTCGCGCGAGAGCGCATGAGCACTAAACTAAAATAAATGACGCGATGAATAACGACACACAAAGCAATGAGAAAGACATGGAACCGGGCGAGGGTTAAGAAGTGTCGCGAGAATAAATGTTTGTACATCTGCGACACTTCGCGGAACATTTCCGAAATAAAAGGATAGATTAGCTGTCATCCACTATGTATCGCCCTATATAAAGGGTTGAGTGAGTCTGTTGTAGAGAGAGATCTTTTTGGGAATTGTTGGGCAAGTCATTAGGAGAGAGAAAGTTCAAGAGTGTTTTATTTGCTAAGTGTAATCCTACTTTTCTGTGTAAACAACTCATGAAATTCATCAATAAACATTCTCAATTATACAACTTTCAATAGACTAATTAATCAAAATATAGTGAGGGGTGTAGTGTGGGAAAACCCGCTACTACATATGCGCTAGAAACAGTGGGACCTAATCTTGTTGGTTTAAGAAAGAAAATCGCAATTAAAGTTGTTTGGATCAAGAAAATGAGAAAGGAGAATCTTAGATCGGATGAAGCGGGGAAAAAGATATGGTATGTGACATGATACGGGGAGTAATGATTAGTGAATTTCATGAAAATATCGGAGGAAGAATACACAAACGGGATTTTGAAGGAAAGAAGGTTACAGACAAGAGAAATGATATCACCTTTGAAAGATTGGGAAAAACAAGAGATAACATTCACAAGGGAGAGATGTCCAAAGAAAATTTGGATCACCTATCTCCATTAGTGATCGCAATTAACGCATATAAGGAGAGAGAAGAATCGGAGAACACAAATAAAACATGGATGGTAAATGGAGTTTTAATTGATACTGTGGAGTCCGGTGAACATAATGTTCTATCACACTTACAAAAAGATGGGATATGAAGACGAGGATATGACTTTCGCGGCATACAATATCCAAGGTTTTGGTAAATCCATAACCAAAGTTAGAGGGGAGATAAAATACGTATTCCATTAGGAAGAATCGAAACTCGGGTGACATTGAGTATAGTAGATATGGAATCACCGTATAACTTGTTACTAGGAAGACCATGGGTACATGCAATAAAAGCCGTGGCGTCGACGCTTCATCAATGTATCAAGTTTCCAACACCAACTGGAATAGGCGAGATCAAAGGGGAGGCTGCTAAAGGAAGAATATATTATCAAAAGGAAGTAAAATGTTGCGAGGAACAAATAAACAAACAAAAGAATATATCTAAGCACCGCAAAAAGATGGCGAGGGCGGCTAAGAAAGAAGAAGAGTTCAGAGTTTACGTGATCAAAGCAAAGGAAGGAAAAGGAATACCTAGCGAGATCTCGGGAGAAGAAAATGATCCCGCGATGGAACCAAAAGGACCAACCCCTATGGGAGAACCGAAGGCCAGTTACGTCGCGGCAGAGCAAACTAAAGAAGTGAATATTGGAACTAAGGAAAAACCCAAGATGCTGAAGATTGGAACTAACATGGGAGCGGATGAAGAAGAAAGAACTGTTGGTCTGTTGCGAGATTACGAAGATATCTTCGCGTGGGATATGGATGAAATGCCTGGTATAGATCCATCGGTAGCTTGTCACAAGTTGGAAATTGATAAAAATGTGAAGCCATTCAAACAAAGAATTAGAAAGATAGCAACAGCATATCACCCTCAGATAGAAGAAGAGTTGCAGAAGATGTTGGACGCAGAATCATTAGACAAGCAAAATATCCCGAATGGATAGCGAATATGGTTATAGTTCCAAAGAAGAACAAAGGAATAAGGATTTGCATTGATTTCACGATTTAAATAAAGCCTGCCCGAAAGACAGTTTTCCATTGCGTGATATTCCCTGAGCCTAGTCGAATCTGGCAGTGGAATGAAAGGGTATCCTCATTTGGATGGATACAAAGGTTACAACCAGATCCCCTCGCCGAAGAGGATCAAGAGCATACCGCTTTCTTCGCTCCAAGAGGATTATACTGCTATACTAAAATGCCATTCGGTTTGCGAAATGCTGGAGCAACATATCAAAGGATGGTAGAAGAGGTATTCGCAGAATGGATACATAAAACACTGGAAGTCTATGTAGATGACATGCTAGTAAAAAGTAAGAAGGCAGAAGATCATGTGCGAGACTTGAAAGAAATTTTTGAGCAAATGAGGCGTTTCAACATCAAAGTCAACCCAGAAAAATGTACCTTCGGAGTTGCGTCAGGGAAGTTCTTGGGTTACATTGTATCAAAGGAAGGAATACACGTTGACCCGGAGAAAATAAAAGCAGTTCGCGACATGCCGACGCCGGCGACAGTAAAAGATGTTCAAAAGCTAAATGGATTGTTAGCATCACTAGGAAGGTTCATCTCGCGGTCGTCTGATAAATGTAAACATTTTTTCAGTGTTCTAAAAAAGGGATCGAAATTCGAATGGACGGACGAATGTGAAAAGGCTTTACAAGGAATTAAGGAACATTTAATGGATGTATCCATTATGCAGAAGGCAGAACCTGGGGAGGAATTATTAATATATCTTGCGACGACTTCGCACGCCTTAAGTGCAGTTTTATTGCGAACGGACGCAGGAGTGGAAAAACCAATCTATTATATCAGTAAAACTTTTAATGCCGCAGAAAGAAATTATTCAAAGATCGAAAAACTAATCCTAGCGTTAGTCTATGCGTCATTTAAACTTCGCATATATTTTCAAGCACACACTGTTAGGGTGGTAACAAAGGTACCAATTGAGTCGCAATGAAAAATTCAAAAAGATCGGGAAGAGTCGAAAGATGGAATGCTCAAATAAGTCATTGCAAACTCAAGTATGAAATATTAACTTCAACCAAGTCACGTGTCGTCGCAGACTTTTCTCGCGAGAATTTCCTTTGGAGGAAGATGAAGCAAAGGTGGATGAAATGATGGATGTAGAGGAAGAACATGGAGATCCAAAAGATTTGTTAACTGAGCCAAACCGGTGGGAAATATTAGTGGATGGATCATCAAATGGAGAAGGTAAAGGAGTGGGAATTGTTATGATTTCGCCAGAAGGCAATAAGTTAGCTTTTGCTTTTAGATTGGAATTTGAGTCTACCAATAATGAAACGGAATACGAAGCCATAATACATGCTTTACGATTTGCAATAGAAATGAAACTGGAGAGTGTGAGAATTACCAGTGACTCGCAATTGGCAATTCGTGGGATACTTGTAAAAGTATGCTACAAATGATCCATCCCTACGAAATACACGGGAAGCTTGTAGAAGTGTTATCAAGCCTGAGATATCGAAAATAAAATGGAGGCACATATCAAGAAGAGATAACAGACTCGCAGACGCTTTTGCCTTTATATCAAGTATGATGACAGACCCAACTGCGAGGAATATCAAAATACGACGCCATCGGCGCCATCAATTAATAAAGAGGAAGGACAAGAAGCAGATATAATGATGGTGGTAGATGAGATGCAACGTCGCGAGGAAGATTGGAGGATAGAACTTCACGCATATTTAATGAAAGGCGAGGTACCAAGAAATAGATTGGAAGCACACAAGTTAAAGAGCCGAGCGACAAATTATGAATTGCGAGATGGCGTGCTTTATCGGCGCTCTTTTGATGGACCTTCGCTTCGATGTCTGACAAGGAAAGAAGGAGAAACCATATTGAAGATGCTGCATAGTGGGGATGCAGGAAATCATAGCGGCGGAAGATCTTTGGCATATAAAGCAAAGACGCAAGGATATTATTGGCCATATATGCATGAGGACGCGAGAGCAATAGCCAAACGCTGCGAAGATTGTCAAAGACACGGGAAGAAGATACATGCACCGGGAGCACCATTAAATTCTTCAAGAAGTGTGTGGCCTTTTGGAAAATGGGGTTTAGATATTGTGGGACCATTTTTACCGGGAACAGGACAAAGAAGGTACCTAATTGTCGCAACGGATTATTTCACAAAGTGGGCGAGAGGTGAAAGCGGTCCAAAGACATTCGTGATAAAGATGTTTTTACTTTCATATTTGAAAATATTATATGCAGATTTGGAATCCCGCACAACCGGTATCCGATAATGGGAAGAGTTTGAAGGACAAAATATAGAGTTGCCGCTTAATGCATTTCAAATAAGATGTGGAAAATCAACTCCATTATATCCACAAGCTAATGGCCACGCGGAGGCAACAAACAAAACAATTGTTGATATATTGAAGAAAAAGTTGGAAGGACACAATAGAGGATGGTGCGAACAAGTACCCAATGCAGTGTGGGCCTATAATACAACTAGAAGAGAAGCCACAGGAATGTCTCCCTTTTGCTTAACTTACGGAGTTGAAGCAAGATACTCCAAAGAAGTCGTGGATTCGACAACCAAAAAGAGGTCCTGGGATAAAAATCTTAGCGCAGCAACATTTTAATCAAGTTGGATGAATTGGAAGAAAAACGAGAAAAGGCCTTGCGACACATGGAGAATTATCGGAAGACCGGCTAGAGAATATAACAAGCGTGTAAAAATACGTGAGTTCCAACCGGAGACTTGGTATTGCGAGAAACCCCAATATATCAACGTGAAAGTGGAGGCAAGTTTGGCGAGAAAATGGGATGGACCTTATATCGTCAAAGAAGTAGTTGGTACAGGGGCATATAGATTGATGGACCCCGAAGGAAGAAATGTGGGACAAAAATTGGATAGACCATGGAATAGGTTATATCTAAAGAAATATTACCCGTAATAATGAAAGATAACAAAAAGAATCAAGATGAAGTACTTCTTCGCCAGATATTTGCGACATTCAATAAAATGCAGAGAGAATCCGCGAAGAGATCGCGATAAGAATAATGAGAAAAGTCATGAATGGCTTAACAAAACAACAAGAGATAAGGAATGATTAAATGAATGAATCGGCGAATATCTCATGCAGACAAAATAACAAATGATGAAGAATGATTTAATAGAAAGAATGAATGAATGGGACGAACCTTTTATGGCGTACACCCTAGTTCGCGAATTATATTTCGTAAGAGGCAAATGTAAGACCTAAAGTGCGTCATATAAGGGGGTATCTCTTAACATGGCTCGGGTGGAAGGTTACACCGCTCCCGAAGCCGAGTCATGAAAATTTGGGGCCCATGAAAGCCTATCCGGAAGAGGTACCTTGGATTCCCAACTATATATGTAGGTTATACCTGGTTGGGCGACCGAGGGTCTCTTCTTAGGGAGTCGTGTATGCACAAGGCGCCGAGGTACACGGTTGAGCCGAGTGCCCGGGATGGATGAACCTACCCTGGCCATTCTTGGCAAGTCTTGGCATGCGTTGCACTCGCCCAAGAAAACTCCACTTAGGGTGCAGTCTCGTAACCATAAACCATATAGGTATAAGGGATAAGAGGCTGCGAAAACAATCTGGTTGTTGTTAAGACCGGATGGGAGGAGCTAGTCTTGTATGGCCGATGTTTCGCCTCCTTGAAGGGGCAACCGGGAGATGATAAGGGCGACGCTCTCCATTAGGGGGGGTGTCAAAACAGACGCAAATGTCATGAGGCTTTGTTTTCGCAAGAAGACTTAGGCTTGTCATATTTGTGCAATGATCCTGAAGAGGCAATAATACTAACGCGAGGGTAAGGCGAGATCAATGGGTCTTTACATGAAAGTGTACGGACGTCCTGCGATTTCGTCAAGACGACGGCAATGTCATGGAGCTTTGTTTTCGCAAGAAGACTTAGGTCTGTCATATTGTCGCAAATAAAACATCTGCAGAGGCAAAAATACTTGGAAAATGATAAGGCAAGATCAATGGGTCATTACATGCGAGTGTAAAGACGTCCTGCGATTTTGTCGCGATGAAAGGTGGCAGGGGAGGACCTCTAATTAGGGAGGTCTAACTCGGAAGACCACACAAAAATGATAAGGCAGGTTAATGGGCCTCTCGCATGAAAATGTAAAGGCGGCTGCGACGACTGTCGCAGTAAAAGAAAAATTAAAATAAAATCCCTAATTGGGATAGATTTACTTAATAAAATATTCGGTGAGCAACTACGCTCACACGAGAGGTGTTAACTAAGAAAGAAAGAAAGAAATATGGGAATTACTCCATCAAAGAGTTAAATCGTTCACAGAAAAAAGAAATTCTCGCAAATTACAAAGAGCATTTAACTCTCTACATCAACATTATCAAATACGAGAGGATGGTTGAGACTTTTTCGCGCCTTTATCGGCTTCGCTCCCTCCAATTGGTTGATTTTCATCGTAAATGTTTTCATTACCTTCGTTCTCTCCGGAATCTGGATTTTCATCAGAGTCTTTTTATTTGGATCTTCATCGGCGATTTCCTTATCAGGGAGATCCTCGCAGCTTTCATATTCATAATCACTATCTGGAGCATTAGGAACTTCATCATCACTTACTTCCAAAGGATCGACGTGAATAGGATCAAGAGACTTCGACAGCAAAATTTTATTCACAAGAACCTCCGCTTTTAGAGGGAATTGGCGAAGCAAGGCCTTTTGACGATTCTTACTATCAATGTCCTTACAATAAGACATATAATCAAATCTTCGCTCCGCATTTGGTCGTGAGAACGAGCAAGATGTGCGGAGAGTAGTCCATTTTCCTTGCGAATTTTAGAATAATCAGACCTGAGGGTGGAGATAGTGGAGCGAAGCTTTCTCTCAGAGTCTGCATAACAAATACACAAGATCAGAGAAAATTCTTATTGAACATTATTGGCATCTTCAGGGTAATAAAGCATTCATGGAATAAATACATAAATTAAGATAGTCAAATAATTTGACTACCTTCCTTTTTGAGAAGTAAGATGTTGGATTAAAGTCTGAAGTTATTCCCCAAACGGTCCATGACATCATCAAATGAATCTCCAACTAAGCCCTTCAATCGAGATCGCAGATTCTTTTCATTAGAAACAAGTATGGAATTTTCGGTCGCCAACGTAGAGTTGGATTTTTCTAAATTGACACATTGTTCTTGAAATTGCTTCGCTTTTACACTCAAAGTTATTCTACCTTGAATAAGTTTATCTCTCTCGGCAGTAATTTCTTCCAGTTGGTGTTTCAAAATATGTTTAGCTTGTTCGCGTTCTTCACATAACTTTTGACAAGCGGTATCTTTGCTGCGAGTAGCTTCGCCATCTTATTCAGCAGAAGAACGTTTCTCTTGAGAAAGAGTTTGATTCTCATCGATAAAGTTTCCAACTCCAAATTAGTTTTAGTCAAAGTATAAGAGAGGCGAGATAAGTCATTACTTAATGAGTCTTGCTTTTGCGATAAATCAAAATTCTCTTTCGACAAGTTATTTATTTGATCAGTTGCATAGGTATGAAGACTATCTAAGAGATTATACCGCTCCATCCAAGAATCTCTTTCAACTCGAACTTCTTGCCGATAGACTCACATTGATATATCTCCATTATTCGTTTCTCCGGTTTAATACTTCAAGACGAGCAAGGATTTGAGTTGTAAAAAAAAAAAAAAAAAAAAAAAAAAAAAAAAAAAGTGGGGGACGACGAGAGCATACCTTTTAATTCTTCATTCTTCTTGCGAAGGTTATCACGATCAAGGTGGAGACTATTGCACTTCGCGGTCATAACCTCGGGAGATCATCCTTGACCTACTAATTTCTTGAACCAAAGACGCTTGCGAGACCTTATCAGGACCAAGGTGCTTACTTAAAATCTCGCAGACGTTGGATTTGATAGGATCAGCAGAAGTTTTCTTGGCGTCATTCACAAGATCTGAAAGAACTTTAAAGGCCACATCTATACCCTCCAAATTTTCCGCCGTTAGAGGAATTTGCTCTACCAAAAAAGATGAGTCACCCTTTGTCAAAGGAACCTCATGAGAAGAGGAAGTTTCAGGGAGAGAAGTGATTGGAGAAATAGTAGGGACATTGATAGCAGAAGGTGATATAACATCATTTGTAGGAGGACAGTTGTAAGGAACTTGGTCTATGAGGAGTTGAGGTATAGGAATATTATCTTGCGACGACTTCAAGCAAGCAGGAGATGAAGGTGTGAATGAAGGAAATGGAACACTGGGAGTAACAGCTTGGGTGGCGAAGCCTTTTAGGAGTTCTGTCAAGATTTCCATCATCCCGCGAGTAACAAGTTATATAAGAAACAGAGGCAACAATATATTGTTCATAAAAAGAAATGTTTCTTAAATACCTTGTCACTGCAGCTTTTTTTTTGTTAACCATAGATTTTGCTCATGAAGTAGGCTTTGGCTGCGTAATAGATTCTTGTTGCGAAGAAGGTTTCATGGCGAGCCCAAAGAAAGAAGAGGGTCCTTCACGGTAAATTTGGTTTTGGGTTGATTCTTGCTAAACAACAATGGCGGAAAAAGAATTATGAAGTTAAGCATACCAGTGTGATTACAACAAGAAAAACTAATTTCAAAGCAATCAACCACAAGATCAAACTAGATATGGCAAGATTAACAAACCTGGATGCCATGAGAACAACAACTAGGATGTAGCAGTAGAAGAGAAGAGTATGAAGAAGGAAAATAGCAGGCAAACACTTGCGAGAATGATTCTGTAATGATGAAGAAGAGGAACACTTGGTGACGATGAAGAAGATGAAAGGGAAAAAGAAACTTCTTCACAAGGAACACCCCTATAAATAGATGAACACTAACATTAAATGCACCGGTAAAAGAGGTAAATATAGACACGTGTAAACACCATTAGATCCAGGGAATTTTAATAGAATTCGAACATCGCACAACATATTTCCTAACAGGCGAGAAGAGCTTGCGAAATTGATTATTTTCCGTAACTCATGAGGCAAGAGATGCCACTTCATATATACAGAGAAGCTTCGGAACTTCGCAAAAGAATAGAGGCAAGTACGTACTTTTCAAGTCCAGTATTCTTTCGCTCGTTCCTTCGTCAACAAAGACCAAAGATTACTACAACAACAGATTTTTCCTTAAAAACCGCTCTTCAAGCAATATTCAAGGAAAAAGAGGCAAGATGTAGGATCATAATATCGCAACGTGCGGAGGCTCGCGGGGTTAATAAACAGCGACGTCGCGAGGCGATCAGTGAGCACACTAAAATAAATGACGCGATGAATAACGACACACAAAACGGCGAGAAAGACATGGAACCGGGCGAGGGTTAAGAAGTGTCGCGAGAATAAATGTTTGTACATCTGCGACACTTCGCGGAACATTTCCGAAATAAAAGGATAGATTAGTTTGTCATCCACTATGTATCGCCCTATATAAAGGGTTGAGTGAGTCTGTTGTAGAGAGAGATCTTTTTGGGAATTGTTGGGCAAGTCATTAGGAGAGAGAAAGTTCAAGAGTGTTTTATTTGCTAAGTGTAATCCTACTTTTCCTGTGTAAACAACTCATGAAATTCATCAATAAACATTCTCAATTATACAACTTTCAATAGACTAATTAATCAAAATATAGTGAGGGGTGTAGTGTGGGAAAACCTGCTACTACAATTGATATAGAGAATTAAGTTTCTTTGTAATCTTGTTGAACTTTTCTTTTTGATTGTAATAGATTAAGTCCGGTGTTGGATGAATTAGTTTCTCTTTCTGTCTTATTATAAGAACTCATTTCGCCACCTTATCAAGCAATCCCTTTATTTTCCATTAAGTATTTTGTTGTAATCTTTCTCGCGATGAAAAAATCTCGATTGCCTATATTCAAAATGTTTAAAGATCTTTCTTGAATGCTGTTATTGCGACAAGATCGCGGGACGTCTTTACATTTTCATGTAATGACCCATTGGTCTTGCCTTATCATTATTTGTGTGGTCTTATTTTGCCTTCCTAAGTAAAGGTCTTAGTTTGCCACCCCTCATTGCGACAAGGTCGCATGACGTCTTTACATTTTCATGTAATGACCCATTGACCTTGTCTTATCATTTCTTAAGTATTTTTGCCTCTGCAGGACATTATATTTGCGACAATATGACAGGTTTAAACGTTCTTGCGACCATAAAATCCCGTGACATTGCCGTCTTTGCGACGAAATCGCAGGACGTTCTTACACTTTCATGTAAAAACCCCTTGATCTCGTCTTACCCTTGCGTTAGTATTATTGCCTCTGCAGGATCATTGCACAAATATGACAAGCCTAAATTCTCTTGCGAAAATAAAGCCTCATGACATTTGCGTCTTTTGACACTTATCGCCTCCCTAATGGAGGGTGCCGCCCTTATCTTCTCCCCGGGTTGCCCCTTCAAGGAGGCGTACATCGGCCATACAAGACTAGCTCCTCCCATCCGGTCTTAACAACAACCGGTTGTTTTCGCAGCCTCTTATCCCTTATACCTATATGGTTTATGGTTACGAGATCGCACCCTAAGTGGAGTTTTCTTCGGGCCGAGTGCAGCACGTGCCAAGACTTGTCAAGAGTGGTAAGGAAGTTCCATGCTTCCCGCACTCTTGACTCAACCGTGTACCTCGGCGCCTTGGTCATACACTGACTCCTTGGAAGAGACCCTCGGGCGTCCAACCAGGGTATAACCTTATATATATAGTTGTAAATCCAAGGTATCTCACCCGGATAGGCTTTCATGGGCCCCAAATCTCCATGACACAGGTTTCGTGGAGCGGTGTAACCTTCCACCCGAGCCATGTTAAGAGATACCCCTTATATGACGTACTTTAGGTCTTACATTTGCCTCTTGCGAAATATCATTCGCGAACTAGGGTGTACGCCATAAAGGTTCGTCCCATTCACTCACTCATTCATATTTGTTAATTCATTCAAGCATTCATTCTTTATGGCTATCGCACAATCTTGCTTTATTTCCTTTGGTCTCGCAATCTATCTGTTTCAAAAACATCATATCACAGATTCCTTCCATTTCTCCAATCTCCTATGGGTAATATTTTTTAAGATATAATCTATTCCATGGCCTATTTAGTTTTTGCCCTACATCTTTGCCTTCAGGATCCATTAATCTATATGCCCCCTGTTCCAACTATCTCCTTGATAATATAAGGTCCATCCCATTTTCTTGCCAACTTGCCACCATTTTCTCGATGATATATAGGTGTTTCTCGCAGCACCAAGTCACCCGTTTGAAATTCACGTATCTTGACACGCTTGTTATATTCTCCGGCCAATCTTTGATAATTCTCCATATGTTGTAGAGCTTTCTCTCTTTTTTCTAGTTCATCTAACTTGATTAAAATGTTACCCGCACTGAGATTTTTCTCCCAAGCTTCTTTCTTTGTAGTTGGAATCTTAACCTCGTCGGGGGAGTACGGCTTAACTCCATATGTTAAACAAAAAGGGGACATGCCTGTAGCTTCTCTTCTAGTTGTATTATAAGCCCATACCGCATTGGGTACTTGTTCGCACCATCCTTTATTGTATCCTTCTAACTTTTTCTTCAATATGTCTGCGATTGTTTTATTTGTCGTCGCTCGACCATTAGCTGCGGGTACAGAGAGGAGTTGATTTCCCACATCGTATCTCGAAATGCATTAAGCGGCAATTCTATATTTTGTCCTTCGAACCGCTTCCTATTGTCGGATACCAACTGTCTTTGGAATCCCAAATCTGCATATAATGTTCTCAAATATGAAAGTAAAAACATCCTTATCGCGAATATGTTGTACCGCTTTCACCTCGCCCATTTTGTGAAATAACTGCGAGTTGCGACGATTAAATATCTTCTCTCGTCCCGTTCTGGTAAAAATGGTCCTACAATGTCTAAACCCCATTTTCCAAATGGCCAGACACTTGTTGAAGAATTTAACGGAGCTCCTGGTGCATGTATTTTCTTCCCATGCCTTTGGAAATCCTCGCAACGCCTTGACACTTGTTTTGCGTCCTCATGCATATATGGCCAATAATAACCCTGCATTTTTGCTTTATATGCTAAAGATCTTCCACCGCTGTGATTACCAGCATCCCCACTATGCAACATCTTTAATATGATTTCCCCTTCCTTTCTTGTTAAACATCTAAGTGAAGGCCCGTTAAAAGATCGTCGGTATAACACTCCATCTCTTAATTCATAATTTGTTGCACGAATTTTTAATTTGTGTGTTTCCAATCTATTTCTTGGTGTTTCTCCCCGTCAAGCAAATATGCATGAAGCTCGCCTCCAATCTTCTTCGCAGAGTGTTTGTGTTCCGTCTTCTACTACCATTACATCGGTTTCTTGCTCTTCTTCTTTGTCAATTGACGGCATCAAAAGTGTTTGTATTTTAATATTTCTATAAATTGGATCCGTCATCATACTTGATATAAAGGCAAAAGCATCTGCGAGCCTATTATTTCTCCTTGATATATGTCTCCACTTTATTCTTGGTATCTGCGCCGACAACTCGTCAACAAGTTTCTTATATTTTTGCAAAAAGACAATTCGTTTATGGCATATTCTTCTTTTTATCGGCGAATTGCCAATTGTGAATCACTAGTAATCCTTACATTCTCCAGCTTCATTTCTATTGCAAATCGCAAAGCATGTATTATAGCTTCATATTCGTTTCATTATTTGTTGATGCAAACTCCAATCGAAAGAAAGAGCTATTTCATTACCCTATGGCGATATCACAACAATTCCTATTCCATTTCCTTCTCCATTCGATGACCCATCTACTAATATTTCCCATCTATCTGGCTCCGTTAACAAATCTTTCGGATCTCCATGTTCTTCCTCTACATCCATCATTTCTTCTACTGATTCATCCTCTTCCAAAGGAAATTCTGCTAGAAAGTCTGCGACAACCTGTGATTTTGGCGAAGATAGTATTTCATATTTGAGTTTGCAATGACTTATTTGAGCATTCCATCTTTCAACTCTTCCCGACCTCTTTGAATTCTTCATCACTGATTCTATTGGTACTTTTGTCACCACTTTGACAATATGCGCTTGAAAATATATACGAAGCTTAAATGTTGCATAAACTAATGCCAAGATTAGTTTTTCAATTTTTGAGTAATTCCTTTCTGCAGCGTTGAAAGTTTTTTGATGTAATAAATTGGTTTCTCTACTCCTGCGTCCACTCGCAGTAACACCGCACTTAATGCATGCGAGGTTGTCGCAAGATAAATCAACAATTCTTCTCCTTCTTCTCGCTTTTTGCAAAATTGATATATCCATTAAATGTTCCTTTATTCCTTGCAAGGCTTTCGCACTCATCTGTCCATTTAAACTTCGATCCCTTTCTAAGGATATTGAAAAAGTGCT
Source organism: Papaver armeniacum (assembly GCA_023531295.1). NCBI lineage: Eukaryota > Viridiplantae > Streptophyta > Magnoliopsida > Ranunculales > Papaveraceae > Papaver > Papaver armeniacum. The sequence goes on from JAJJWW010007123.1 coordinate 138,862, forward strand.
TGCATTTGTCAGATGATCGTGAGATGAACCTCCCTAGCGAAGCTAACAACCCATTTAACTTTTGAACATCTTTTATTGTCATTTGGTGTTGGCATATCGCGAACCGCTTGTACTTTTTCCTGGGTCGACTTGAATTCCTTCTTTGGATACAATATACCCTAAAAATTTTCGAGGCGACTCCAAAGGTGCATTTTTCTCGGGTTTACTTTGATATTAAATTGCCTCATTTGTTCAAAAATTTCTTTCAAATCCCGTACGTGGTCTTTTTATTTTCTACTTTTTATTAACATATCATCTACATATACCTCCAATGTTTTGTGTATCCATCTCGCGAACACCTTCTCCATCATCCTTTGGTATGTCGCACCGCATTTCGCAGACCAAACGGCATTTTTGTATAACAAGACAATCCTCTTGGAGCAAAGAAAGCAAAGTATGTTCTTGGTCTTCTTGGCGAGAGGAATTTGATTGTAACCCTTATATCCATCAAGAGATGATATCCTTTCGTTTCCTATGTTGCTTCAACCAATTGCGGAATATCTCGGTAATGGGAAACTATCTTTAGGACAAGCTTTATTTAGATCAGTAAAGTCTATACAAATTCTTATTCCTTTTTTCTTCTTTGGGACTATAACCATATTTGTTATCCATTCGGGATATTTTGCTTGTCTAATAATTCCCGCGTCCAACATTTTCTGCAATTCTTCTTCTATTTGAGGGTGATATGCTGTCGCGATCTTTCTAATTCTTTGTTTAAATGGTTTTACATTCTTGTCAATTTCCAATTTATGGCAAGCCACTGATGGATCTATACCACGCATTTCATCCATATCCCATGCGAAAATATCTTTGTAATCTCGCAGCAACTCAACAGTTCTTCTTTCTTCATCCGCTTCCATTTTAGTCCTAATTTTTAAGATTTTAGGTTCCTCCTCGGTTCCAACATTCACTTCTTTTGTTTGTTCTACTGCGACATAACTAGACTTCGGTTCTCCCATAGGAGTCAGTCCTCTCATTTCCTTCGCGAACTCACTCCTTTTTTCCATGATTTCGCCAGGTATTCCTTTTCCCTCTTTTGCTCTTATCATGTAAATTCTAAATTCTTCTTCTTTCTTAGCTGCTTTTATCATCTTCCTGCGATCTTTTCGCTTCTTCACTTGCCCTTCATAATGCTTTACCTCGATTTGATGATATATTCTTCCTTTATCAATATCTCCTCCGATCTCACCAATTCCACTCGGCATAGGAAATTTGATGCCCGATGGAGTGTTGACGCTACCGCCTTAATTGCATGTACCCAAGGTCTCCCTAACAATATGTGGTACGGCGATTCCATATCCACTACACTTAATGTTACTTGTGTTTCAATTTCTCCGAGTAAAATTCGTAATTTTATCTCCCCTTTAGGTCCGTTATAGATTTTCCAAAACCATGAATATAATATCTTGGAGAACTCATTTCTTCATCTTTATATCCTAATTTTTTGTAGGTATGGTAAAACATGATACTCACCAAACTCCCGTATCCACCAAAGTTCTATTTATTTCCCATTCTTCCATTTGCTTTTGCCGATTCTTCTCTTTTTCTACTTGCATTTATCGTGATCACTAGTGGAGATATATGATTCAAATTTTCTCTAGGTACTTCACATTTGTGAATGTTATTTTCTCGCTTTTCCCATTCCTTCAAAGACGATGTCTTCTCCTCATCTATAATCTTCTTTCCTTCAAAATCTCGTTTATGTATCCTTCCTCTAATATTTTCGTGGAATTCATTAACCATTGCTTTTGTAATTGAATTGTATTCCATATCTTCATTATGTTCCTTGCTTCTTAATTCTTCTATCTCATCTGATTTAACTTTTTCCTTTCTCATTTTCTTGATTTAAGCGATTTTAATTGTACTCTTCGATCTTCAATCTTGTTCAACCCCTCCTTCTAGCGCATATGTAGTTGCAGGAAATCCTACACTACACACCTCACTCGAATTCGCTTAATCAATCCATTTGAAGATGAATAATAATATGTTTTATTAATTATTTTCTTGAAAGATTTTACAAAGAAATATAGAACAGAACTAAAGAAATTACAATCACTCTTAATTCTCTCTCCTAATGACTTGCTTAACAATTCAAAAAGACCTCTCCTTACAACAGACTTACTCAACCCTTTATATAGGGTATTACATAATGGATGATAATGACTAAATTTGTCCTTTATTTTCGGAATCGACTCGCGAATCCTCGCGAGTGTGTAAGTGCTTGTCCTCGCGACACCCTAATTCTCGCCAAGTCTTCACACTTTCCTCATGTTCCCGATCGGTCGTCATCTATTACGTCATTTATTTACCTCCATGCGACTCCTTCGCGACGCAGTCATTTATTAATCTCGCGAAGTATTGGTGTTGCAATATTCTGATCCTACAAGACCTCAAAAGTCTGTGTTTGTAGCGATCTGACTCTATGGACAGAGGTGTTATCTCTATTAACGTACCACCTGTCTTCGATGACTCAAATTACTTATGGTGGAAAATTGTTATGCAATCTTTTCTTCAAGCGCGTGATTTTCAATCATGGGTATATGTTGTTAATGGCTATGATGCTCCCGTTGTGGCAGTAGGGAATGTAAACGTTCCTAAGAATATTGGCGAATACGATGCTGCTGAGATACTTGCTGCAAAGCAAAACCCCGACGGTTTGAATTCCATCGTACATGCCATTACCCAAAATCTTCAGCACCATGTGTCAAATTGCACTAGGTCTAAAGATGCGTGGGATATCTTAGAAACCGTATTCGAAGGTAATACCAATGAAAAGGAAGCTAGGCTTCAAAACCTTAATTCCGATTGGGAAAACCTTCGTATGGCAGATGAAGATTCATTTGATAAGTTTAATCACAAAGTGTCTGAAATTGTTAGTGCGTATTTTGCATTGGGTAAGACTATTCCTGAAAAGGACGTTGTGATGAAAATTCTCAGATCGCTGCCATCTAGAAGCATGCCATCGTTGAGGGAAATAACCTTGATAATCTTTCCAGAAATACGCTGGTTGGGAAGCTTAAGATCTTTGATCATGAGCATTCATCCAAATCTAAGGATGTTGCTTTCAAAGCACTAAAAGACACAAAATTACTTGATAAAAGTAAAAATATGTATATCTATGAATACGATCGCTCTGAGACTGATTCATCAGATGAAGATCTTGACAAATCGGTTTCGATGATCACAAGACAGTTTAGAGATCTTCTGTTGAAGAGAAGTAAACGGTTCTCCAGAGATAAGCCCAAAGCATCAGTCAAACCTCATAATCGTATTCCTCCTAAAAATAGGGACACAGATGAAACTGATGACGATGATATGCCTCAGTGCTTTAAGTGTAAGGGATTTGGTCATTTTGCAAATGAGTGCCCAAATCGTAGAAAATACACTGGGAACAAAGGTCTTGCTGCGACACTTGATGAGATGTCCGACAATTATGATTCTGATGAAGACAAAAAATCAAGTGTTGCTGATTTTGATAATTGTAGCAATACATACATCAATATTGATAATCTTCTAGAAGAGAACCCAATCAAGAAGGAAGAATCATTTGACCCCTATATTGGAAACTCCATTTTTAATGTTGTAGTAGCAGGTTTTCCCACACTACACCCCTTACTCGATTTTGCTTAATTAGTCCATTGAAAGATGTAAGATCAAGAATATTTATTGATTGAATCCATGAATTGTTTACACAAGAAAGTAGAATTACACTTAGAAATTAAAACACTCTTAAACTTTCTCTCTCCTAATGACTTGCCCAACAATTCCAAAAAGATCTTCCCCTTTTACAGACTCATTTAGCCCTTTATATAGGGTAATACATAGTCGATGACAGCTAAGCTACCCTTTATTTTCGGGAATGTCTCGCGAAGTGTCGCAGATGCACAAACAGATTCGCAATACTTCTTATATTTAGAGGATTAAGTACTTCTTATACTTCTCAAAGGATACTTCATACTTCTTATATTTAGAGGATTAAGTACTTCTTATACTTCTCAAAGGATACTTCATACTTCTTATATATTTCGAGGATTAAGTACTTCATATACTTCTTCAAGGATACTTCATACTTCGCATAATTCAAGAAACGATACTTCATATATACTTTTCAAAGCTTCGGAACTTCGCAAAAGAATAGAGGCAAGTACGTACTTTTCAAGTCCAGTATTCTTCCGCTCGTTCCTTCATCAACAAAGATCAAAGATTACTACCACAACAGATTTTTCCTTAAAGATCGCTCTTCAAGCAATATTTAAGGAAAAAGAGGCAAGATGTAGGATCATAATATCGCAACGTACAAGACTCGCGGGATTAATAAACGACGCCTGTCGCGAGGCGTCGCAGGAGCTAAAATAAACGACGCAATGAATAACGACCGGCAAAACATAAAGAAGACGTGAGACTGGGCGAGGGTTAAGAAGTGTCGCGAGAGTGAATGTTTGTGCATCTGCGACACTTCGCGAGACATTCCCGAAAATAAAGGGTAGCTTAGCTGTCATCCACTATGTATTACCCTATATAAAGGGCTAAATGAGTCTGTAAAAGGGGAAGATCTTTTTGGAATTGTTGGGCAAGTCATTAGGAGAGAGAAAGTTTAAGAGTGTTTTAATTTCTAAGTGTAATTCTACTTTCTTGTGTAAACAATTCATGGATTCAATCAATAAATATTCTTGATCTTACATCTTTCAATGGACTAATTAAGCAAAATCGAGTAAGGGGTGTAGTCAAGTACGTACTTGCCTCTATTCTTTTGCGAAGTTCCGAAGCTTTGAAAAGTATATATGAAGTATCGTTTCTTGAATTATGCGAAGTATGAAGTATCCTTGAAGAAGTATATGAAGTACTTAATCCTCGAAATATATAAGAAGTATGAAGTATCCTTTGAGAAGTATAAGAAGTACTTAATCCTCTAAATATAAGAAGTATGAAGTATCATTTGAGAAGTATAAGAAGTACTTAATCCTCTAAATATAAGAAGTATTGCGAATCCATCATGCGAAACTCTCGCTCCATGTTCTTTGCCTCATGCTATGCTCTATTCTTTCGCGAAGTTCTGAAACTTTGCGAAGTGGATAAGAAATATTAATCCTTGAAGTATAAGAAGTAGTTGCCTCTGTTCATGCGAAGTCATTATTCCATTTTTGGTGAGAATTCTTGTTGTTCATTGGTAAACATCTTCTTTGCAAACGATTCTTGCCAAGAAAATAAAGAACATAAAATGTTTTTTCGGTAATCCATTGTTGCCTCTGTTCTTTATCTACGAAGGTAGAATCGTTGAAAAAGTGTTGAATGAGTGAGTTATTTCTTCATTCTTATCTTTCCTCTATCTCTGCGTTGTGCTCATGCGATAATATAATCTCTTCATTGCTTTACGTTGAATTTTATCATTGCGACGAGGTCGCAGGTATCTCCATGAAAGTAGAAACCTACTTTTCTCGCCTTATCATTTCGGTAGTCTTTATTTTATCTCTTATTGTAGCGACAAGGTCGCAGGCCGCCTTTACATTTTCATGCAATGGCCCATTGACCTTGCCTTATCATTTTTGCGTGGTCTTCCAAGTTAGACCTCCCTAATTAGAGGTCTTCCCCGCCACCTTTCATCGCGACAAAATGGGGACGTCTTTACACTTGCATGTAAAGACCCATTGATCTTGCCTTATCATTTTCCAAGTATTTTTGCCTCTGCAGGATGTTTTAGTTGCGACAATATGACAGGCCTAGATATCCTTGCAAACATAAAGCCCCATGACATTGCCGTCTTGCGACGAAATCGCAGGACGTCCGTACATTTTCGTGTAAAGACCCATTGATCTCGTCTTACCTTCGCGTTAGTATTATTGCCTCTGCAGGATCATTGCACAAATATGACAAGCCTAAGTCTCCTTGCGAAAACAAAGCCTCATGACATTTGCGTCTGTTTTGACACTTCCCCTAATGGAAAGCGTCGCCCTTATCTTCTCCCCGGTTGCCCCTTCAAGGAGGCGAAACATCGGCCATACAAGACTAGCTCCTCCCATCCGGTGTTAACAACAACCAGTTGTTTTCGCAGCCTCTTGTCCCTTATACCTATAGGGTTTATGGTTACGAGACTGCACCCTAAGTGGAGTTTTCTTCGGGCGAGTGCAACATATGCCAAGACTTGCCAAGAATGGCCAGGGTAGGTTCATCCATCCGGGCACTCGGCTCAACCGTGTACCTCGGCGCCTTGAGCATACACTCGACTCCTTGGAAGAGACCCTCGGTCGCCCAACCAGGTATAACCTTATATATATAGTTGGGAATCCAAGGTACCTCTCCGGATAGGCTTTCATGGGCCCCAAATTTCCATGACTCAGCTTCGGGAGCGGTGTAACCTTTCCCCGAGCCATGTCAAGAGATACCCCCTTATATGACGCACTTTAGGTCTTACATTTGCCTCTTACGAAATGTTATTCGCGAACTAGGGTGTACGCCATAAAGGTTCGTCCCATTCTCGGTTATTTCATATGTAATAGGTACCCCCTACTATGACGCACTTTAGGTACTGTTGCCTCTTGCGAAATTATGATTTCGTCATAGTAGGTTTGCCTCTATCTCGATTATTTTGTTGATTCTTCGCATATAAGCTCTTTTGTAATTTATTCGATCTTTGATAATCTCTTGTCATTTTCTGTGCGAAATTTTCGCATGTCTTCATTCTTTCATTCTCATATTTAGCTCTTGTGGTTTGCTGTTGTTGTTATCTCTTGCGAAGTATATGATTTGCTTGCGAAGCTATCATCCTTGAAATGTATGAACGCCGCATAAAATATAAATATCTCGCAGCAAAAAGAATTGTGAGAAATGAGATTCGAACCCATGACCTGCTTCTTGCATATTCTCGCACCATACCAACTGTTCTAACCCTCTCTTGCGAAATTAATTTGCGAGATAGTCATCAACTTTCTTCATTGAGAAATAGGAAAAGTCCTTCCGAAATTTCGCATAACAAAAATAAATATGCGAGAGCAAGAATTGATCCTGCGACCTCCTGCTTGCATTAATGCCTCGACCAACCGTGCTAACCCTGCCTCTGCGAAGTGTTTCGCGAAATAATCACTTACTTTCTTCTTGCGAGATCTTGTTGCGAAAAATCCATGCAAAAAATGGACGTTCAATGGGACTTGAACTCGCGACCATGAACTCATTAACCTCGCAGGTGACCAGCTGTGCTGCCTCTTGTTTGCGAAAGAATGAAACAACCTTGCGAAATTATCCATTTTTTCCCTTCTTTGCGAAGCAAAAAATTCTTTGCGAGGTGGGAGATTCGAACCCGCGACCTTAAGCTCCTCTTGTTCGCTCGTGACCAATTGTGCTACTCCTCCTGTGCGAAAGGATCGCAGAATGCTAATACATGACTTAGATTCACCCTTTGATATTCAAGGAAAAAGATGACAAAAATTCTTCGCGAAGGGTAAGATTCGAACTCGCGACCTTATGTTTATACTCTTCGCCAGTGACCAATTGTGCTAGCTGCTGTTTATGAAAGAAACACACAATACTATAACCTTATTCACTTCTTCGCTCTCGGAAGTTTAAAAAATATGTAAAAGGTGGGATTCGAACTCGCAACCCCAAGCTTGTTCTCTTCGCAAACGACCATCTGGGCTACTTGTTGCTTGCGAAGGAAACACACAATGCTATAGCTTTATTCCATTTTTTCCCCTCTTGAAAGTTCAAAAATATTTGAAAAAATATGACTGTGGCGAGATTTGATCTTGCGACATCAAGCCTCTTCGCTCCAACTCAAACCATCTGTGCGAGCTTCCTTTTGTGATAAAAATCACAGCGTTTTGTTCTTATCCTTTTCTTCGTTCTTCCTTAATTTCCTTCAACAATTTTCCTCTTTTCTTTTTCTCCTGAATATGAAATCTTCCATTAAAAAATTAGCTTTCTTCCTTGAATTTATGTCCTTGAATTGTTGACGGTGTTTTCTCCCGAAAATGTGATTTCTTCCATAAAACTTCCATTTTTGAACCCAAATATTATAGATCCGAATAAAAAGTATGAACAATAACTACTTTTCATGGAAATTTCTCTTAAAGTTTATAGATCCAATTGAATTCATCACCAACAGTAGCCGTTTTTTCTAAACTTTCTTGAACCAACAAGATTAGGTCCCTGTTTCTAGCGCATATGTAGTAGCAGGTTTTCCCACACTACACCCCTTACTCGATTTTGCTTAATTAGTCCATTGAAAGATGTAAGATCAAGAATATTTATTGATTGAATCCATGAATTGTTTACACAAGAAAGTAGAATTACACTTAGAAATTAAAACACTCTTAAACTTTCTCTCCTAATGACTTGCCCAACAATTCCAAAAAGATCTTCCCCTTTACGGACTCATTTAGCCCTTTATATAGGGTAATACATAGTGGATGACAAACTAAGCTACCCTTTATTTTCGGGAATGTCTCGCGAAGTGTCGCAGATGCACAAACATTCACTCTCGCGACACTTCTTAACCCTCGCCAGGTCTCACGTCTTCTTTATGTTTTGCCGGTCGTTATTCATTGCGTCGTTTATTTTAGCTCCTGCGACTGCCTCGCGACAGCGTCGTTTATTAATCCCGCGAGTCTTGTACGTTGCGATATTATGATCCTACAAATGTTTCGGGATCAACTATGTGCCTAGCAACTTGCTCATCTCGGGTTCCTGAACCATCTTATACGTTGACATTCTCCTATTGTTCTCTCAAAGATCATGAGTTTTCAAAGTGTTTCTAATACAAACACAAGATGAGATATGTCAACAAACTTCAACGAAGAGCAGATCGTCTAGCTACCAAGCTTAAACAAGCGGAGAAAATAACTAAGGTATGTAAGATCTTATCTTCCTAGAAGAGATTAGTTTCCAAAGATAAATATAGGCCATTAGGGAAGAAAACATGGTCTAAACATACGGAAAGGCAGGTTTCCATGGATTCCGTCCAAAAGGGTCATGGTGGACAGATTGTTGTTCACCACAACATAATTTAATTGTGTTATCTTTGTGCATCTTGTCTCATTTGCATGTTCAAAAGAGACATGATCTTGCACACCTCATGCTTAACAAAAAAAAAAAAAAAAAAAAAAAATTATTTTCTAACTTTGTATTGTTTGGTTTTTGGATTTCCTTCATATCACTGTTGATATTGGAAAGAACCTCTTTGCCAAAAGAAGAGGGTTATTTGCAATAATTCCACTCTTTATAGGGTTGTGAGCTGTGCGTACACAAACCTGTTTAAATGTTTCGAAACCCCACATTCTTTTTTCCTTCTCTGATACTCTTTATATCATAAGACCGCTTGTTGAGGTTTGATTGTGAACTCCTCTCACAAAACCGTGCTTTCATGGATACTCCAAGCAACATGTCTTCTGATGGGAAAGATATCAACATGATTGTTAAGCCATCAATCATTAAGGAAAAAGAGAAATCTCAATTGCCTCCAACTTTAAAAAGAAAAAGAAGGAATGTGAGGAAGCCAAGAGTTGTTCCTTCAAACTCTCAGAAGTTTTCTGATGTTCTTGAAGAGTTGAAGCTGGCAAGAAAAGAGATTCAGCAAATAAAGGCTTGCATTTTATGATCATTGGAAATTCAGAAGGCCCTGGTTCGACATCATCAACCAAGAAGTTTTATTAGTATTGACTCCTTCCTCCATGAACCATATGTTTCAATGGCTGTTGATGACAAGGAGTTCGGGGACGACAAGGAATTTTTCAAAGATCTTAATGTCTAGTAAAACTTCTTAAAAGAATTTTATTCTCGTTTTTGTTTAAGAAGGATAAATAGGGTTCGGAATAGCCATTATTGTGAGTACACATAGCTATGTCCAACGTTTTCATCTTCATGTTTTAGATATATTTGTTTAAATTCTAAAAAGTTTGTTTGGAAGATGATTTTTGCAGTATTAATCTTTATGGTTTTATATATTGCAATGTGTTATGGGATATGTCTATTTGCGTCCGTGAACTATTATTGTCCAATAGGATGTCAAAAGTTATCTCGTTTATATGTCGATATGCATGTATTGATACAAGATCGATGAACTTTTGACAAACAAAAGTTAAGCCTATTATGTCATTTATTGATGGAAGATATGTTAAAATATTTTGTTTACGAGGATTATGTCTATTGAATGTCATTATGTAAATGGTGATGGAAAATAAAATGAATCCTTGTATATTCCGCAGTATTGATCTTCCCTGATCCATATTTTATGTATATACTATGCGGCTCCATAAGTCTTCTTGTGTGAGCACTTCCAACTAGAATAATCATAGATTCGTTTGTGGTTATTTTGGTTGTGTATTCCGATTAAATTAATCATGGGTTCTCTTGTGGTTAGTTTAATTGAGAATTTTGGATACAAAATCATTTTGTGGTTTTTGGTGTCCAAAGAAATCCTTCCTCGTAAAAGTAAGGTCGCTCTTGTTGTTCTTTCGGGAATGACATCAAATGGGGGAGAGTTCTTTTGAACTTGTGCTTAATTGCCATATCTTTGCGGGGAGTGCGGCTGTGGAATATTTGAGGAGTTATCTTGTATCTTTATAAACTCCGTGATGAATGCATTTAGCTTCGGCTTTATGATTGCATCTAAACAAAGTTGATATGTACTTTTCTTTGGTCTTGAAGTGTCTCCATGGAAATTTCATTAGGATCCCATTTTCGTACCTTTGCCAATTTTATTGACAAAAAGGGGGAGAATTAATATGTAGTTCACACTACAAATACATATGGTTTTCGGATCATTATGTAAGGGGGAGTGGTTTTCGTGTTGAGACAAAGTGTTGACTAAGGGGAGTGATACATATCACCATAGTATTGTTGTAGAAGTTGTGATATGAGAACTTTGATCTTTGTGTAATAATACTATGACACTTTGTATAACAATGGTCGAGAGCTTTTGTTTTCTCATTTTTATGGCTACGGGACTTCAACAACTATGATGCTGAATTGAACGTCTATGGAATCATGGGAGTACTTGGAAAAGACGAAGTTTTCGAGTAATGTTGAAGCACCAAGGAGATCAAGCATGTAGACAAGAAGCTACAAAGTTTTATCTATTTTGTAATCCATATGTATTGATAGTTTTGTCACTAAAATTAACAATGGGGGAGATTGTTAGAGCACTGCGCGGTTGAACTCGCATGCGTTGCTATCTCAAGCATGTTTGTCAATATTAGTGATCAAAACTATATGTCTTTATTTCTAGTTTACTTATGACTAAGTCTCGGTCTAGGATAGTTAAGGGTAGTTGAGCTCCAGACTCCATGGAGATCATCTTTCGAAGACGAAGAACTACTCGAGGAACAAGTGGAAATTCATCCGACAAAAAGATATGTGAAGACTTGAACTTATTTGTCACTCAAAATTATATTCTATCTCCTACTTTTTGAGACAATAGTCGTATAAGTATGATAGTTTTCATACATACACATTTGCTATTTCGAGCCGACTTTACTCGCCTATCTTTTTCTCGAAATATGTGTTGGTGAGCTTTCGCTTTAACCATTTTCATCTTTACCCGTGACGAAAGTCATGATGACGTTTCAATCTTGAAAATAGCTTTGATGACGATAGTCGTGAATAACGATTGTTATAACATTATAGAAGAATGTTTTAATGATTGAAATGTAAGAGTTGAGATTACCAACTATGGATATAAGCATATATAGTGTTTTCGCACATTAGTGTATAAATCCATGTGCCGGAAACTAAGTGCATGCACATGTGTGCATGCGGTATTGGTGTAGGAGACAGGTTCAGTACGCGTACCTGCGGAAGTTTTCATACCGAAAATTTCAGCTGAGTTTGTAAGTTTGCAAACTAGTAAACCAGTCACCTTAGGTACGCATACCCGTACGCGTACCCATGGAAGTTTTCGAACCGAAAATTTCTGCTGAGTTTGTAAACTCAAATCCGGTAGGTAAGGTACGCATACCCGTACGCGTACCCAAGCAGGTTATTTCTCAAATCGGTAGTTCATGAGCTTAAAATAATAAATTATAAGGAATGCAATCTTTGCAAACCGTGGCTATATTGATCATAAATTGACTCAAGTGGATCAAATCGATTTTGTTCAATTATGTCTATGAATAAAGACCTAAGCAATTGAACAACTCTTGAACTAGTTCTTATGAGTCATTTGACCTAGTTATGAGAAAGATGAATACGGCTAATATGAAAGTGCTCATATGGCTAACCATTGGTAAACTATTTGTGAACCAACTAACTGTACACGTTTAGGTACGGTTACTCAAACCTAAATGTATACATTTCATTTGTGTGTGACAAGCTAAGTTTCGATCTAACGGTTGAAAGATATTAGCTTGGTTGAATCAGGTTTTCCATCTAACGGTGAATATTGAATGCTTTGTTTCCAAGGTAACTTAGATTGCAAACCCTGATTTGAAAACTATATAAGGGGAACTTTAGCAACTGGAAAAACTAATCTCCACACCTCCTGTGTGATACTAGTTGGTTTTGCTAGAGTCGATTCTAATTTAACCTTAGGTTTCTTCTCGAGACCCTATAGGTTAACGACTGAAAGACTTCATTGGGATTGTGAAGCCAGACGAAACTACTTCTCTTGTAGTTGAGCGATCTGATCTTTCCATTTTCTATCGTACGAGTTCAATTGAATAATTGACTTGAGATTATATCTCCGATACGGAAAGATAAAAAAAAATCACAAACATCTTCGTCTCATCGTTTGTGATTCCGCAATATCTAGTTTCGCTACCATACGATTTAGATTATTGTGAGGTGATTGATAATACTAGGCTGTTCTTCGGAAATATAAGTCCGGGTTATCAATTAGTTCTTGTTCACCTTGATTTATCAACAGACGGAACAAAAACTCATACGTTTATCTGTGGGAGACAGATTTATCTATTATCATAGACTTTTTCGTGTGATCTGATTTGTTTATTGAAGTCTTCGACTTTGGGTCGTAGCAACTCTTAGTTGTGGGTGAGATCGGCTAAGGGAATCAAGTGTGTAGTATCCTGCTGGGATCGGAGACGTAAGGAGCGCAACTGTACCTTGAATCAGTGTGAGATTGATTAGGGTTCAACTACAGTCCAAACCGAAGTTAGTTTGTAGTAGCCTAGTGTCTGTAGAGGCTTAATACAATATGGTGTGCAATCTGGACTAGGTCCCGGGGTTTTTCTGTATTTGCGGATTCCTCGTTAACAAAACTTCTGGTGTCTGTGTTATCTCTATTCCGTATTATATTTCGTTATATAATTGAAATATCACAGGTTTTGCGTTAAGATCAATCAATTAGAATATCCAACCTTTGGTTGTTGATTTACATTGATTGACACTTGGATATTGGTCTTTGGTACCATCCAAGTTTATCTCTCTAGTATTTGATAAAGACTAGCAGATTTCCATTTGCTTGAGTAAATATCAAATCGAGAGATAGAGATATTAACTCCTTGATATACTTTTTAAGATTGAGTCTGATTTGTCTAGTTGATTCTCTTAAAAGTATATTAGAGTTAGTCCATACAGATTGCTAATCGAAATATTGGGTGAAGTTGTTGTACCCCCGCTTTTTCATACCTGACATAATCCAAAAAACCCCTCAATGCCCTTCAAGCCTCAAAACAGTCAATCAACTATTCAATACCCATGGAGAGTGGGACACAGACATCCTAGCTCGTTGGTTTACCCAGGATATTCAAAACCTCATTCTCCAGACAAATCAAGACACTATTAGGTGGAGCTTAACTCATACAAGGAAATTTACTATCAAATCCTTATATGACAAGCAAATCAATGACAAATATGCTAATGATAATCTCATAGCTCCTTGGAGGCAAATATGGAAACTTGATACTACACCAGTTATTCAACTCTTTACATGGAAATGTGGCCATGGCATTCTTCCAACCAATGCCAAGTCATCTATCATTCTGAACTACATTGATCCCATATGCAACTTCTTCAAGAATGCTCTTGAAGACATCACACATGTTCTCTTGGCTTGCCCAGCTGCTTCTGATGTTTGGGCAAAACTCTTTGGGGAGAATCATCAACTTTTTAATGCTTACAGTTCCTTCCATGATTGGTTCAACAGTTGGTTTCATCCCAACAATCCTACTGCTAGCTGGAATGCTACTTTTGCTACTATTTGTTGGTTCATCTGGAAAGCTAGATGTGATTTGGTATTCAGGAGCATAAGCCCTACTGCTGCAACTACTACTCTGAAAATCACTCAACATCTATGTACTTTCTCTAGAGTGAACCATAACCCAGGTCATATTTTAAATGATCTCTACTACTAGGAGAATTCCAATGATCAGAACCTAAGGCTTAGCAGTATGATCAGAAACAATAAAGAAAAATTTGGAATCGCTATTAGCATACACATCTTGGAAATAACAATAACATGGCTAATAGTGATTTACCTTATACTAACTTTGCTTTTATGGCAATGTTATTCACATGTCAATGTATGGGAGCAAGGAACGTCAAAGACACTACAACTGGACTCAGCAGGGCAGGCAGAGCAAGTAGAGGAGCTCATCTTGCACTGACCTGGGACAATGCAATAGACCTACATTGATTTTGCAGCAGAGGAAGAAGAAATATTACAAGCCATTCAGACAGGATACCAACTAGAAGTTCAGGAAAGATTTCAGGGAGGTGTTACTCAAAGCAATGACAGGAATTTTGAAGCAATATACTTTGTTTTAGGCAAGCTTATCAAGCTAGCTCCACAGCAAAACATTACTGCTGCCAACTTATCTAGGCTATCTAGTCACTCTCCTTTACTTCAAAACTTTAATTGGAAAGGTCCTAATCTCCAGTTACTTTTGTCAGCTTTACAGTCTATTCCAAACCAAGATATTAAGGATAACTGTAATAACTCTAAACCTATTATAAGGGAACATCTTGGTGCTAGACATAGCCCAGATGATCACCTTGTTTATCATTTGAGTAGGTAGCTCAGTTGAGCTGCTCTTCTCTATTTGTTATAAAAAAAAGACACAAAGTGTATGAGATCATTGACAAGATTAATGTTAATATTTAGCAATGAAATACCTTAAGTTTTTTATTTTTTAATAGCTGAACATTTCTATGGAGATATCCTCCTCACAGGGTTCTACACATCTGCGTGCAGGGTGGAAAACAAAACAATGTATTGGATTTGAGAAAACAAGCATACTACAGGTTCCTTCGAAGAACGTACCGGCTTCATATAGTTGGACTGGCACTTGTATTGTACATCGGAGGAGGCTTACCGCACCTTATTTAGGGAATGTTAAATACATAAATCTACACTTGCAAATGGGTTTAGAGCCTTTGAAGAATTTCGAAATAAGGGAACTTTTGCAAGCTAACCAAGCAGCAGAATAACTTTGTTATAATACTTGTAGGGTGTTCGAACAGCAATAAGCCATGGAATACCGAAGATTTATCCAAGAACAATTGGGCGGTAGGCTTATTAGGACACGGAGAAGGTTGGCACAATAACCACCACACTTTTGAGTTTCGGCCCGGTTAGGGCTCGAATGGTGGCAGCTCGATGTGCCTTGGTACATTATAGAGCTACTTGAGTATCTTGGGTTTGCGACAGATGTTAAAGTCCCTACGGAAATTCAGAAATATAAAATGTCTTGCAAAACTCGTAATAAATTTCATCAAAATGAAAAGGACTTTTAAAATCCATGGATACCCTCGTTTATTTTCTTTGATCTCACTACTTCAGGAAATTTCTATATGTTACTTTCACCAGTTGGTAAGCTTGTTACAATAAGGTAGACGATGGACGCAGTATTAATGTTGTGATCAAAACCTAGCTTCTTGTAAACTGGGTAAAACGTCCTTGTTGACAGGCGTTACATGCAGAGTGACTATATAAATTGTAATGGTTGTTATGCAACTGAAAATGAATAGTTCTTAATCAATGTGATGTCAGTTTGTGCTTGGGTCTGTCGTGTTTAGACATGGTCATATGGTGCATCACATTATCACATGCAAACATAGGTACCAGAGTCGAGCGGTACCGAACAAACATCACTTATCAATTAGGTATCTATTTTTACGTATTGAATACTGGACTAGCACTGAGCATTTCACTAGTCCAGCAACATTCATTACTTGAATACCGCTACATGTAGCGTCGACAGATGTGCACCTTACTGTGAAAGCTGGTTGCACAGGCTGTTCAAATCAAACATGCATGCCCCTGTTGGAAACTGAAACAGAAGACATCAAAGCTTCGGGCTATTATCCATGAGGACTTAAAATACACACAATTGTTAAGGGACTAATGCTAAAGACAACACCATTTGAAAACCAAATTTCATATTGGATGTAAGAGCTGAAATACTTATGGTTTGATGATAACAAAAAAAATCCAATTTCGTCAAACTTTTTAGGAGAAGTATCAACGCTTGTGGTTTATCGTTGGGTCTATATCGTGTTTAATTACATATTCACATGATGCGTCACTCTACCAATAACAAAAACAGGTGCCAAATTTCATTTTTCGAAAGCTACCAATTACCGAAACTCAAACTTTTTTTCTTAGAAACTTGTCAACAACGTATTTAATTTTTACGTAAATATAACATAGACAACAATACGTGAAAGTTGACCATGCTTCTCATGCTTGCATATATGGACATGCGTAGATATTTAGATCTCTGATAGCTGAAACTTTATATATCAGAGATGCGTGCATATTTGGACATGCGTAGATATTAGATCTCTTGTAGCTGAAACTTTATATACCACAGAACCGTAGCTAGTGGGAACTTATAATTAAGTGTGCATCTGAAAATGGCTGTAGAAGCAGTTTTTAATCCAAAGGGTGAGGTACAGTTGCAGAACACAAAGAATGATCAGCCGGTTCTTTCGAGAAGAAAATTGGATTATCTCAGAGATGCCATGAACTTGGGTACAATACTAGTGGAAAATATATGTCTCTTAGTTGCTCCGTACTACTTTACTTGGAATGCATTTTGGGTTATGTGGGCATTGACATTTTTGACTCAGTATATAGGGATAAGTCTTTCTTACCACAGAAACCTTAGTCACAAGAGTTTTAAGCTCCCAAAATCTCTTGAATATTTGTTTGCTTATTTTGGACTTCATGCTGCACAGGTTAGTAAGTTACACATATCTTTGAAACCCTGCTATTTGGACGTTGATGTGTATGTATTGTGTTGTTGAACTTGATCATTATCAGGGAGACCCGATATTTTGGGTAAGCATTCATCGATATCACCACCAGTTCACAGGTTCGGATAGAGACCCACACAGTCCAATCGAAGGATTTTGGTTCAGCCATATGACTTGGATTTTTCAACACACTCTTCTCAGAGAAAAGGTTTTATTCTCTGTTTACTTATTGTTTTTACCTTGTTGATTGGTGCCTTATTGCCTTGGGATTAATACAAGATTTTACATCCGAAGTACATCCTTAGTTTCTGTTGTTGTTGCTGCTGCTGTTTATTTGGGTGTACAGACAGACATTTCTGGCTATGTCTATACAGTACAATTTTGTGTATCTGTCAATGGATACTGTTAGAAGTGTGTGGGCTTCCAACTCAAAGCCAATTGGTTGTGAGTTGGAAGCCCACACACTTCTAACATGGTATCAGAGCTAGGCCCGTATGAGAGTGGAATGAGAAGTATGCCCAAAGGGCTGCCCGTTCACCCGTCTGAGAGGTCCACGTTGTAGTGGCTTAATTTCCTCCGCCCTACACGTAGAGGGGGAGCATGTTGGAGAAACTATAAGATAGTCCCACATTGCTAACTCCTTAGCCTAGATCTTAATATATAGCCACTCCACTCATTGCCAATTGGTTTTGAGTTGGAAGCCCACACACTTCTAACATATACAAAATACATGCGGCCATGAACAAATTTAATTATAGAGTTTTTTTTTCCTTCAATATTTACTAATATCTTTAAGAAAAATTGCTTTCCTCTCAGATCTTCTCATTGTAAACCGTACTTTGCAGGGTGGAAAACAGAACAATGTAATGCATTTACAAAATCAAGCTTATTACAGATTCCTTCGAACAACATACCCACTTCATATAGTTGGACTTGCACTTGTATTGTACTTCGCAGGAGGGTTACCGCACCTTATTTGGGGAATGGTAGTACATGCTTTGCTTAATGTTACTTATTTATTATTAGTTGTTTCCATTATATTTTTACTTATGTCAAGAGTCTTTGAGGAGTTTGGAAATGAAATCAGAATGATAACTTTGTTTTAATACTTTTAGGGTTTTAGAACAGCATTGGGAAGCCATTTCACATTTGCGGTGAATTCAGTGTGTCATACATGGGGAAAAGGCCATGGAATACTAATTAAAGATTTATCCAAGAACAATTGGGTGGTAAACATTTTAGGACATGGACAAGGTTGGCACAACAATCATCACGCCTTCGAGTTTTCGGCTCGTTTAGGGCTCGAATGGTGGCAAATCGATGTGCCTTGGTACGTTATAAAGCTACTCGAGCATTTTGGATTAGCGACAGATGTCAAAGTTCCTACCGAGATTCAGAAACTTAAAATGTCTTACCTAACCCCCAAAGAATTTCATCAAAGGGAAAAGGACTGCTAAATCTATGGGTACCTTTAGTTAGTGACATGGGTTTCATAATTCACTGCGATAAAGTCTAAAGTACTCGAGGAAGTATTACACAATCATAAGGCACTCGAGAGATTGGGTGTAATGTCCTTGAGTGTACTGGTTATGTAATAACTAAAAATGAATAATTTATAATAAGTGTAATGATGTAAACTTTTCCTTTGGCCTAGCAGTTGTTCAAATTTCAACCACTGGTGGCGGTTGTTCAGATTTCAATTTAGTTAGTATATAAGAATTATGAGTTTTGATTGTTTTGACTCTCCCCGTATGGCATGATTGCTAATGGGTTACGTGTTTATACGAGGAGCGAGGATATTAAAACTCATATAAGACAAATTATAAAATTATCCATCTTATATGGATTTTGGTACCATCCCAAGTAATCTGACACCCCATTAGAAATGTTGCTATATGGGCTCACACGCGAATTTAATCTCTCTATATATATCTTGGGATTCTGTTGTGGGAATATCATCTATACATGGTATGCCAAAAAAAAGAAAAAACAGTTACACATGGAGGAGCTAGTTATACGAACAATTTTGAAGAACGCCCGTCATACTATCGCATAGTCTTGAACATACACGCGGCGTTTTTATGTCTTCTCGAAACTATTCCAGCTTTTTGTTATGTGATCGTTATAAACATTGCAACGGTAGGGGTCTCCAACTGTCGTGACGTGGAAACCTTGTGAACAAGTGCTGCCCAGGTACCCGCCATAGCAACATTGGTAGCGTCTTCAGCAACCATGCTTAAAGAAGATACTGTATATATCCCACGTGTTTGGTGTTTTAGACCCATCAATGGAGAAGAGATGGAATTTCCAGCATGCCAACGCTAAAGGGCCTGCACCACGCTGTCCATGCACTTTTTTCTCTGACTGTAAAGATCACAGTACTATTCCACCAATACGCTTTGCCTCTAAAAGTAAGCATACGGTATCACCAATATACTTTTTCTCTGGAAAGGGTTCATCTTAATGCAACCAAAAGCACGTGAACAGTGCAAATTTTAGTATATATATACTAAGAATGGTAGTGAACTGTTATCCACAAAAGGATATTGCGTATCCAAATATGGCCCTAGAAACTGGTACACAATATCCAAAAGATTCAGTGCAATTGAAAGAACAAGTTGTTTTGGAGAAAAAGGGTGACTTCTGGAATCGTGTGAACTTGGGGACACTCATAGTGGAACATATAGCGGTTTTGTTTGCTCCTTTCTACTTCACTTGGAATGCTTTCTGGGTGGCAGTGATACTGTACCTGGTGACATTAAATCTAGGAATAAGTCTTTCTTATCATAGAAACCTTACTCACAAGAGTCTTAAGCTCACGAAACCACTTGAATACTTGTTTGCTTATATTGGACTTCACTGTGCGCAGGTTAGCTAGTTACATTTCTCTTTTAACTCATTTCTTTGCGTGTTTTCTCTGCATGCGTGTTTAATGTTGTCGGCGTTGAACTTGCTCATCAGGGAGACCCTATTTTTTGGGTAAGCAATCATCGTTATCACCATCAGTTCACAGATTCCGTTCGAGATCCGCATAGCCCTGTCGAGGGATTTTGGTTCAGCCACATAGGTTGGGCTTTGCATAACAACTATCTCCGTGGAAAGGTCTGATTCTATCCCCGTTGTTTAATATCTAGTGCACCACATTATATTACGAATAGTATACATCTCTCAACTATATCGGTATCTGTTCGATTGACAAAGGTATAATATTGATTCAAAAAAAATGATAATTCTTTGATGATCTTGTGGTCGATATCATGTATTGCATGCAGGTGGGAAAATCAAACAATGTAATGGATTTAAAGAAGCAAGCCTACTACCGGTTCCTTAGGAGAACACATCTACTTCATCTTGTTGGACTGGCGCTTCTTTTGTACAGCTTTGGAGGCTTACCCCATCTTATCTGGGGAATGGTAAGTTAATAATTAATTGTCTACATGTAGATGGGTATAATTCGATTCGTTTTGTACCTTAAAAGGAGTTCGGGTACGAACTTTTCCTGTTTGGACTTTAGTACAGTACTGCACGTTTTTTTTTTTTTTTGCGAGACAGAACTAATCGAAACCAAAACGAAAGAAAAAAGAAACAAGAACAAAAGACAACACCAAACTAGTTTCTCCTCCTCTTCTTCCTCTGATAAACTTGTTGTGACTTGTCAGCCGCAAGGATTTCTCTGAAATCAGTAGCGAACTCATCCCGACGAATCTCAACCCAAGTACTCCCCAGATAAAGCCCAGCTAGATAATCAGCTGCCCTATTGGTTTCCTTATAACCGAAAGAAACTCTTCACTTAACAAACCTTTCCTTTAGCTGCTTAACTCTCCTCCGTATTTGCATTACATTCCATGGTGGCTTTGAATGTTGATTGGTTAACAAATTATAAACAACCATTGAATCCATAGCAAGATGGACTTTAAACTAAACTTTCTGAATACCAAGTTGTAGACCCAATTCAACTCCCTGTAACTCATGAGGAAGAACAGAGATAACTGGACTTTCATCACTGGCAGCACCAATTACCTCAGCTGTATGATCTCTAATAATAGCCCCAAAGCCTCCTGCAGAATCATATTTAGCTCCATTTGTATTAATCATAACTTCATCAGCATCAGGGTACAGCCAAGTACAGGAAATGAACTCAGGAAGGACAAATATACAATCCACATTCCATCTCATCATGAATCTTCTGGCATTAGAGTTGTCAGATTCCTCCTGAATTGAAGCCATCATCTTGAATCTCACATCTTGGAAAATAAGAGTGCTGACTCGATCTTGTGAACCATAGCCCCAAGAGCCCTAAAAACTCTATTATTCCTTTCTTTCCAAATGTGATAAACATAGCTATTTAAGGCTAATTTTTTGATCTTAGTATCATCTTGAACTATTTGGAAAATAAAATGTTGAGAACACCATCTAATCTCATCATCCCAAGAGTAATCTCATCATCCCAAGAGTCTGTTGGGTCCTTAATAATCCCCATCTTCAAAAGAAGGCCACTCCATATACAAGTAGAAAAGATGCAATCATGAAATAAGTGATTTTCAGTTTCCTCAATATGATCGCGATGAATGCATTAAGCATCGATAATAACACCCCGATTAAAAAGCTTAATCTAGTTTTTAATCTTTTGTCCAGAGCAAACCAGGTGATAAAAGAATGTCTAGGAATATGTTTCTTAAAACAAACAAGATTATTCTAAAAAGGGTAGGGATATGATCAGAGATAGTAATATACGTAGCTTTAACAGAGAACCTGACCTGTGGTACTAGATTTCCAGTAGATTTGATCATTCTCCAGAGTATTAAAGTCACTCAGAGAAATCATTTGAACCACGACTTGTACTTCCTCTTCCATAAAATCGGGAAAGACCAAAAACCATTAGAAATAAAATCAGCCACTTTAGACTCTGTTGTTGCACCAATAGTAGATAAAACATTTGAATCCACCCAATCAACAAGTCTCCCTTTTGAATGCCAATTCTCATATAATAAATTAGTATTTGCTCCATCACCTAGAAAAACCCCAATATGATTCTTAGCTATCTCTCTATGTTATAGAATTCTTCTCCAAGAATAAGAAATTACTGATCGCATGTTGACTGTTACTATATCCTTTGGTTTTTGTTAAATTCCTGTGTAGAGAATCTTTTAAGAGTTGATCTATAGATTTGTTTTAATTAATGTTGTACAGGGTGTTAGAATAGCTGCTGTGCACCATAGCACGTTCATAGTGAATTCATTGTGCCATACATTGGGGAAAAGGCCATGGAACATCAAGATTTATCCAAGAATAACTGGGTGGTGGGTTTATTAGGATTTGGAGAAGGTTGGCACAATAACCATCACGCCTTTCAGTTTTCCGCTCGGATAGGGCTTGAATGGTGGCAACTTGACATTCCTTGGTACATTATAAAATTACTTGAGCATCTTGGATTAGCAACAAATGTCAAAGTCCCTACAGAGCTGCAGAAACTAAAATTATCCTCCAAAGTTCATAATGCATCTCCTCAAGATGAAAAGTAATACTACAAAATAATTATCTTGGGTTTCTTCAGCTTTGGATATTTTATGTGTGTTACTTCAAGACTTATGCAACATGTGAGATGCACCATTAATACCTATTACATTAATATAAAAAAACTGTAATACCTATTTATCTATCTATATACCTAGGTAACTGTCCTTGGTGAAGCCAGACATCTCTTTTCTTATTTTACATTGGTTTGTCTCTCTGTTTTAAATTTATCAATATGGTTGTATTATTAATATTAAATATAAGTTTTATGATTTGAGTTTGCAATATCACCATTCTCTATGTTTTAAACTTCTATTGCTTGGTACATTAGAAAGCTACATGAGCATCTTAGATTAGAAACAGCTGTGAAAGTTTTTTTTTTTTTTTTTTTTGACGGCAAAGGGCAAAATTAAATTAAAACCGAGTCTCACCAAAGAAGTGAGAAACAGAAACAAAAGTGAGCTAACAAGGATAGCTCATACCAATGACAGCATTCCAATTACATATTAGAGAAGAAAACGAATAACCATCAAAAATATTGGTAGACAAAGCCCAATAAAACATCGTGCATTTAACAGACACAATCAACTGCTTAACATGTCTTTTCTTATTGGAATAAAGCCTGTTATTCCTTTCTCCACCTATTGTCCACCAAATGGAAAACAGAAGCATACCCCAAATCTTCTTGATCATCTTCCTACCTTTCTTATTTCTCCACTCCCAAATGGTTGATCTTACACCTGCTCAGAAGGTTCATTTCATACCAAAACTATCCACGAAATGGTTACATACACTAGCGGTTTCTTTGCAGTGAATGAACAAGTGGTCATTAGTTTACACCTCAACAGCACAAAGCATACAAGTAGGACTATTCACCTTACCAGCTCTGTATTGTAAAATCCAAGGTTGGAGCCCCTCAATAACAAAGTGTCCAGACTAAAAACAAACTTTCAAGGGAATCTTAGGGTTCCATATTTGCTTGTGCGGAAAGGACAAATACCCATCAATGTCTAGAGTAGTATAACAACTAGATATAGAGAAACAACTACCTGCATTCCATTGCATTTGATCATTTCCATTAGAAAAATGACTTATAGGTTCTCCAATGAGATACAGTAGTTGAGCTACTTCCCCCACATCCGCCTTATTCAGATTTCTTTTAAAATCCAGGTCTCAAGCACCATTTGCATTTGCTACTTGCAATAAAGTTGCATCTTTCTTTCTTTAAAGCTTAAAAAGAGCAAGGAAGGAAATCTGTAACACATGGTTACCTATCCACTTGTCTTTCCAAAATAATATACTCTCACTGTTCTTAACAATTAGCATTGTATGTTGCTTGACATGGTCCCTTGCTTTTAGGATTCCTGCCCATAAAATAGAACCAGTAGACTTAGAGAAAGTATTAGGAAAATAAGAATCGGGATTACCTCCAAATTTTTGGTGAGCTATTTTTCTCCATAAATCTCTCTTATTGTTTCCATATCTCCATATCCATTTGCAACGGAGAGCATGATTGACCGGTTTAAGCTTATCAATACCAAGTACCCTCTCGCACTTTGGTAAAACTACCTTTGACCATTCCACCCAACTTCTCTTTTTTACTGAATTTGAAGAACCCATAAGAAATTCCTCATGATTTTATCAATCTCCTTAACCACCGAGATAGGCATTTGAAACATCTCCAAATAATAAATGGGTAGACTTCTTTGACACACTTTTTATCATAATAAGCCTTTCACCTTTAGAGAGATAATTTCGCTTCCAAGTAGAGAGTTTTTGTTGGATCCTCTAAACTATAATATCCCAAACAGCTTTGGCTTTGGATTTACTACCAAGTGGAATACCCAAATAGTTGATAGGTAGCTCCACTAAGTTGCATCCAAAAATAGTAGAATAGGCAACCCAATTATGATCATGACCAATACCAGCAACGACGCTCTTCCTGAAATTAACTTTGATACCGGAGACAAGCTCAAAAGCTACGAAAATATTTTTCAAGTTAGTAATTTGATCTTCAGCATCATCCAAAAAAACCAAAAGATCATCCGCAAACTGGAGATGATTTATGACAATCCCATTACGTTCAACCTTGAACCCACTAATAAGACCTGGATCAGCGGATTTTTTAATCATTAGAGATAAAATTTCAGCAATCAATATGAATAAAAATGGGGATATGGGATCTCCCTGCCAAATTCTTTTATACTTTTGAACAAATTCGTTGCTTCACCATTCAACACCATCGCAAACCTAGCATTAGAGATACACCATATTATCCAACTTCTCCAAACATGACCAAACCCAAATCTAGCCAGAGTTAAGTCTAAGCAATTCCAGTTTATATTATCGAACGCTTTCTCGAAATCTACTTTACAAAGAATACCAGACTTACCTTGTCTTTGTCTTAAGTCAATAAGTTCGGCAGCAATTAAAATCGCATCATTTATTTTCCTTTCGTGAATTAAGCCCATTGGAAATCGAAATAATTCACGGCAGAACTAATTTAAGCCTATCTGCAAGACACTTAGAAATGATCTTATAAACACCTCCTATCAAACTTATTGGCCTAAAATTATGAAAGGAAACAACATCATTACATTTAGGAATCAAGGTTAAGTTAGTACAGTTTAACCTCCAATCCAGCGTGCGGGTCATCTTTAATGATTTCTCAAGCAGCTTTGAAAAACTCCATTGAGAAACCGTCTGGACCCGGTGATTTGTTGGTACCGAAGTGCCAAATTATGGTCTTCACTTCATCCTCAGAGAAGGGCCTCTCCAAAGCAATACTTTGAGCATGAGAAATGCTAGGCACCACCAGATCATCAAACCCAGGCCTTACAGGAAATTGCTCTTTGAAAAGAGATGAATAAAAATCTTTTGCTTCTTTAGCGATAACTTCCTTGTCATAACGTAAAGAATAAGAAATTCTTAAGCAAGTAATGTTGTTAAGCTTATACTTAAAGGAAGCTAATTGATGCAGAAGAATTTTTCTCACCATATTTTACCCGTTTTTCCTTGGCTCTTTGGCAATTTTTCTTGCCATATTCAGGGAGACAGAAGCATGCTCAATTTCTGCTTTCTCTCTTGTAAGAATATCTTCATCTGTAAGCAAGGAAAATTCCTCCATACTGTCTATTGCATCGATAGATTCTTCAAGAGAGTCTAATTTAGACTGCAAACAACCAAAAGTAGATTTTCACCATGCCTTGATAAGAAACTTCAGACCATGTAGCTTCTTAGCAAAGATAAAACTTGGTTTTCCAACATAAGTCAAGCTAACCCACCATAATTTTAAGTTAACTGGAAAACTAGGATGAGACAAAACAAAATTGTCAAACCTGAAAGGAAACCTTGGCTTATCACCTTCCTTGCAATCAATTAAAATTGGCAAATGGTCAGAGATTGGTCTTTTGAGCCTAAATTGCACCAGATTTGGACAATAAGCTTCCCATTCAGCTGACACCAAAAATCTATCAAGTCTAGCAAGAAGAGGCGGATGTTGCGAGTTGGACCAAGTAAACCTACCACCGACAAGAGGCAAGTCAATAAGATAATGTTTGTTTATGAATCTCCTGAAAGATATCTTATTTGCAAGACAACCACCAAGCTTATTTGTGTCATCTTGAGAAAGGATTACGTCAAAATCACCACAAATCATCCATGGATCATCATACAACAAACGAATGTCATGTAACTCCTGCCAACATTGGCTATAATATCCAGCATCAGATGCTCCATAAACTGCAGTATACAACCATACAAAGTCGTCTGCAATATTTGTGAACTTGATAGAAACTGAGAATGCCCAAATAAGATGATATTCCATCACTACAATGCCCTCTTTCCACATAACAATGATGCCCCCAGAAGAGGCGCGCGAGGAAACAGCGGATTGATGCAGGCTTGGTTGGCTGTGATTGTGATCAACAATGACAGATTTGAGTTTTGGAATAACATGCCTATGGATTGGAGTATTATCAATATCAGGCTCGGGATCCTGCAACCATTCAATGGAAACCCAAAAATCTCTAAAAAGAACAGCAACCAGAATTTTCCGATTTCACAACTCACCAAAATCTTTTTTCTTTTGGGATATTTAATGTTTGGTACCCAGCAAATGTCCAACACATTGATTTGGTACCCAACATTTGAAAAATTAAGGGTTGGTACCTGGACCCATCAATGACCGTCAAAGATACCCGTTGACCAAACCTGGTTAACCCTTTTGTTACATAAAGACTGTAGTTACGTTTTTATCCCTACAATGAATACACGTGTCTCAACCTTGACAAATCCCAAAACTCCATTCTTCCGTTTTGAGCGAACAAATTCATTCAAACCCTATATTCCAATAGCTAAAATCCCTGAATTCGCAGCAGAGAGAGGGATAATTTTTTATTGTGCAATCACAGACAAAGATTTCAAACAATTAATCAACAAAAAATTTGTCGTATTTAGTAGCTTTAGATGATACAGGAGCACCGTCTGTTGATTATTCACATGGTTAATAAAACTAGGATCAAGCTCAGAACAAGAGCTAGTAATTTGATCATACCTTGCTCATTTCTTGGCAAAATTGATTGGTTTTCGGTGGGTTATTTTATTAATTTAATTGCGTATTATCTCATGGTTATGATTAAGTTTTTGAATAGGTCATTCTGGGATTTGGCGAAGAAATCAAAATTTTGGGGGTTTTCTATATTGATGTGCAATTCGAGCTCTAAAAGAGAAGTAGGTACTAACCTCTCTTGATGATTAATTTTGGTGAGTGGGTACTCAAATTTACACTGGTTGCAATTGATTAATTAACCCTCCTCTTAGTGATTTTGATAATCATGTATTACTGCCATGTGCCATTACCAATTTTTTCACTTGTATTGAAACGTGTTTGTAAAGGTGAGTACTTAAGTTGATCTTAAATCTAAAAAATTAGGACAACTGCTTGTGTTGATTTCGATGGATGATATTTTACAGTGATGATAAAAACAAGTTGAATCTGAAAGGTAGACTTGTAATGGTGACGACTGATGATTTGTATCTGAAGGCAGAAGTAAGTTTTTCTTAATAGTAAGGATAAAATGGTAACTTAAATGATTCTGTTAATGAAATATTGACCTAGTTACATCAATAGTTTGACTTAAAGGTGTTTGACAGATCTAGGTACCAACCCTTAATTTTTCGAATGTCAGGTACCAAACCAATGTGTTGGACATTTGTTGGGTACCAAACATTAATTATCCCTTTTTTTTGGATGGAAAACTCACCAAAATCTTGCACATGTTAAGCTTAGACCTGTTTATGGTCAAATCATTAATATCCATGACTGTACCCCATCCCAAACAAAGATGAGAAAAGTTATCAATGTTCAACAGATTGATAGGCATACCTCTAATAGCTAACCAATGACAAGATTCAAAGAATGTAAGATTTAGGAATTAGCGAATCCTCGGATTTCCATTGTTGAATATAGATGTTAAAACCCTTGGAATCAAAAGAGATATGAACTACTTTGATGAATGAACGAAAGTCTCATAAGAGTCAACTTGAAAAAAAAGCCTTAGATTTACCCAAAGGTTTCAGCTGGAAGTAACCTTTCCACTTGAAGGATTTTTTCAAATACACTGCCACAGATCTCCATCCCGGATGTTTTCCAAAAATCTGAAAGACGAGACCATGCCTAATATCATCTAGAATGAGACAATCACGTGTTTGATTGAGAGAAGGAAAAGAAATAGAATCCGAAGCAAACTCAAAGGTTTAACGCTCTTTAGTGGTTTTAAAACATTATTAAATCTCGTAAGAATTGAACCATCTTCCCCACAAGGAATGTAGATGAAACTGGAAGAAAACTTCAACGAAGGTCCAACCACCATAACCTGGCCATAAGATCACGTCGAGTTACACCTTAAAGTTATCTGACTAACTGATTGATCAAATATTTTAGACCATGTATGATCCTCACTGATGTTAGAGCACTGCTCGGTCGAACTCGCAAGCGTAGTTATCTCAAGATTGTTTGTCAAGTTTAGTTGCCAAAACTATAAGTCTTGATTTCTAGTCTACTTATAGTTAAGTCTCGGATTAGGATAGAAAGTGTAGTTGAGCTTTAGACTTCACGGCGTTCATCGATTGAATACGAAGAACTACTAAGGAGAGCTTGTGGAACTTCACCAACAAAAAGGTATGTGGAGACTTGAACTCATATATCACTCAAAATTCTATCTACTCTATCTCCTATTTGAGATAAAAGTCATATAACTATATAGACTTCGATTATACACATTTGATATTTCGAGCTGAGTTTAACTAGCTTACATATTTCTCGAAATATATGTTGGTAATCTTTCACTTTAACCAATATCATCTTACGAAAATCAAAAGATGATCATGTGAAAATCGCCTGGTAACATCTTACATGATTTGTGTGAGACAGTCAATTGATGTAGACTCGGAATGTTTCGTATTGATCATTCGATCATTTGAAAATTGCTTCGAAGCTAATAGTTTGTGTGAGACAGTTATTACCGTCTTCTAAGAATGTTTCAATGATTGACATGAGAGTTTAGAACAAATTAACCATGATTGGATATAGCACAGTATGCGTACATGTATGCTAACTGTTGCAAGTTATTCCAAGTCCGGGAACCATGGTATGCGTACTGGTTGGTTAATGAAAGTCCGGGAACTTAGTATGCGCACCCGTTCGCGTACTGGCGTAAGTTCAAGTTCCGGAGTTAAACTAAGTTTGGTGGTATGCGTACACGTTCGCGTAGTGGCGAACCCAAACTTAGTTTGGCCACTTAGGTATGCGTACACGTTCGCATACTTGAGTAGGTTATGTTCTAAAATCGGTTTGTTTATGAACTAATACATTTTTATAATAAGGAATTAAATCTTTTGCAAACCGTGGCTATAATGTTCATGAATTGATTCGAGTGAATCAAAATCGATTTTGCTTCAATTGTGTCTTGTATACTTCTATGAGAATATAAACAATTGAACAACTCTAGAACTAGTTTCATTTGAGTCATTTGAACTAGTTATGGTTAAGATGAATAAGGTGATATGAAAGTGTTCATATGACTAACTTCGGTTAACTACTGTTGAGCCAATAAGGTGTACACGTTTAGGTATGGTTACCCATATCTAAATGAAGTCACTTTTCATTTGTGTGTAACAAGCTAATTTCGATCTAACGGTTGAAAGATATTAGCTTGAGTCTAATCAGGTTTTCATCTAACGGTTAATATTGAATGCTTTGTTACCAAGGTAATATTGATTGCAAACCCTGATTTGAAGACTTTATAAGGGAGAACTCTAGCAACTGGGAAACATAATCCCCACACCTTATGTGTGATACTAGTTGCGACTAGAGTCGATTCT
The DNA here is from genome assembly GCA_023531295.1 of Papaver armeniacum. Lineage (NCBI taxonomy): Eukaryota > Viridiplantae > Streptophyta > Magnoliopsida > Ranunculales > Papaveraceae > Papaver > Papaver armeniacum. Next base: position 168,940 of record JAJJWW010007123.1, read on the forward strand.
CCTTTAACCTAGGTTTTTCTAAAACCATTAGGTTAACGACTTCAAGACTTCATTGGGATTGTGAATCCCAACCCAACTATTTTCTCTGTAGTTGCATGTTCTGATCTTGCTATTTTATATCGTATTGAGTACTATCTTCTTTAAGATTTACTCGAGATTTAATCTCTGATAGGCAAGATAAAAAGTAGTCACAAACATCTTCGTCTCATTGTTTGTGATTTCACAATATCTTTTTTCACTACCATACGATTAAGATTATTGTAAGGTCATTGATATTACTAGGTTGTTCTTCGGAAATATAAGTCCGGTGTAACAATTGGTTCCTGTTCACCTTGATTTATCAAAACACGGAACAAAACCCTTAGGTATTTCTGTGGGAGATAGATTTATCTACTCAATGGTCTTTTCTGTGTGAGACAGATTGGTTTATCAAGTCTTCGACTTTAGGTCGTAGTAACTCTTAGTTATGAGTGAAATTAGCTAAGGGAATCAAGTGTGTAGAGTCCTGCTGGGATTCAGAGTGTTAGAGCACTTCTCGGTTGAACTCGCAAGCGTTGCTATCTCAAACTTGTTTGTCAAGTTTAGTTGCCAAAACTATAAGTCTTGATTTCTAGTCTACTTATAGCTAAGCCTCGGACTAGGATAGAAAGTGTAGTTGAGCTCTAGACTCCACGGCTTTCATCATACAAAGACAAAGAACTACTCAAGGAACTGGTGGAACTTCATCGCCTACAAGGTATGCGGAGACTTGAACTTATCTATCACTCAAAAGTCTATCTACTCTATCTCCTTTCTTGAGACAAAAGTCGTATTGCTATATAGACTTCGATTATACACATTTGCTATTTCGAGCCGCGTTTATCTCGCGTATGTAATTCTCGAAATATGTGTTGGTAAGCTTTCTCTTTGTCCAAGTTCATCTTTACAAGTGACCAAAGTCATGTTGATTATTTCAATATCTTGAAAATTGCTTTGATGAAAAATAGTGTGTGAATAACCTTTATTTAACATCCTCTAAGAATGTTTCAATGGTTGAAATTAGGGGTTAGAATATATAACCTTGAATGGATATAAACATTGAATGTCAACTCATACTTGTGTAAGTCCAAAATCCTTGAACTAGAGTATGCGTACTTTACTGGTTCAGGAAGTCCGGAAGCTAAGTTCGCGTACCCGTACTGTCGGAAGTTCACATCCCGTGAATTTCTGCAGGAGTTTGTGAACTGAAAACAAACTCAAACCCGGTACTTAAGTATGCGTACCGGTATGCATACTTGAATGGATTATTTTCTAAAAACGGGTTATTCGTGAACTAAGACATATATAAACTAAAGAATGCATATTTGCAAACCGTGGCTATAATGTACATGAATCGATTCGAGTGAATCAAAATCGTTTTTGCTTCGATTGTGTCTTATATACTTCTATGAGATCTAAGCAATTGAACAACTCTCTAACTAATCATTTTGAGTCATTTGAACTAGTTATGGTGAAGATGAATAAGGTTGATATGAAAGTGCTCATATGGATAACCATTGGTTAACTACTGTTGAACCAACTAGGTGTACAAGTTTAGGTACGGTTACACAAACCTAAATGAGCGTGCATTTCATTTGTGTATAACAAGCTAAGTTCGATCTAACGGTTGAAAGATATTAGCTTGAATCTAATCAGGTTTTCATCTAACGGTGAATATTGAATGCTTTGTACCAAGGTAATTTAGATTGCAAACTCTTATTTGGAGACTATATAAAGGAGAACTCTAGCAACTGGGAAACCTAATCTCCACACCTCCTGTGTGATACTAGTTGTATAAGCTAGAGTCGATTCTCCTTTAACCTTAGGTTTCTACCTAGACCCTTTAGGTTAACGACTTGAAGACTTCATTGGGATTGTGAAGCCATACCTAACTATTTTCTATGTAGTTGCGTGATCTGATCTTGATGTTTCTATCTTGATTGAGTGCAATCATAAGATTGACTTGAGATTAATTTCTCCGATAGGCAAGATAGAAAATTAGTCACAAGTATCTTCGTCTCATCGTTTGTGATTCCACAATATCTTGTTTCGCTAGTAGATTAAGATTATTGTGAGGTGATTGGTATTTCTAGGCTGTTCTTCGGGAATATAAGTCCGGTATAGCAATTACTTCTTGTTCACCTTGATTTATCAAAAGACGGACCAAAACTCGTAGGTATTTCTGTGGGAGACAGATTTATCTATTCATATAGACTTTTCTGTGTGATACAAATTTGTTTATTTAAGTCTTCGACTTTAGGTCGTAGAAACTCGTAGTTGTGGGTGAGATCAGTTAAGGGAATCAAGTATGTAGTATCCTGCTGGGATCAGAGACGCAAGGAGCACAACTGTAACTTGGATCAGTGTGAGATTGATTGGGGTTCAACTACAATCCAAACCGAAGTTAGTTTGTAGTAGGCTAGTGTCTTTAGCGGCTTAATACAGTGTGTGTTCAATATCTAAACATTCTCTTTATGTAGAACCTGTTGAAGTCTAGGAAACATGCCTAGAAGAACAGTTGGATGAACTTTTGATGAAGGTGATTCAGATATTGATAGAGATGTTGATGAGGAAGTCTCAGAGTATGTTAAGCTATTGGATTCGGTGGAAAAGAAGAAGATGAGAAATTCTCATGTCACACCTCTTATGATTCCTCTCTGTCGAGAAAACAAGAAATTGAGAAGATGTTACGCAGGTGTTTATGTTTCAATCGTTCTAACGAATCGATCCTCAAGGATTTCGAGGAAAACCTACGTATGAATTCACTTGAATGTGATAATCTTTATAAAAAGTACTTTTGTTGGAAGAGAAACTTGCAGAATCTGAAGCAAGGATTAACTCTCAACAAATTAGTTTTGATGAGAGAAAGCGCTTATCTCGCTCGAGAAAAATGCCTTGAGGATGATTTACCTGTTGCTCTTGATAAAATCAAGATGTTAGAAGATGACTTGAAAAAGTTCAACACTAGTTCAAGCAAATTAAACACTATGCTAAGAGCAAGTAAAAATCATCGTGATACACAAGGATTGGGCTATAAGGGAATAGATGCTCCAAGTATTATCAAAGAGGTAAAATTTGTCAAGGCTAGTGATTCTTCTCAACAAAAGGTTTCCACTGATGGCAAAAGTAGAATACCTTCACCGGAAGTTAATGTTCAAAAGAGAAAAGTATATCAACCTCCAAAGGCTACACACACGGATCGAGGTAAGAACATTCCTTATGTTTTCCACTATTGCGGAAATAAAGGTCACCTGGAAAGGAGATGTCGTTTTCGTATAAGGAATGAGAAACTTCATGATGTTCTTGTTTGGGCATCACAGGAAGTTGTGAAACCAATATCATATGTTAAGACTAATCCCCTTAACGTTACAGGTTGTAACTGTCCAACCCTTAGGCAAAGGAATCAGTGCTATGATAAACCTAGATTTGCCTATAAACGTCATATGAATCCTTTTCACAATCGTAATGGATATCAAAAGAATAGCTTCGTAAATACGAAGACAAGATCCGATGCTCCCAATTGGAGAAAGACTAACTTGCAAAAGAATAGTCAATCCAATTCTCTTCCGAGAAGTCTTGAAGAAAACAATGGGAAGAAGGTTCCGGTTGTTCCTAAACGCACTCAGAAGTGGGCACCAAAGAAAGACAACGATGCTTTGAGTGTGAAAAGGAATGATCTTCCAGAAAATTCCATGACAATGGAGAAGGAAATATCCATGATGTTGGAACTTAACAAGTTCTTTGGAAAATTGGATTTGGATGTGGAAGGTTCTAAAAGCAATCTCTTTCATGATAATACAAAAGTGAACAGAATAAGCCAAAAACGATAGATGGTGGAAATTCCATAGTTACGGAAAATTGCAGCGGAGTCACTTGGCGTGAGCAAGACATTGTTCACCTCAACATAACTTGATTGTGTTGTAAGTGCATCCTCACCAAGGAACTCCCTGTAATGTATACTGTGAGGGAAGCACAAGAATTAGGGCGCACAGATTATGTTTGATAAGGCTGTAGAATTCGATTGGATTCCTTTAAAAGGTGTGTCTATAAACTTGAGCAAGATTTGTGCTTTTATTTGCTTTAAGCACTTATAATGATCCATATACCTTGCTTATCGTTCATTTCTACCTAACTTGATCTGTGTTTAAGGTTCTTAAGTGTTTAGGTTTGAAAATAGTAGTTTGGGATGATTGGACTTCATGGTACACATACCAAGTATGCATACCATCATTTAAAATGAAAATCCCGGGACTTTAGTACGCATACCCGTTTGCATACTGCTCCAGGTCACGAAAATTGGTTTGCAAACCGGTAAGCATACTGGCATGTAGATATCGATGTTCGGTAAACTTGTTTTGGCCGTAACTTCTTCGTCCGAACTCGGAATGACCTCATTTTTTTTGAATTCTCTTCCACTTTGAATTATCTTCAAAGTGGAGATGAGAATTTTTGAATTTGTATGAGTTAAGATTGGTCATTGTCCTGTCTCTTGTTTTTGAGTGTTTTGTTCCATTTCATCACTTTTGTTCTACTTCTCTTGGACTTGGGTACTTGGATTATTGGAGTAATCCTCTTCTAAGCTCATTTGTAGATTTTAGAAGAATGATATTGGTAAATCACAAAGAAGTAAGTTCAAGAATGGGCAATAGTACGCATTGCTATGGAATTCTTGAATGCTCACAATCATTTTATGTGAACTATGGTGCATGGTCGTTAATGACTTTGTATGTTATTCTTTGTTAAGAAAACCTTTTTATACGCCTTTGGTAGCTATTCTTGGTGTAAATCCGGCGAAAAAGATTGATCCTACCCTCTAAGGACAAATCATCTTATATGTGCATTACGAGTTTGTCTTGATGTCTAGGAAACTTCTTATGAGAATTTATTCTAATTTTGAGAAGGATTACTAGAGTTTGGAATAGCAAATATTGTGAGTACACATAGCTATCTCCAACGATTTTTCATCTTGCAATGTTTTTAGATTTATTTATTTAAATTCTAAAGTTTATTTGGAATATGATTTTGCAAATATTAATCTTTATGGTTTTATATATTGCAATTTGTTATGGGATATGTGTGTTTGCGTCCGTGAACTATGATTGTCCCATACGTGGTCAAAAGTTAAGTCCTTCATATGTCTATATGCAAGTATTGATAAAAGATTGAATGAACTTTTGACAAACAAAAGATAAGCCTTTATGTCATTATGCAAGTATTGATGGAAAAAGGATGGGCTTTTGTTTACAAAGATTAAGTCTATTGTATGTCATTGTGCAAATAGTGATGAAAGATAGAATGAATCTTTCTCTATTAAAAGATATTGATCTTCCCGATCCATATTTTTATGTATATACTATGCGAAAAAGTAAGTTCTCTTATGTTGAGCATTTCTGATTAAATTAATCATGGGTTCTCTTGTGGTTAATTTAATTGAGTTTTTGGATACAAATTCATATTCTTATGTAATTTGTTGTTGTCCAAAGAAATCCTTCTTTTCTTGTGAAAGTAAGGTCGCTCTTTTTGTTATTTCGGAAATGACATTTTATGGGGAGAGTTCTTAATTGAACTTGTGCTTAATTGCCAAATCTTTGTGGGGAGTGCGGATGTGGAACATTATAGGGGTTATCATGTATCTTTATAAACTCCTTGATGAATGCATTTAGTTTCGGCTATATGATTGCATCTAAAAAGTTGATATGCGCTTTCTTTTGGTCATGAAGTGTCTCTATGGAAATTTCATTAGGATCCCACTAGTTTTCGTACCTTTGACAATTTTATTGACAAAAAGGGGGAGAATTAATATGTAGTTCACACTACAAAAACATATGGTTTTTGTATCATTATGTAAGGGGGAGTGATACATATCACCATAGTATTGTTGTCAAAGTTGTGATACAATTGAACTTTGATGCTGTGTAATAATGTTATGACACTGTGAAACAATGATTGAGAGCTTTTGTTTTCTCATTGTTATGGCTACGGATCTTCAACAACGATGATGTTGATTTGAATATCTTTGGAATCATTGGAGTACTTGGAAGTGACGAAAAATTTCGAGAAAGTTGAAGAACCAAGGAGATCATGCATGTGGAAGACAAGCTGCAAAGTTTAATTATATTGTATTCCATATGTATTGATAGTTTTGTCACTAAAATTGACAAAGGGGACATTGTTAGAGCACTTTGCTCGGTCGAACTCGCAAAGCGTTGCTATCTCAAGCTTGTTTGTCAAGTTTAGTTACCAAAAATATAAGTCTTGATTTCTAGTCTACTTATAGCTAAGTATCGGACTAGGATAGAAAGTTTAGTTTAGCTCTAGAATCCACGCAGTTCATCATACAAAGACGAAGAACTACTCAAGGAACTGGTGGAACTTCATCGACTAAAAGTTATGTGGAGACTTGAACTTATCTATCACTCAAAAGTCTATCTACTCTATCTCTTATCTTGAGACAAAAGTCGTATTTCTATATAGACTTCGATTATACACATTTTCTATTTCGATCCGAGTTTATCTCGCGTATCTATTTATCGAAATATGTGTTGGTAAGCTTTCGCTTTGGCCAAGTTCATCTTTACAAGTGAAGAAAGTCATGTTGATTATTTACATATCTTGAAAATTGCTTTGATGAAAAATAGTGTGTGAATAACTTCTATTTAACATCCTCTAAGAATGTTTCAATGATTGAAATGAGAGTTTAGAATATATAACCTTGAATGGATATAAACATAGTATGTGAACTACTACTTGTGTAAGTCCAAAATCCTTGAACTAAAGTATGCGTACTTTACTGGTTCAGGAAGTACGGAAGCTAAGTCCGCGTACCCGTACGCGTACTGCCGGAAGTTCACATCCAGTGAATTTCTGCTGGAGTTCGTGAACTGAAAACAAACTCAAACCAGGTACTTAAGTATACATACTTGAATGGGTTATTTTCTAAAAACGGTTTAATCGTGAACTAAGACATATATAAACTAACGAATGCATATTTGCAAACCGTGGCTATAATGTTCATTATTCGTTTCGAGTGAATTAAAATCATTTTTGCTTCGATTGTGTCTTATATACTTCTATGAGATCTAAGCAATTGAACAACTCTCTCACTAGTTCTTTTGAGTCATTTGAACTAGTTATGGTGAAGATGAATAAGGTTGATATGAAAGTGCTCATATGGCTAACCATTGGTTAACTATTGTTGAACCAACTAGGTGTACACGTTTAGGTACGGTTACACAAACCTAAATGAACGTGCATTTCATTTGTGTATAACAAGCTAAGTTGGATCTAACGGTTGAAAGATATTAGCTTGAATCTAATCAGGTTTTAATCTAACGGTGAATATTCAATGTTTGTTACCAAGGTAACTTAGATTGCAAACCCTGATTTGGAGACTATATAAAGGAGAACTCTAGCAACTGGGAAACCTAATCCCCACACCTCCTATGTGATACTAGTTGTATAAGCTAGAGTCGATTCTCCTTTAACCTTAGGTTTCTACCGAGACCATGTAGGTTAACGACTTGAAGACTTCATTGGGATTGTGAAGCCAGACCCAACTAATTTCTTTGTAGTTGCATGATCTGATCTTGTTGTTTCTATCGTGATTGAGTACAATCGTAAGATTGGCTTGAGATTAATTTCTCCGATAGGCAAGATATAAAAGTAGTCACAAACATTTTCGTCTCAATGTTTGTGATTCCACAATATCTTGCTTCGTTAGGCGATTAAGATTCTTATGAGGTGATTGATATTTCTAGGCTGTTCTTCGGGAATATAAGTCTGGTATATCAATTGGTTCATGTTCACCTTGATTTATCAAAAAACGGAACAAAACTCGTAGGTATTTCTATGGGAGATAGATTTATCTAGTCTTGTAGACTTTTCTGTGTGATGCGGATTTGTTTATTTAAGTCTTAGACTTTGGGTCGTAGCAACTCTTAGTTGTGGGTGCGATCAGCTAAGGGAATCAAGTGCGTAGTATCCTTCTGGGATCAAAGATGTAAGGAGCGCAAATGTACCTTGGATCAGTGTGATATTGATTGGGGTTAAACTACAGTCCAGACCGAAGTTAGTTTGTAGTACGCTAGTGTCTGTAGCGGCTTAATACAGTGTGTGTTCAATCTAGACTAGGTCCCGGGGTTTTTCTGCATTTGCGGTTTCCTCGTTAACAAAACTTCTAGTGTCTTTGTTATTTCTTTTCGCATTATATTTTGTTATATAATTGAAATATCACAGGTTGTGCGTTGAATCGATCAATTGGAAAATCCAACCTTTGGTTGTTTATTGAAATTGATTGATACTTGAAAATTGGTATTTGGTACCGTTCAAGTTAATTTATCTTGTATTCAATTAGACTCGCATATTTCTATTTGCTTGAGTAAGTATTGAATCGATAAATTGAGATATAACTCTTTGATATACTTTTTATTAAGATTGAGTCTGACTATCTAGTTGATTCTCTTAAAAGTATATTGGAGTTAGTCCATACAGATTGCTAAGAGAAATATTGGGTGAGGTTGTTGTACCCCCACTTTTTCACAGAGGCGTAAGGAACGTGACTGTACCTTGATCAGTGTGAGATTGGTTAGGGGTCAACTACATTCCATTCCGAAGTTAACTTGGAGTAGGCTAGTGTCTGTAGTGTCTTAATAAAGTATGGTGTTCAAATCTGGACTAGGTCCCGAGGTTTTTCTGTATTTGCGGTTTTTTCGTTAACAAAATTTCTGGTGTCTGTGTTATTTCTTATCCGCATTATATTTTCTATATAATTGAAATATCACAGGTTGTGCGTAGTTCAATCAATTAGATAATCTAACCTTTGGTTGTTGATATAAATTGATTGACACTTGAACATTGGTCTTAGATATATTTCTTGATTGAGCTCGCTTTATTAGTTGGTGCTCTCGGAATTATATTGGAGTTAGTCCATACAGATTTCTAAACGAAATATTGGGTGAGGTTTTTTAGAGCATTGCTCGGTCGAATTCGCATGCGTTTCTATCTCAAGCATGTTTGTCAATGTTAGTGATCAAAACTATAAGTTTTTATTTCTAGTCTACTATAGCTAAGTCTACGACTAGGATAGAAAGTGTAGTTGAGCTCAAGAACTCCATGGAAATCATCATACAAGATGAAGGACTACTCAAGGAACTGGTGGATCTTCATCGACTAAAAGGTATGTGGATACTTGAACTTATCTATTAGTCAAAAGTCTATTTACTCTATCTCCTATTTTGAGACAAAAGTCGTTTTGCTATATAGAATTTAATTATACACATTTGCTATTTCGAGCCGAGTTTGACTCACCTATCTATTTCTCGAAATATGTGTTAGTAAGCATTTGATTTGGCCAAGTTCATCTTTACCTAGTGACGAAAGTCATGACACGTTTAAATCACTTTGAAAATTGCTTACTTTGACGAAATGTCCTCTAAGAATGTTTCAATGATTGAAATGAGAGTTTAGATCATATAACCAATGATGGATATAAGCATTGTGTGGCAACACATACATGTATAAGTCTTTTTTCCTTGAACCGAAGTTTGCGAACTTTGTTGATCAAGAGAACCGGAACAAGGGCCGTGAACTCGGTCACGAACCCGGGTCGCGGGTGGCGGAAGTTCTCGACCCAGAAAATCTGCTGGAGTTTGAGAACTCCTTCCTTGAACTTAAGTCCGCAAACTAAGTCTGCGAACTTAAGTTGGTTATATCTAAAAACGATTGTTTGTGAACTTATTTATATTAACTAAGGAATGCAAAATGCTAACCGTGGCTATATAGTTCATGAACCGATTCGAGTGAATCAAATCGTTTTTGCTTCGATTATGTCTTATGTAGTTACATAAGATTTCCTTGCAATTGAACAACTCTCTAACTAGTTCATTTGAGTCATTTGAACTAGTTATGGTGAAGAAGAACATGGTTGATATGAAAGTGCTCATATGGCTAACCATTTGGTTAACTATTTTTGAACCAACAAATGTTCATGTTTGGGTACGGTTACAAAGAACCAAAATAGTACATTTCATTTGTGTGTAACAAGCTAAGTTTTCGATCCAACTGTTGAAAGATATTAGCTTGAATCTAATCATGTTTTCATCTAACGGTGAGTATTGAATGCTTTGTTACCAAGCTAACATTGATTGCAAACCCTGATTTGAAAGACTATATGAGGGAGAACTCTATCAACTGGGAAACCTAATCCCCACACCTTCCGTGTGATAGTAGTTGTATTAGCTAGAGTCGATTCTCCTTTAACCTTAGGTTTCTTCTTGAAAACCAGTTAACGACTTAAAGACTTCATTGGGATTGTGAAGCCGCACCGATACTACTTTCGTAGTTGTATGATCGATCTTGTTGATTCTATCGTTTTGAGTAAAATCGTAACGATTGGCTTGAGATTTATATCTCCGATAGGCAAGATATAAAAGTAGTCACAAACATCTTCGTCTCATCGTTTGTGATTCCACAATATCTTCTTTCGACGCGTCGATTAAGATTATTGTGAGGTGATTGATAATACTAGGTTGTTCTTCGGGAATATAAGTCCGGGTTATCAATTGGTTCCTGTTCACCTTGATTTATCAAATGACGGAACAAAACTTGTAGGTATTTCTGTAGGAGACAGATTTATCTATTTTGTAGACTTTTTTATGTGATACAGATTTGTTTATTAAAGTCTTCGACTTTGGGTCGTAGCAACTCTTAGTTGTGGGTGAGATCAGCTAGGGGAATCAAGTGCGTAGTATCCTGCTGGGATCAGAGACGTAAGGAGCGCAACTATACCTTAAATCAGTGTTAGATTGATTGGGGTTCAACTACAGTCCGGCACAGAAGTTAGTTTGTAGTAGGCTAGTGTCTGTAGCGGCTTAATACAGTGTGGTGTTCAATCTGGACTAGGTCCCGGGGTTTTTCTGCATTTGCGGTTTCCAAAACTTCTGGTGTCTGTGTTATTTCTTTTCCGCATTATATTTTGTAATATAATTGAAATATCATAGGTTGTGCGTTTGAAAAAATCAATTGGGAAATCCGACCTTTGGTTGTTGATTGAAATTGATTGATCCTTGAACATTGGTCTTTGGTACTGTTCAAGTGATTTCTCTTGTATTCAATTGGACTCGCAGATTTCTATTTGCTTGAGTAAGAATTGAATCGATAAAGAGAGATATAACTCCTTGATATACTTTATTAAGATTGAGTCTAGTTGATTCTCTTGAAAGTATATTAGAGTTAGTCCATACAGATTGCTAATCGAAATATTGGGTGTGGTTGTTGTACCCCCGCTTTTTCAATTGGTATCAGAGCAGCCAAACAAGCTAAGACCTCATAAGTCTGTGTTTGTAGCGATCTGAATATGTACGATTCTATCTCTAATAATGTACCAGGTCAGAAATTACCAGATATTTTTCAAAGCTTGGATTCACCTGAGAGAACTGTCACATCTATTTCAATATCTAAACATTCTCTTAATGTGAAAACTGTTGATAACTGGGAAACAATCCTAGAAGAACAGTTGGATGAACTTTCTGATGAAGGTGATTCAGATATTGATAGAGTTGTTGATGAGGAAGTCTCAGAGTATGTTAAGGTTTTGAATTCGTTGGAAAAGAAGAAGATGACAACTTCTCATGTCACACCTCTTCTAACTCCTCTCTGTCGAAAAAACAAGCAATTGAGAAGATGTTACGCAGGTGTTTATGTTTCGAATCGTTCTGAAGAATCGATCCTCAAGGATTCTGAGGAAAACCTACGTATGAAGTCACTTGAATGTGATAATCTTTATCAAAAGTTTCTTTCGTTGGAAGATAAACTTGCAGAATCTGAAGCAAGGTTAACTCTCAACAAATTAGTTTTGATGACAAGGAAAGCACTTATCTCGCTCGAGAAAAACGCCTGGAGGCTGATTTAGCCGATGCTCTTGATAAAATCAAGATGTTGGAAGATGAATTGAAAAAGTTCAATACTAGTTCAAGCAAATTAACCACTATGCTAGGAGCAAGTAAAAATCATCGTGATACACGGGGATTGGGCTATAAGGGAATAGATGCTCCTAGTATTAGCAAAGAGGTAAAAAATTTCAAGGCTAGTGATTCTTCTCAACAAAAGGTTTCCACTGATGGCAAAAGTGAAATATCTTCACCGGCAGTTAAGGTTCGAAAGAGCAAAGTATATCAACCTCCAAAGTCAGCACACACGGATCGAGGTAAGAACATTCCTTATGTTTGCCACTATTGCGGAAATAAAGGTGTGGATGGGGAAAAACGGTCTCCTGGTTTTTTAGGGAAATGGAGAATCGAGCGTGCTGTCGAGACTCCTCGACCGAGAAAACTTTTGAACCTCACACAGATGCACTGCAAAGGGAGTGCTTAGATTCGAGAGATCAATCTGTAGGACTCTGGCCTAAACCAAGTCAATGGTCGTTCCAGAGTCAATTCGGTCACAAAGAGGGAGATGGGTTGATCTGTAGGAGGGAAGTTGAGAATTTTGCGGGATCATTGATGATCAAGGATTGTTGATCTGTTGAAGGTTTCTACAAATTTGATGAACTGTGGAGTTCGAATAAGTTCTGGGCGATTGATGGAATTTCTGAGAGTGATTGCTCGAAAAATTGTTGTTGTTCCATCGTGGATCCAGAGACTTATTTATATTGTCAGAATAACGAACACATTGATCCCAATAAGTGTGACGGTTTTATGAGTGAAAGAGTGGGAAAGTGGAAGATCGTGGTGAAACCAGTTCCAGGTCGTGCGGAGACTTAGTTAACCGTCCACCCACTACTTTGATAACTCCCTCAATCGTTGCACGACTTACTCACATTTCTCATCGTGGATGAATCCACGTGTCGTAGGCCGCCAGACCAAAACCCTAATTGATATCCCTCATGTGACGTGAATGAAGTCTCACAAATCGTGGAGTATGTATGACAGACGTGTATTTTGCTAGTTAGTTGTTGACTGTTTAGAATCTAAAATTTGTTGAATCGCACATGATTGGCGATTGCTCAGCGATTCATGGATTTGAACGTGTTAGTTCTTATGTTGGCATTGCTCTTGTGCAATTATTGCAAATTCGAGCATTTGAGCAAGCATTGCTCGATTCAACGGAGAGTATTGATAGTTGGACAATTGGGCAAGTATCACTCAATTCAACGAATTACTGAATATTGATAGTTGGATAATATTCGAGCAAGTGAGCAAGTATTTCTCAATTCGACGAATTACTGAATATTGATAGTTGGATCAATATTCGAGCAAGTGAGCAAGTATTGCTCAATTCAACGAATTATTGATGAATTACTGAATATTGATAGTTGGATCAATATTCGAGCAAGTGAGCAAGTATTGCTCAATTCGACGAATTATTGATGAATTACTGAATATTGATAGTTGGATCAATATTCAAGCAAGTGAGCAAGTATTGCTCAATTCGACGAATTATTGATGAATTACTGAATATTGATAGTTGGATCAATATTCGAGCAACTTAGCAAATCTGTGGATTACTCAATATTGACAGCTGGATCAATATTTGAGAAATTGAGCAAGTATTGGCCAATTCGAAGAATTACTGATAAATTACTGATCATCGAGCAATTGAGCAAGTATTGCTCAGTTCGACAAATTATTTATTTATTGGTGACGTGACGTGACCCAATAAAATATTAAAATATTGGTAGATTACCGAACATTATATAATTAATCCGTGTGTTGTTTGCTGGATTAACGTAAATTTATTTAGTGTTTGAACTTGCTCAGAATGGTGATTTATTGAGTGTTTGTTCGAAACCCTAATTTTGAGCAATTGCTCACTGATTGACGAATTGCTGAAAATAGGTCATGAGCGAAGGAGGGACCGACTACATGGGACTATGGACGTCCATGTGATGCCCGATTTCTCGAGTGAGCGTTACACCAGGGTCCTGAGTTGACCAGCTGGTGAAGGAATGATGATTAAATGTCGGTTTCATCATTGATTGAAATATCGCTCGATTGAGCATTAGGTGAGAAAACCTAATTATAAAAAAGTGAGGGACCGACCAAGATGGCGTGAGACCACCCTTGGTGGCCGTGGGACCGCTGGTGGGCGTTTGCAAAAACTCTGAGTTAGTTGTGAAGAGTTTGGACCCAATATGAGCGATTGCACAAATTAGGTCAAAAAGTGTGAAAACGTGTGGGACCGGCTTGTTGCAAGCCTTAGAGCCGCCCTTGGTCGGTCAAGGGAGCATGCCTGTGTTTCCATAATGCACGTGTCCCTGTTATGAGAGTTTCAGCATTTTCTGATGTGCGTTTGAACAATATTTCGGATTTTCAGAAGAGTTCGATCTTTGACTGAAATCCTCGATTTTGCTCGAATGAGCAAGTATGCTTGTTTGATCAATATTTTGTGAATATTAAAATAATAATATTTCAATGTATTTTTCATGAGTAGCCTAGTCGGTCGTGTGACCATGTTGACTTTTGGCTTTTTCATGGTTCGCGCAGTTTTTGAGAAAATATGGAGAAACCATGAATTTTGCTAAAACTGGGGAGTTTCACAAGATGAGAAAAATAACAATTTATGAAAGATTAGAGATTGCAAGGTGTAGGACCGGACACGGCTAGGGCATGGCCGACCGGCTATGTTGCCCGGTCCCGCAACACCTTTCCCTATTTTATATTATTATTTCTTTTGTGAAATCCCACAAAATATGGAGAAACCACGAGTTTTGCTCAAACAAGGAAAATTGCTGGAATGGAGGAGTCTTCATGAGTTTATGAAAACAACAAAAATAAGGAAAATAATGGAGGAAGCATGGGACCGGCTAGGGAATGGCCGGCCGGCCGGTGGGCCCGTCCTATGGGCGCTTCTCCATTATTTTAATGTTATTATTTTCTCTCTCCTGTTTTGTGTGGGATTCCTCATTTGTCCATATTTTGGATGCGCGTTCGCGCATTTGGGTGCTCGTTCGTGCATCATTGTCGAGTACACTCGCACCATTTTATGGGGCTTACTCAATGGTAGTCCAGATGCCAGATTGTTGAGTATTTATTACTAATTCATGAAATTCAGTGGAGAATGATTCATGAAACTGAGTAATAAAAGTGAGTAATTTTTATTATCAATTCACAGGATCAATCGTGGATTCGACCATAAATTCGGAATAATAAAATAGGTATTACCATTCTATGGGATCGTGGATTCGACCACAGAATCGGATTAATGAAAGTAGTTATTACCATCTCATGAGATCAGTCGTGGATTCGATCATGAAATCGGAGTAATGAGATTATCTATTACCATTCCATGAGATCGTAGTGGATTCGACCATGAAATCGGAGTAATAAAATAAGTGGTGATATTACCATTTCATGAGACCGGTAGTGGGTTCGACCATGAAATCGGAGTAATATCTATTACTATTTCAAGAGATCAGCCGTGGATTCGATCATGAAATCGGAGTAATACATTTATCTATTACCATTTCGATCATGAAATAGAAGTAATGAGATAAGATAGATTATGTTCTAGGAATTCAGTGGTGAATGTCACGGTAGAATTTAATCTCTTGCGTATAGTCAGTGAAACAGCGAATGTTGCCGAAGTCCTGAAGACGTTATTGCTCTCAATATTACGGAGAACCGCCTGGATCTATACACAATCTCTCTACATAGTCAGGCAACAGTGAGTTTCACCGACGTCCTGAAGGCGTTATTGCTCTCAATCTTACGGAGAACCGCCCAATCGTTCTTCTATGTAGAGGGGGGTCTCTCTCATGTAGTCAGGGAACAGTGAGTATAACAACGTCATGAAGGCGTTATTATTCTGAATCTACGAAGAACCGCCCAATTATGTTATTCTACATAGAGGGCACGACGAAATGCCAGGGGTCGAACGCTTAGCTAGTGGAGGCTTTTCGAAAGACATATTCATCGTGGCTTCGTAAAATTGATCGCGGTCGTAAGCGACACAAATATAATTACACTTTCTTACTACTCAAAATATAAATATAGCAAGGGCAAGAAAGGATCGATCCCACAGAGAGGTCTAGGTTGTCAAATTGTTATGGTTTCCTATATAAAACACCCGGAAGAATTTGTGATTGTGTAAATAAAAATAAACAAAAAGCAAATAAAGTACGCAAATCAAGGATGTGAAATATTGGATAAAGGTTTCATCTTCAATTGCAAACAAGTTTATGAATGTATGAATAGAATTCGTATTTAATCTCGCTATCATCAAAAGCCATAGAATACCTTATTGCAAGAATACTCCGTAAATTTCCAAAGTTATCGACACACACATTAGGGCTGCGTATGTGAATTCTACCTAAAGAATAACCTAACGCCTTGCGCTAATCAAGTTCAATTCCTAGGAGCATTAAGTTTAGAAATAGGCTAATCAATGCAATTGAAATACATTGCGCAAACAATTCGAACAAAGGTCAATTTCTACATATGACTTCGAGGATGTATCACTACAAACCCTAATCATATCATGCTACTAGTATTCAAGGTTATCGCTCGATGAAAACCCTAAAATAGCTATAGATATGGATGTGAGTTCAATCAATTCTAGACTCGACTAAACAAACATTCAATCATATTGCAATCCATCAATCATGCAATTATTATAACCCGTAGAAATCAAACGATAATATTGAGAGAAAACTAATTCATAAAAATCATAACTTGGTTGCAAAATCCAACTACATCTTCAACCAATAATAAAAACTTAGTTACTTGTGTTTTTGGAAATCATCATAGAAAGTTTAGAAGAACCTATCATGTGAAACCCTAGAACCAAAGTAGAAGTCTCCCTAATGGAGATATATCTAGGTTTAGAGAAGAAGTTCTATTTATATGCCTCTCCAAAAAGGATACCCAAAAGTAGGTCAAGTCTTCTCCAAACCCGTCTCCAATTCGTCCACCAAGCCCGGAGGAGTGAAAAATATGTCTCTGGAATTTTGGGTCCGAAAAGTGTCGCCGGAATTCTTTGACGTCATCGCCGGAATCCGGCCACCTGGCGCGGGAATCCGTCGCTGAAAATCATCTCCGGCCCACCGAACTTGCCTCCGGCCATCGACGCTGTCACAAGACATTTTACATTTCCGTATCTCAACTCGCTTCTCTCGCAATTCATACATTCACAAAAACCATCAAACCCAACTTCTCATTCCTTGCAAAACGTACCCAAAAGCGTGGTCCGTAGCTCATATGTCCGGCCACCAACTCTTTCGTTCGACTCATACCCCTTTCATGATTCAGTGAAATATTATGATTCACGCTTCCGGTTCCAAAATCCGACAACCGGAACTAGGCTCCCTGGCTTACCATTCTCGCTCCGTTTTCGCCTTTGTTGGTGCGGTCTTGTTCAAAACAATCTCGGGCCAATTTTCACTAGCTCATCATATCACCACAAGCAAAGATACCATCCTTTGCTTAGTTCAAGATCTCTGCACAGAACCGCAACTCCGCTCGACAACCCGTACTTACCCATCTCGATTCATGTTTCTCCATTTACAAAGACACATTACCATCACTACTGCCTCCAATCGCCTCACTGCTTTCATCTCCTCGGGCCACCAAAGAATCGACCAAGCACCCGCAATTCGGCTCAACACACCGCTGCAGCTCAACATCTCAGCTCAGGCCTCCTGTTCAACTTCATTTTCGCAGCCCGATCACTGCAATCTCTATCTCCCATTGGCTTGAAACTACCATCGATATGAGCTTCACCAAGATCATCTTAAACTCGCAATTTGCTTACCTTCTCAAGCATCCATGCCAGAACCATTTCTCGAATCTTTAGCAGCACAATTCCCTCCATCAGACCACTGCATTGCCATCAGCTGAATCACTCAGCTAAAACAAATCCAAGACATTCATTCTTCCCGGCTCGGTAATCTTGAAACTCCACCTCCGACACCATCACCGCCAACCGCAATTGAGCTTACAAAGTGCATTGCAGCTTCAATTCCATCTGCAATCGCACATAGCCACAGTAAATACTCAGTTCAGTCCACTATTATCTCATTCTCGGCCTCCTTGTAATACCACCGCTATCGGCCCTAAGCTCCGGTTCCATAGCCGCACCGCAAACTCTCAAACCAAAGATTTCCTTCACTCCCTTTGTTTCATTGCAAAGACCAAAGATCATAGCCTTACGGTCCATTGCCCGGTTGCAGCTCACTTCACTTGAGCATAACAACTCCACCTCTACTCCTTGGTTCTCAATCGCACTTGCATTTGCACTGCGGCTTCAACTCGCTGACTCCATACTGCAGCCTCTCCAATACAGCCTTCCGTTCTGCGTATTCTTCATGACCCATAGACTCACAAGCAAACCAACTCCAAGCTGCTCCATTGATGCACATTCGATGGCGAGATATCAATTTTCCGGTAATTTTCTCGGCTTAAACTCTTCCCCCGACTCTTTGTAAACCCACGGCAAAACTTGGCATAGGAACCGGTGACAAATATTTGCATTAGAACTGTTCGAGCCATTTTTCAAACACGTCTTGTGTGTATCCTGATCGGTGAATGTTGTGTCTTGTTTGTATATTGGGGATTTCACAACTCCTTCCCTGCACAGTACGAATTCAATCACAAACCCATTCACTCCATAAACATTTACAGAGTCCAACATTCATACGACAGTAATACTCTTGGTTCGAAACCATAGCTTCCACATCTCCTCCTGCCGATTCCAACAGAACCCATCTTTCCTGAATCATACAATATGTTCGGTGTTTGCTACACCTCCGAGAAGACCCATCGGAAACTTGTTTCATCTGCCGGCAAAACTTGAAATAACGGCAGCTAAATAGAGCAAAGAACAAAGCAGACTCCGACGGAGAGAGCTTGGCTCTTCTTGGTCGATGACGAATGAAATACTAAATTTCATTTCCGAGATTCTTACAAGCTCACACATGCGGCACCCTTGTGGTCGGGTCCACTAACCATTTCTTGTGCCCACCGCACCTACTTGGCAAATGTTAAGACCACTTCATAATAACTTCATATAGTCTCGGATGCTCAGCAGCTCCGTTCATATTGCCAAGCACACAACCTCCATTTCAAGTCCTTGATCTCCGATTTGTTGACATAAGCTTCAAGCGCGTAAGCCAATACGCCCCATTTCGACGTCTTTCTCTTCTTTTGGTCCAAATGACTCCAAAGTACCTAAATACTCAAAACCAAAACATAAGTACATAATTCACAAGAAAAATAGCAAAGAAAGCGTAACTACTAGATAGTAAATTAGGTGTTTTAGACACCTATCAGATTCCCCCACACTTAGACTTTGCTAGTCCTCGAGCAAATCAAACAAAACAATAAAATACAACAACTCCGTGTCGTCGAGGCTACGGTTACTTTTAGCATAAATAACAAGCCTTTAAACCCCTAAGTGTCCCTAGTGGACGAGTTATAGTCTCGTGAAGGTTTACTAGAGATATACCTACAAAACCTATATTTCAAACTCCGTTTATTCGTGACAAATCAATGAACGAATTCGAAATGACTACAGGAGGAGGTACCTTGCAAATTCAATTCATATATTAGTAAATAAACTCTAATTAGATAGTCGAACAAGCCACAATACTCAGAAACGAACAAACCACAATCACAATGAAAAGATTAAGAAGATGGATATAGATGTAGATGTTGGCGAATGTTCACAAGTGTTCGATGTTTCCCATATCTGTCTGAAGGTCACTGCTAAGATGAACCTAATCCTATTGGATTGAGCTACTTGGTTTGAATGCTACATCAACTCACTGGCATATACAAGGAAACCAGAAGTGACTTTATTCAACCAAAATAATAATACTTTCTTTTCTTTCTTTTTTTTTTTTTTTTTTTTTTAGACAACATGATTGGATCAAACTGGATCCAAGCGCATGATTCTTGTCAGCAAGTACATGATAGTTGCCTTGGATCCTGCATTCCACGCTTGTTTAGGCGACGGAGACAGGGACTACGTTTCACACATACTGTTATTCCCAAGTGTCTTTTTATTCCGTTTTGGTCTAATTGGTCGGTCTCTTTTTTTTTTCTTTCCATATATTTTTTTCCTTTTTTTTTTTTTTCTTTTTCTAGTAACTCAATCACTCTATTTCATCCTACCAGCAATAACACGTCGATTTTTAGTGACCCACCAAAGCACTTAGAGAACAATAGATAAATATGGAAAAATAAAAATAGAATGTGATATGGTGATATTCCGAGATATGGTAACAACTATCATGTTAATTTGTGATTTCTGAGCTATGTTCGTCCCCTTTTTGTTAATTGGTTCCTCAACTCCTGCATTCAAAATGGTTCCATCCACTAATGGTGTCATCCTAAAGGCACAAGTTTCTAGATTCCGGAGTTTAAAAGGCACAAATTTTTCTGATTTTTCTATTTTTCTGATTTTTTTTTTATTTTTATACATAAAACAAACTAAAACATATAAATGCTCCCCCACACTTAAACTTTACATTGTCCTCAATGTAAAATTGAATCTTCCAAAGAGAGTTCAAGGTGGGAAATTCCGCAAATAATATGCAAAAACAAAGAAAATAAAGATAAAAGCAAATGCATAAAATAAAAAGATAAAGGATAAAGATACAAAACCGGTGGGTTGCCTCCCACTAAGCGCTTGTTTTAAAGTCGACGGCCCGACTTAGCTTCTTGTAAGATTCATTCCCCATACACCAATAATCGGAAAAGTTGGGGATCCACCCATAGCACCTGTTTTGCAAAAACTAGCTTCACACAAATATTAGTAATATAAAGCAAAAGTGAAGCTATGAACCGATAAAAGCTTCCCCCACACTTATTCTTGTCCACACATGGAAGTGTATAAAGAATATAGAAATCGGGTACTTCCACGGTTTCTTGTTCCATAACCTGCATAGTATGAGAATCAAGTTTCTCTAATGGCGGAAAACGAGAAACAAAGTCATTCAACAATGTTTTCGAAGCACATACATTCAAACCAATAAGAGGTAAAGGAGAAGAAACAATAGGCAAAGGGTTAGATAAACCTTGCACAATCTCTTGTATTACGGAATCCTCTTCATCCTTGAAAAACTCAAGTGAATTATTCACCTCTTGTATATCATGGTCCTCTATCAAACCTTGCAACCATTCTTCGTCCGTTTCTGCCTTAACCAAAGTATCGACATAAACATCATCATTACAATCATTTGCAAGCTCAATTGGGTCTTCCACAATATTGGTCATAACCGTCTCATTCTCAACATGCTCCTCCTTTTTATTGTAAGGCACATACTCTTTTGCGGATGCAATATTATCCATAAGGAATTTCTTTAGAACACTCATTGCATCATCCTCAAGCTCTACCTTTTGAATAGGTTCTTGATCGTTATAAAGATCAATGCTTGAGTAATCCACACAAGTGTCGACATATTCCTCTTCGTCTTCATCTTGATCCCAAAAAGACTCCATTGTACACTCCTCGGGGATGTCACCATGAGTTGGTTCAAACGATGTATTTTCATAATAATCATCATCACTATCATAGTCATCATAACATTGGTCCTCGCTGAATTTAGTGTTGCTAATCTCGAACTCATCCTTTTGAATAGGTGAATGATCATTATTACGATCAAGAGTTGAGTTAACTACACAAATATCAACAAAAGTCCCCAAAGGTTCGCCTTTTTCAACATAACTATTCATTTCCTCCTTGTATTCTTCGATGCCTTGTCTTAAAGTGGAAACACCTTTTTGAAGCTCTTGGAGTGTTACATCCAAATTCTGAATATAGTGTTCCATTTGTTTGTAAAGCTCATTCGACAAAGAAAAAGTAGAATTACTTACTTCCGTATTGTTAGGCCAATTATATTCCCTTTGAATGGGTGGATGATCATAACTACGATCAGAAATTGGGCCAAACATACTATGAGCACATTCGGTCGATGAAATTGGTTCCACGCTTGGTTGTCCACAAATTGACTCCTTGCTGACCATAAATTGTTGCATTTCATCTACCAAACTAGAGGAAAAATTAATAGGAGTACAACTAGTCTCCCCTCCTTGTGGTTGCTCACTTACATATCCACCATAAGAAGGTTGGAATGTATGAGAACAACTAAAAGGGTACGTGGAATATTGACCATAACCAAAGGATTGGTTTTGATTGTATTCCCCATAAGGGTCATAATTGTTATGTTGTTGAGGTTGAAAGCCGTATTGATTGCTCCAATATGCTCCGTCCATAATAGGTACCGAAATACGATTCTCAAACCAAGGTTAAAAACAGAGAAAATAAGAAAAACAAAAATAAGACTAAAAACAAAAACAAAACAAAAATAAGAAACCAAACAAGTGACAACCGTTGCCTCCCCGGCAACGGCGCCAAAATTTGATCGCGGTCGTAAGCGACACAAATATAATTACACTTTCTTACTACTCAAAATATAAATATAGCAAGGGCAAGAAAGGATCGATCCCACAGAGAGGTCTAGGTTGTCAAATTGTTATGGTTTCCTATATAAAACACCCGGAAGAATTTCTGATTGTGTAAATAAAAATAAACAAAAAGCAAATAAAGTACGCAAATCAAGGATGTGAAATATTGGATAAAGGTTTCATCTTCAATTGCAAACAAGTTTATGAATGTATGAATAGAATTCGTATTTAATCTCGGTATCATCAAAAGCCATAGAATACCTTATTGCAAGAATACTCCGTAAATTTCCAAAGTTATCGACACACACATTAGGGCTGCGTATGTGAATTCTACCTAAAGAATAACCTAACGCCTTGCGCTAATCAAGTTCAATTCCTAGGAGCATTAAGTTTCAGAAATAGGCTAATCAATGCAATTGAAATACATTGCGCAAACAATTCGAACAAAGGTCAATTTCTACATATGACTTCGAGGATGTATCACTACAAACCCTAATCATATCATGCTACTAGTATTCAAGGTTATCGCTCGATGAAAACCCTAAAATAGCTATAGATATGGATGTGAGTTCAATCAATTCTAGACTCGACTAAACAAACATTCAATCATATTGCAATCCATCAATCATGAAATTATTATAACCCGTAGAAATCAAACGATAATATTGAGAGAAAACTAATTCATAAAAATCATAACTTGGTTGCAAAATCCAACTACATCTTCAACCAATAATAAAAACTTAGTTACTTGTGTTTTTGGAAATCATCATAGAAAGTTTAGAAGAACCTATCATGTGAAACCCTAGAACAAAAGTAGAAGTCTCCCTCATGGAGATATATCTAGGTTTAGAGAAAAAGTTCTATTTATATGCTTCTCCCAAAAGGATACCCAAAAGTAGGTCAAGTCTTCTCCAAACCCGTCTCAAATTCGTCCACCAAGCCCAGGAGTGAAAAATATGTCTCTGGAATTTTGGGTCCGAAAAGTGTCGCTGGAATTGCTGACGTCATCGCCGGAATCCGGCCACCGGCGCCGGAATCCGTCGCCGGAAAATCATCTCCAGCCACCTGAACTTGCCTCCGGCTACTGACGCTGTCACAAGACATTTTACATTTCCAGTATCTCAACTCTGCTTCTCTGCAATTCATACATTCACAAAAACCATCAAACCCAACTTCTCATTCCTTGCGAAAACGTACCCAAAAGCGTGGTCCGTAGCTCATATGTCCGGCCACCAACTCTTTCGTTCGACTCATACCCCTTTCATGATTCAGTGAAATATTATGATTCACGCTTCCGGTTCCAAAATCCGACAACCGGAACTAGGCTCCCTGGCTCACCATTCTCGCTCCGTTTTCGCACTGTTGGTGCAGTCTTGTTCAAAACAATCTCAGGCCAATTTTCACTAGCTCATCATATCACCACAAGCAGCATACCATCCACTGCTTAGTTCAAGCTCTCTGCGTAAACTGCAACTCCGCCGACAACCTGTACTTACCCATCTCAGATTCATGTTTCTCCATTTACAGCACACATTACCATCACCAGCTGCCTCCAACTGCCTCACTGCTTTCATCTCCTCAGGCCACCAGCAATCGACCAAGCACCTGCAATTCAGCTCAACACATCGCTCGCAGCTCAACATCTCGGCTCGGGCCTCCTGTTCAACTTCATTTCGCAGCCGATCACTGCAATCTCTATCTCCCATTGGCTTGAAACTACCATCGATATGAGCTTCACCAAAGATCATCTTAAATCGCTGTTGTTTACCTTCTCAAAGCATCCATGTAACCATTTCTCGAATCTTTAGCAAAGACAATTCCCTCCATCGGACCACTCGCATTGCCATCATTTGAATCACTCGGCTAAAACAAATCCAGTACATTCATTCTTCCCGGCTCAAGTAATCTTGAAACTCCACCTCCGACACCATCACCGCCAACCCGCAATTGAGCTTACAAAGTGCATTGCGGCTTCAATTCCATCTCGCAATCGCACATAGCCACGAGTAAATACTCCAGTTCCAGTCCACTATTATCTCATTCTCAGCTCCTTGTAATACCACCTGCTATCAGCCTAAGCTCCAGTTCCATAGCCTGCCTGCATACTCTCAAACCAAAGATTTCCTTCACTCCCTTTGTTTCATTGTGCAAAGCACTAAAGATCATAGCCTTACAGTCCATTGCTCGGTTGCAGCTCACTTCACTTGAGCATAACAACTCCACCTCTACTCCTTGGTTCTCAATCGCACTTGCATTTGCACTGCACTTCAACTCGCATGACTCCATACTGCAGCTCACCGCAACAGCCTTCCGTTCTGCGTATTCTTCATGACCCATAGACTCACAGCAAACCAACTCCAAGCTGCTCCATTGATGCACATTCGATGGCAGAGATATCAATTTTCTGGTAATTTTCTCGTCTTAAACTCTTCCCTGACTCTTTGTAAACCCACGGCAAAACTTGGCATAGGAACCAGTGACAAATATTTGCATTAGAACTGGTTCGAGCCATTTTTCAAACACGTCTTGTGTGTATCCCAGGATCGAGTGAATGTTGTGTACTTGGTTGTATATTGGGGATTTCACAACTCCTTCCCCGCACAGCATTTAATTCAATCACAAACCCATTCACTCCATAAACATTTACAGTAGTCCAACATTCATACGACAGTAATACTCTTGGTTCAAAACCATAGCTTCCACATCTCCTCCTGCCGATTCCAACAGAACCCATCTTTCCTGAATCATACAATATGTTCGGTGTTTGGTACACCTCCGAGAAGACCCATCGGAAACTTGTTTCATCTGCCGGCAAAACTTGAAATAACGGCAGCTAAATAGAGCAGCAACAGCAGACTCCGACGGAGAGAGCTTGGCTCTTCTTGGCTGATGACGAATGAAATACTAAATTTCATTTCTCTGAGATTCTTACAAGCTCACACATGCGGCACCCTTGTGGTCAGGTCCACTAACCATTTCTGGCCACCTTGCACCTACTTGGCAAATGTTAAGACCACTTCATAATAACTTCATATAGTCTCAGATGCTCAGCAGCTCCCGTTCATATTGCCAGCACACAACCTCCATTTCAAGTCCTTGATCTCCGATTTGTTGACATAAGCTTCAAGCGCGTAAGCCAATATGCCCCATTTCGACGTCTTTCTCTTCTTTTGGTCCAAATGACTCCAAAGTACCTAAATACTCAAAACCAAAACATAAGTACATAATTCACAAGAAAAATAGCAAAGAAAGCGTAACTACTAGATAGTAAATTAGGTGTTTTAGACACCTATCAGATTCCCCCACACTTAGACTTTGCTAGTCCTCGAGCAAATCAAACAAAACAATAAAATACAACAACTCCGTGTCGTCGAGGCTACGGTTACTTTTAGCATAAATAACAAGCCTTTAAACCCCTAGGTGTCCCTAGTGGACGAGTTATAGTCTCGTGAAGGTTTACTAGAGATATACCTACAAAACCTATATTTCAAACTCCGTTTATTCGTGACAAATCAATGAACGAATTCGAAATGACTACAGGAGGAGGTACCTTGCAAATTCAATTCATATATTAGTAAATAAACTCTAATTAGATAGTCGAACAAGCCACAATACTCGAAACTAACAAACCACAATCACAATGAAAAGATTAAGAAGATGGATATAGATGTAGATGTTGGCGAATGTTCACAAGTGTTCGATGTTTCCCATATCTCGTCTCAAGGTCATGCTAAGATGAACATAATCCTATTGGATTGAGCTACTTGGTTTGAATGCTACATCAACTCACTGGCATATACAAGGAAACCAGAAGTGACTTTATTCAACCAAAATAATAATACTTTCTTTTCTTTCTTTTTTTTTTTTTTTTTTAGACAACATGATTGGATCAAAATGGATCCAAGCGCATGATTCTTGTCAGCAAGTACATGATAGTTGCCTTGGATCCTGCATTCCACGCTTGTTTAGGCGACGGAGACAGGGACTACGTTTCATACATACTGTTATTCCCAAGTGTCTTTTTATTCCGTTTTGGTCTAATTGGTCGGTCTCTTTTTTTTTTCTTTCCATATATTTTTTTCCTTTTTTTTTTTTTTTTTTTTTTTTTTTTCTTTTTCTAGTAACTCAATCACTCTATTTCATCCTAGCAGCAATAACACGTCGATTTTTAGTGACCCACCAAAGCACTTAGAGAACAATAGATAAATATGGAAAAATAAAAATAGAATGTGATATGGTGATATTCCGAGATATGGTAACAACTATCATGTTAATTTGTGATTTCTGAGCTATGTTCGTCCCCTTTTTGTTAATTGGTTCCTCAACTCCTGCATTCAAAATGGTTCCATCCACTAATGGTGTCATCCTAAAGGCACAAGTTTCTAGATTCCGGAGTTTAAAAGGCACAAATTTTTCTGATTTTTCTGATTTTTTTTTTATTTTTATACATAAAACAAACTAAAACATATAAATGCTCCCCCACACTTAAACTTTACATTGTCCTCAATGTAAAATTGAATCTTCCAAAGAGAGTTCAAGGTGGGAAATTCCGCAAATAATATGCAAAAACAAAGAAAATAAAGATAAAAGCAAATGCATAAAATAAAAAGATAAAGGATAAAGATACAAAACCGGTGGGTTGCCTCCCACTAAGCGCTTGTTTTAAAGTCGACGACCCCGACTTAGCTTCTTGTAAGATTCATTCCCCATACACCAATAATCGGAAAAGTTGGGGATCCACCCATAGCACTGTTTTGCAAAAACTAGCTTCACACAAATATTAGTAATATAAAGCAAAAGTGAAGCTATGAACCGATAAAGCTTCCCCACACTTATTCTTGTCCACACATGGAAGTGTATAAAGAATATAGAAATCGGGTACTTCCACGGTTTCTTGTTCCATAACTCGCATAGTATGAGAATCAAGTTTCTCTAATGGCGGAAAACGAGAAACAAAGTCATTCAACAATGTCTCGAAGCACATACATTCAAACCAATAAGAGGTAAAGGAGAAGAAACAATAGGCAAAGGGTTAGATAAACCTTGCACAATCTCTTGTATTACGGAATCCTCTTCATCCTTGAAAAACTCAAGTGAATTATTCACCTCTTGTATATCATGGTCCTCTATCAAACCTTGCAACCATTCTTCGTCCGTTTTCGCCTTAACCAAAGTATCGACATAAACATCATCATTACAATCATTTGCAAGCTCAATTGGGTCTTCCACAATATTGGTCATGTAGTCTCATTCTCAACATGCTCCTCCTTTTTATTGTAAGGCACATACTCTTTTGCAGATGCAATATTATCCATAAGGAATTTCTTTAGAACACTCATTGCATCATCCTCAAGCTCTACCTTTTGAATAGGTTCTTGATCGTTATAAAGATCAATGCTTGAGTAATCCACACAAGTGTCGACATATTCCTCTTCGTCTTCATCTTGATCCCAAAAAGACTCCATTGTACACTCCTCGGGGATGTCACCATGAGTTGGTTCAAACGATGTATTTTCATAATAATCATCATCACTATCATAGTCATCATAACATTGGTCCTCGCTGAATTTAGTGTTGCTAATCTCGAACTCATCCTTTTGAATAGGTGAATGATCATTATTACGATCAAGAGTTGAGTTAACTATACAAATATCAACAAAAGTCCCCAAAGGTTCGCCTTTTTCAACATAACTATTCATTTCCTCCTTGTATTCTTCGATGCCTTGTCTTAAAGTGGAAACACCTTTTTGAAGCTCTTGGAGTGTTACATCCAAATTCGAATATAGTGTTCCATTTGTTTGTAAAGCTCATTCGACAAAGAAAAAGTAGAATTACTTACTCCGTATTGTTAGGCCAATTATATTCCCTTTGAATGGGTGGATGATCATAACTACGATCAGAAATTGGGCCAAACATACTATGAGCACATTCGGTCGATGAAATTGGTTCCACGCTTGGTTGTCCACAAATTGACTCCTTGCTGACCATAAATTGTTGCATTTCATCTACCAAACTAGATGAAAAATTAATAGGAGTACAACTAGTCTCCCCTCCTTGTGGTTGCTCACTTACATATCCACCATAAGAAGGTTGGAATGTATGAGAACAACTAAAAGGGTACGTGGAATATTGACCATAACCAAAGGATTGGTTTTGATTGTATTCCCCATAAGGGTCATAATTGTTATGTTGTTGAGGTTGAAAGCCGTATTGATTGCTCCAATATGCTCCGTCCATAATAGGTACCTGAAATACGATTCTCAAACCAAGGTTAAAAACCAGAAAATAAGAAAAACAAAAATAAGACTAAAAACAAAAACAAAACAAAAATAAGAAACCAAACAAGTGACAACCGTTGCCTCCCCGGCAACGGCGCCAAAATTTGATCGCGGTCGTAAGCGACACAAATATAATTACACTTTCTTACTACTCAAAATATAAATATAGCAAGGGCAAGAAAGGATCGATCCACAGAGAGGTCTAGGTTGTCAAATTGTTATGGTTTCCTATATAAAACACCCGGAAGAATTTCTGATTGTGTAAATAAAAATAAACAAAAAGCAAATAAAGTACGCAAATCAAGGATGTGAAATATTGGATAAAGGTTTCATCTTCAATTGCAAACAAGTTTATGAATGTATGAATAGAATTCGTATTTAATCTCGCTATCATCAAAAGCCATAGAATACCTTATTGCAAGAATACTCCAGTAAATTTCAAAGTTATCGACACACACATTAGGCTGCGTATGTGAATTCTACCTAAAGAATAACCTAACGCCTTGCGCTAATCAAGTTCAATTCCTAGGAGCATTAAGTTTCAGAAATAGGCTAATCAATGCAATTGAAATACATTGCGCAAACAATTCGAACAAAGGTCAATTTCTACATATGACTTCGAGGATGTATCACTACAAACCCTAATCATATCATGCTACTAGTATTCAAGGTTATCGCTCGATGAAAACCCTAAAATAGCTATAGATATGGATGTGAGTTCAATCAATTCTAGACTCGACTAAACAAACATTCAATCATATTGCAATCCATCAATCATGAAATTATTATAACCCGTAGAAATCAAACGATAATATTGAGAGAAAACTAATTCATAAAAATCATAACTTGGTTGCAAAATCCAACTACATCTTCAACCAATAATAAAAACTTAGTTACTTGTGTTTTTGGAAATCATCATAGAAAGTTTAGAAGAACCTATCATGTGAAACCCTAGAACAAAAGTAGAAGTCTCCCTCATGGAGATATATCTAGGTTTAGAGAAAAGTTCTATTTATATGCTTCTCCCAAAAGGATACCCAAAAGTAGGTCAAGTCTTCTCCAAACCCGTCTCAAATTCGTCCACCAAGCCCAGGAGTGAAAAATATGTCTCTGGAATTTTGGGTCCGAAAAGTGTCATTGGAATTCTTTGACGTCATCGCGGAATCCGGCCACCGGCGCCGGAATCCGTCGCCGGAAAATCATCTCCAGCCACCTGAACTTGCCTCCGGCTACTGACGCTGTCACAAGACATTTTACATTTCCAGTATCTCAACTCTGCTTCTCTGCAATTCATACATTCACAAAAACCATCAAACCCAACTTCTCATTCCTCATAAAACGTACCCAAAAGCGTGGTCCGTAGCTCATATGTCCGGCCACCAACTCTTTCGTTCGACTTATACCCCTTTCATGATTCGGTGAAATATTATGATTCACGCTTCCGGTTCCAAAATCCGACAACCGGAACTAGGCTCCCCCGGCTCACCATTCTCGCTCCGTTTGACCTTTGTTGGTGCAGTCTTGTTCAAAACAATCTCAGGCCAATTTTCACTAGCTCATCATATCACCACAAGCAGCATACCATCCACTGCTTAGTTCAAGCTCTCTGCGTAAACTGCAACTCCGCCGACAACCTGTACTTACCCATCTCAGATTCATGTTTCTCCATTTACAAGCCACACATTACCATCACCATTTGCCTCCAACCGCCTCACCGCTTTCATCTCCTCGAGGCCACCAAAGAATCGACCAAGCACTGCAATTCAGACTCAACACACCGCCTGCAGCTCAACATCTCGGCTCAGCCTCCTGTTCAACTTCATTTCTGAGCCGATCCACGCAATCTCTATCTCCCATTGGCTTGAAACTACCATGCGATATGAGCTTCACCAAAGATCATCTTAAAGCTGTTGTTTACCTTCTCAGCATCCATGCCAGAACCATTTCTCGAATCTTTAGCAGCACACTTCCCTCCATCAGACCACTGCATTGCCATCAGCTGAATCACTCAGCTAAAACAAATCCAGTACATTCATTCTTCCTGGCTCAGTAATCTTGAAACTCCACCTCCGACACCATCACTGCCAACCTGCAATTGAGCTTACAAAGTGCATTGCAGCTTCAATTCCATCCGCAACTGCACATAGCCACAGAGTAAATACTCCAGTTCCAGTCCACTATTATCTCATTCTCAGCTCCTTGTAATACCACCTGCTATCAGCCTAAGCTCCGGTTCCATAGCCTGCCTGCATACTCTCAAACCAGCATTTCCTTCACTCCCTTTGTTTCATTGCAGCACCAGCATCATAGCCTTACAGTCCATTGCCCAGTTGCAGCTCACTTCACTTGAGCATAACAACTCCACCTCTACTCCTTGGTTCTCAACTGCACTTGCATTTGCACCTGCAGCTTCAACTCGCAGCTCCATACTGCAGCTCAGTTGCAACAGCTTCCGTTCCTGCGTATTCTTCACAGCCCATAGACTCACAGCAAACCAACTCCAAGCTGCTCCATTGATGCACATTCGATGGCAGAGATATCAATTTTCTGGTAATTTTCTCGGCTTAAACTCTTCCCTGACTCTTTGTAAACCCACGGCAAAACTTGGCATAGGAACCAGTGACAAATATTTGCATTAGAACTGGTTCAGGCCATTTTTCAAACACGTCTTGTGTGTATCCCAGACTGGTGAATGTTGTGTACTGGCTGTATATTGGGGATTTCACAACTCCTTCTCTGCACAGTACGAATTCAATCACAAACCCATTCACTCCATAAACATTTACAGAGTCCAACATTCATACGACAGTAATACTCTTGGTTCGAAACCATAGCTTCCACATCTCCTCCTGCCGATTCCAACAGAACCCATCTTTCCTGAATCATACAATATGTTCGGTGTTTGCTACACCTCCGAGAAGACCCGTCGGAAACTTGTTTCATCTGCCGGCAAAACTTGAAATAAACGGCTAAATAGAGCAACAACAATAGACATCGACGGAGAGAGCTTGGCTCTTCTTGGGCGATGACGAATGAAATACTAAATTTCATTTCTCTGAGATTCTTACAAGCTCACACATGCGGCACCCTTGTGGTCAGGTCCACTAACCATTTACTGGCCCACTGCACCTACTTGGCAAATGTTAAGACCACTTCATAATAACTTCATATAGTCTCAGATGCTCAGCAGCTCCCGTTCATATTGCTAGCACACAACCTCCATTTCAAGTCCTTGATCTCCGATTTGTTGACATAAGCTTCAAGCGCGTAAGCCAATACGCCCCATTTCGACGTCTTTCTCTTCTTTTGGTCCAAATGACTCCAAAGTACCTAAATACTCAAAACCAAAACATAAGTACATAATTCACAAGAAAAATAGCAAAGAAAGCGTAACTACTAGATAGTAAATTAGGTGTTTTAGACACCTATCAAAAATATGAATCGTCGCTTGCCTGAAAGCCGTGTCAGAAACATGCATCATGATTTTACGGTTTTGCACTTTGTTGAAAATCCACCATCTACATTAAGTCCCCTGCTTAGTGAGGGACAGTCATGTTCTGCAGTAAGCATAAAATGGTGATTTTTAGTCGACGAGATCAGTGGTTGAAATCGATCTACAAAGGTATTATCAGAATCCTCGATTTGCTCCAATGATGTCATGTACGAGCGAATATTTGGGTGAGCACCCTGATAGTATGATAGAATGTGATTCCGTGAGCACGGAGAGATGAAGCATCGCTGATTTGTTCGGTCAAAAGTCCAGTTTTGGTCGATTTAGGATTTATGGGCCAGAGTCCAAAAAAGGAAACCCGTGTTTTATTAGGTTTTGGAAATAAAATTAATATAAAAGGGAAGAGACCTAAAATTCTTTTATTTTTGATCGACCAAGCACCTCCCTCTCTTCACCATTCTCACGCGAGTTGCGAGAAGGGAAAAGTTTTTGCCGGATTTGATCGCCGCCGATCACCGCTGTTTGCCGTCCGGTCAAGTTCCGACCGGCGCCGACCAGGTACGTCCGAACTTTTTTTTTTTACTGTATGTTTTGGAAATTTTGAAATCATGTGAGTATGTAGATGTAGGTTTTATGAAATTTTGTTGCTTTTGAAAATACGTATGCGCGTTCGTTCAATAGTTTAAGAAACGAGCAAAAAATCCCTAATATGTAAGAGATACATATATTATTGAATAGACATGGTCTAGTTGCATTAGAGAAAATTTTGTTTATGAGGTTTCATGAAAACCAAAATTTGTTTTCAAAGCATGAACTTTCACAAATATTTT
The DNA here is from genome assembly GCA_023531295.1 of Papaver armeniacum. Taxonomy (NCBI): domain Eukaryota; kingdom Viridiplantae; phylum Streptophyta; class Magnoliopsida; order Ranunculales; family Papaveraceae; genus Papaver; species Papaver armeniacum. Next base: position 201,917 of record JAJJWW010007123.1, read on the forward strand.
TGAGAACGTAGGTTTGTTCGTAGTAGAAGTAATAAATAATGATCCTTAGAGTTCAAAGGGATTTTAAAAATACCTGTAGTTCATGATAAAATTTATTTGCGAACTTTCAAAAATTTGTTTGAAACATGTAGACTTTTACAAAAATAGTAAAGACCCTCGTTTTATAGACGAATGCTCGTATGAGCAAAACAAAAAAAATTATATATAATTTACGTCAGTTATTAACTCACGAATTTTTTTTATTACATGACCTATTCACATTTTTGTTTTAAAAAGGGAAATCAAACTTTGATTTATGGAAAATTGTTGAAAGAAAATAATATTTTTATGAGTTGATGAATTCATAGTGTATGTATGAGTTTGGAGATTTTATAGTGTATGTACACGTAAAAATCAGCGGATGTTCACATAGAAGGTTATATGAAGCATTCATGGTTTCATGAAAAGTCAGGTGTTTGACTTTAAATGTTGCTCGTCCTTGCAGGTTTGAAGAAACGAGTAAATTTCTAGAGTTTGACGGTGTTATCACTAAGTTCGTGAAATTGTAAACAGGTAAGAGTTGAGGGTTACCATTTTTTGTAGACATTGATGTGAGCATCATAACTATTCTGTTGCTTTAATTCCATTGTGTTGATGAAATTCGTGTATGAATGTCACGGCAATTTTCCAAGATGACTGATTCCCGTAGTAGCCCTCCTGAAGACGAAGTTTCTAGAGAGTGAACTCCCGGAGAGGATGTTTCTACAGACGCATCTTCCAGAGATGATGATTCTTCTAGAGATGATGCTTTTGGAGAGGATTCTTGGGGAGAGGAGGTTTCTGCTGATGTATCTTCAAGAAATGATGATTCTAGGAGAAAGGAGGATAAGACCAAGAATATTCCAAATGTTGATGACGAATTCTTTGTGTTTCAATACAAACCCGAAAGGCGTCCTTCAGGTTCCGCATTTCGGTTGCTCATAAATCCCAGTAGCACTACTCAGAACAAGTTGGTAAGTCCTCAGGCGATAATTAGATTATGTTTGAGTGGGAAGCACTATTCGGGTTCTCACGTGGAACTCAAACTTTCTCAAAAACCCCTGGCACATTTCTCCGGATGGGCACGTCACATGCTGGGTTATAGCCATGTAAGAACTATGCTGGATCGTGCACAAGTGATACGAGCTATTCAAGCGACTGGGGATTTAGTGATCAATCATGATATACCAGGTATAGTGGATCTGCTTGCTCGTTGGTGCATTCCTACTCACACATTCATATGCATATGGGGAGAATTCACTATCACTTTGGAAGATGTAGTTGCTCTGTTACATCTTCCAATTACTGGTAATTTCCCTGGAAAACTCTCAGCAGAGGAAGATGTGATGTCTAGCATGTTGGAAGCTACAATGCACAAAATCAACAATCTACCCAAAACTTGCTATGATGAATGGTTGAGATACTGGTGGCCAAGAGATGGAGTTCCTGAAGAACCTGTCGATATTACCTTAACCATAACTGCTTTCTTATGCTTGTGGCTGTCCAGAGACATTCTTGAAGATAGTGGACATTTTTTAAAGCCATGTGTGATTCCTTTCGCCATAAAGATGGCTAAAGGTGAGAGACTTCCAATTGGTAGTCTATTTTTGGGTTCGTTATTTGCCAACTTAGACTCCCTAGTTGTAGACTCCAGTGTCTCCGACGGCTTGATGAAGATTGAAACATATGCTAACACCATGTTTCTCCAAGATTTAATGTGGGAACACCTTGAAAAATATGCTTCAACTCCTCGTAGGGTCTTACAAGGACCCAATGTTGACGCTCGTCATGCCATCTTTGAGAAAAATAGTGCTAGGATTATGCGTTGGTCTACAAAGCGACCACGACCAAAGATATGCCTCACCAGCATTTTAGACAATGAGTCTGAGTTCAACTTTCGTCCTTGGACGACAGTTCCTCCTTTCTTCTCGCAATTGATCACTTTCAATGATACTAAAGAGATCATCACCTTGAAGTCTGGCACTGAGTTGAGTGATGGAGAGAAGTCTTTCATGCTTTGAGTTGCACTCATGGTTACATAGTGTCGGTGATGCAAGGAGAATTTTAAGTAGAAGAATATAATATTGTGAAATGGCTCGACAAATGGGTCTCGATCAGTGTTCTCCAGGTTATCGAATGAATAAACCATCGGTTGAGTATTTGAAGGCTCATTTAGACAACACACATGTGGAAGGGAGCGATTATGTGTCTTCTTTTACCGGCCGGGATATTTACGTAACTACAGGTTATGCAGAATTCTGGAATTAACAACTCGAACGCTTGTATAAGTTTGTGATGGATGTCAAATCTCCGACACGAGTATTTACTTCTGCTGAAATACTCTTGGATCGCCCACAGTTGAAACCTCTTTCTAGTGGTGATAAATGAAAAACATCTCCAGAATCTTCACAGGTAGATATTTTCTTATGATTTTTGGTAAAAGCATAGTAATCGCACCTTTAATTGTTTCGACTAATTCATTGTAGGGAGGTCGTGCTGTGAGGCCTCGAATTCCTTTAGACTTCTCTGAATGGCAAGACATTCCCCAGGGTGGAGAAAGCAGGAGCAGGGTGAATTATAGAATGATAGCGAATATTATGCATTCCCCGGCCGCTTCTTTGGTGAGTTGTTTGCACTTCTCTTATCGTTGCGATTTTCTCGTCCATGTAATTAGGATCCCAAAAGAATACTGATAATTTGTTTCAGAATTTTGCTCCATCAGTTATTGACGGTCTTCATCTTTCCTCTATACGAACAATTCATGAATCCAGCATCGATGGAGAGGTTGATGTGAGTATCCTTTTATGTAAGTGATTTCGGGATTTCTTTGAAAGAAATAATGTTGATTATTGTTGATGCGTCCAGGAGGATATTGTTATGGAAAGTCGACATGGCCAGATTTCTCATTCTTCTTCAAATAATGGTGAGAACGGAAACCTTCGAGAGTTAGAACCGAATGGAGGTAATGATGCTCCCAATGTTAATGCCGAATCAGGTATAAAGCATAGTAATCGCACCTTTAATTGTTTCGACTAATTCATTGTAGGGAGGTCGTGCTGTGAGGCCTCGAATTCCTTTAGACTTCTCTGAATGGCAAGACATTCCCAGGGGTGGAGAAAGCGGAGCGGGGTGAATTACTGGAATGATAGCGAATATTATGCATTCCCTAGAGCCGCTTCTTTGGTGAGTTGTTTGCACTTCTCTTATCGTTGCGATTTTCTCGTCCATGTAATTAGGATCCCAAAAGAATACTGATAATTTGTTTCAGAATTTTGCTCCATCAGGTAGATATTTTCTTAATCTTTCCTCTATACGAACAATTCAGGAATCCAACATCGATGGAGAGGTTGATGTGAGTATCCTTTTATGTAAGTGATTTCGGGATTTCTTTGAAAGAAATAATGTTGATTATTGTTGATGCGTCCAGGAGGAGATTGTTATGGAAAGTCGACATGGCCAGATTGCTCATTCGTCTTCAAATAATGGTGAGAACGGGAACCTTCGAGAGTTAGAACCGAATGGACGTAATGATGCTCCCAATGTTAATGCCGACCTTGTTAACCCTTAGAATGAATTGGAGACTCCTCAAGTAAGTACCCACTTCATATTTTCTTCATGGAAGTATAATATAATATTGATGATTTGAGATTGAATGAATGAGAATCCACACGGATGAGTGAGAAAACTTTAATGAAATACGTCATCAGAAATTTCAGGACTCATCCTTTTAGCAAAACCGTTATAAAATCTTCATACGACATCAGATTTTCGCAATCTACCCATGTATCCTTATGCACAGGAAATTTCCAAGCTTTAAAGAAGAATCTTTTAGAGTTTTGAGAATGTTTAGGGGCCGAAATCTACAAAACAGTAAACTTCCAGGAATTTTTCAGCTGGCATGTAGTCCAATGTTTTGGCTAGAACTCCTTACTCGTTTATCCGATTACTATGAAATTTTTATATGTTAGAGAAAACACCCATACGAAGAGAACGGTATATTATTCAACCTTAGATTCCTTACCAATTGCTCCCAGTTTTCAGTTTTATACAGAGCAGTGTAAAACTTCTTCAGACGAGCTTGTCGAAAAACGTGTTTCATGACTTCCACACCATTTGCCCATGTCTTTGATGCATAATAAAGAACTTAGATAGTTTTAGTTCACTTACATGCTAGAGTTCATGTAATCTTCGTATCAGGCGCCGAATACTGAAGTTGAGAATACCAGAACCAATGTTGGTGATTCGAGCAATATGGTAAATCAAAGCAGTGACATCATCAGATATGCACCTCCGTGTTATGAAAATATCGTTGAAGACGTGGAGGAAACTAGACTCCAGTTTCTATTGAAACCGAGCCAAGAACAGAAGAGACTGTCCCAGAAGAAGATGTTGCAATGACCATAGAGGATGCTCCAGTAGTCGAGAATCGTATAGTAATACACGAATATCCCAATGCAGGGATTATTTGTGAGCCTCCATATGGTGCTTTACTCCCATATCATGTATCTGTTGGCAGATTCAGCGTTCCCACTGGGTATGCCAATATGTGTGAGAAATTGTGGAAGATGTACGGTCATATTATTGTTACGAGAGATCCTGAACGTAGCTACTTCTTGACAATGCAATTAGGAAACATATTGCGTGTTATATATGATATACGAACCAGGGCCAGAAATATTGTGACTCGAGATGTACTCTTTGATTGGGAGTACACCTTGGAGAATTATGAGAGACTTGGCTTTAACTTGAAGTGGCTTCGTCAGAAGATCAACACCATCAAGGAAGCAGTAGTTAAGAACATCCCTTTTACTAGTGATGCCGTGATGGAGAAAATGACTGAGATTGTTGAACTGACCAAAAAGCTGGAGTCAGAGAAAGCGGCTTTGCAATTCTTGGAGAATGCTGAGAAGCAGAAATCGTACTTTGATGGATTTCTTTAGTTTTCTTTCTAGAATCTCCTGAACTTCTGAAAGATGTGAGATTTTACTTTGGTTTTGATTTTTGGTTGGTTTTGAAATTATGGGTGACTTAGGATTTTCTTTTGGATTTTGGATTTGATAGAGATTTTCTTAAATAAAAGAACTTTTGATAAATTGCTGAATTCAAATACTGGATGCAAGTAGTTTTGAAGGAATTGAAATTACATGTAAAAGAAAATCCTAAGATGCAAACGTCAGTCTTGAGCGTTTGTCTTGGACATAAAACACCCAATGTTGAATGCTTCATGCATCGAAAATTTTGAGCCAATTCTCATGAATCACTAGTATACTTGTCTTTCCCTTGATGTCAGCCAATTTTTAGTATCCTCCAGCAATTGACTTAGCGATCATAAAAGGCCCTTCCCAGTTAGAACTCTTTGTGGAATGTAAATTGCGTCTAGTTGCCTTAAGAACCAAATCTCCTTCATGAAATTTGTTAGGTTTGGTTGCTCGTGCCCTGAACATTTTCTGTTGGTTCGGAATTCCTCGTGGATTCCATGTTGGTGGAGCTTTCCAATTCTGTGGCACATGTGGACACTCGTGCAAAGGAGAATATTTAGGATATTGATTGTGAAACTCAGTAATTATCCTAGCAATGACCGTGTTACTGAGATGATGGATTTGGGGAGGTTCTGCGTCTAACCATTTGGTAAAGTATTCCTGAGGTGAGACTAACTACTCATAATGTTTAGTGATAGCTAGGTTTTGAGCAGAACTGAGTCCCCGGACTAGGGTAGCATATTTGAAAGTTGGTAATACATATGCATCAGGGGGGATAATACTTGCCTGAGTGCGAAACCTTCCGACGAATTCGTGGACGCTCTCCCCAGGTTTTTGTGTGAGTTCCATCAAGGCTTCGAGTTTTCCCAAATGCTCGAACGGTTGATCATCTTCCGAGTCAGAGCTTTCTCCATTGGAGAATTGTGCAACTGAAGGTGAAGATATCGTAGCAACTTTTCCATCATGAATCCACGCTCGCCCAAGATTCATGTCATATCCCTGATCCTCTTTAATTATAAAAAATTTAGTTTCAGTCCAGGTTGAATCATTTATTATATTGAGAATGATGTAACCATAAGCATCCCTGGAGATTCCTTCATGGTCTCTGATTGAGATAAGAGCATGAGTCGCTTCTTGTCGAGTGATGCTAGCAGCTCTGAGGGTTTTCAAAGGGATGATGTTAATAAAGAAGTGCCAACGTCGACCAATGCTCGCTTGAATTCATTTCCTTTGAGATGAACTGTGGTGAGAACTCCCCGTCGTACATCTCCTTGTGCATTCATTGGAGGTTCGGGAGTATTTCTTGAATTTCTAATCGTTTCCCAGACACGGTGTGGTTCAATGCAGCAAACATATCATTTCTTTGAGCTTTCAATAAGTACAGTAACTCACAGGCATGCTCAATTAGGGATTGGACTGCTTCTTTGATCGGATGCTCAGAGAGTGCGAATGTTCTGATCGGGAGAGGATTTTTGTGCACTCCTTCGGTCCTGGTTCCCTTGAGTCGGCCTTTTCTTTGAATATGCGCTTCAAAGTTCTCGCAATCACTTGTTGGATGACCGACATACCTATGGAAATGGCGGTAGCATGCATTTTCCATTTGTTATTGATTGTTTCCCTTTTTGACGGGAGGCAATTTGATCGCACCATCTTGGATCCAGACTTCCAACAGTTCGATCACTTCTTCAACGGGAAAAGGGAAGTCAGGCACTTCCTGATCGTTCGTTGATCCGAACGGGTGATTGTGCATTTCTAGCCTGGCTGTCCTTCCTTGGTGCTTTTGGAGGGTGAGCCGTCGAAGGAGCATTCTTGTGTTGATGTGCCTCAGCTTTTCTCTTGCTCCCTTCAGCAACATTCATGGAAGTTTCAACATTTTACTGCTTGTTGATTAAACGCCTGTTGGTGCTGCTTCGAGCGTTCGGTTCCTCGACTTTGACAGTCTTGGTTCTTTCTAATAAAGCTGGAGCAGTGGTTGTTGATCTCTTGGACGCTTCATGAAGTTCTGAAAAGTTTGAAATCAGAGATTTTCCGAAAAGGCTCTATAGATTTGAATCATTCCGTTGATGCACAAGTCCACCAGTTGTTGCCCAGTGACATTAGGATCATGACAATCCAAAGCTTGAATCCTGAACTTCTTCACATAGTCGTCGGATTTTTCAGTATTTTTTTGAGTTATCCTTCCTAAGTCGGAAAGAGTAACTTGCTCGGAAACAAAGAAGTATTTCTTGTAGAAAGCATTAAACATTTCTCCCCAATTAGCTATGCTCCCTAGTGCAATGTTGTTATACCAAGTATATGCTCGACCCGTCAGGGATTTTGAAAACTCCTTCAAACGGACAACATGGTTGTGTTCATGTTCTCCTAATGCTTCCAAGAATCGAGAAACATGCTCCCGAGCATTTCCCGTTCCATTATAGAGCGTGAACGTTGGAGAAGTGTAACCTTTTGGGAGAGGGATTTTTTGTGTAGCAGCGGGATATGGATGTAAATGACGGTGCACGGAAGGTGCATGACCTTTTCCCAGATTCTCCATAATACGTTCCAGGTCTTCACGGGTGATGAAACCGGCAAGTTCAGGTTATGTAGCTTTGCGGGCTTCATCATCGTCAGGGACTAGAATAACTTCGGGATTTGTAGCTGGAGATGTTTCCTTGTCTTTTCCCTTCTCCTGAGTTTTGTCTGACATCTTGTAAGTGAGAGTTTTGAGGTAGTTACATAGCTCCTTCTGAGTAGTAGCCATATCAGTTTGATTCTTGGCGAGAACTTCCTGGACTATCATGAGATCGGCGATAGTGGGTGGATTTTCTCTGATTTCTTCGGGAGACCGACCAAAGAGAGGATTACTTCCGATATTGGTTTGTGGAGGATTAATACTACCACCATCGTTGGAAGTAGGAACGGTTTCTAGAGTACCACCGCTGTTGCTAGTGCTAGTATTGTTTGGGTTAGGATTGGTAACTGAACTTGACCTAAGATCAACCATTTTTTGAAAATGAGAGATTACAACCGAGAGATTAATCTCCCACTGTGGTCGCCAATCTGTGGATGGGAAAAAAAGGTGTAGTTGCAGGAAATCCCACAACACACCCCTCATCATATCTTGATAATAATTTCTAGATCTAAACTTATTTAATATGAAAATAAAGATAAAAATCCTAAAATTATAAATGGAGACACAAGAATTTACGTGGTTCGATCAATGTGATCTACATCCACGGGGTAGGGTTTTTCACTATGATTATTTAAATTACATAAGTATTACATTGGGACTCCTTTAATGAGTATTTGAAGCTCTAAGTCTAGCTTTTGGGGAAGAAGATGATAAAGAAAATAAAATCTCTCTCTCCTGATTGTGTATCCACTCTCTCTTACAAAATTGTGTCTCCCCCTTCTCTCTCCTGCTCTCCTCTTTATATAGGATATTACATAGTGGATGACAGCTCATGTACAACTAATATTTCCCTTAATTTCGGATTTACCTTGCGACATTTCGCAGGTCTACAAATGTTAGTCTTCGCAAGTCTTCTTGACTCTTCGCAGAATCGTCACACCTTTCTCATATTTAAGCTAATGTCATTTGTTGCGTCGTTTCTAATATTTCTTCTGCGACATTATTATGTTGTGTCGTTAATAATTCGCAAGTGAAGGTTGCTGCGATATTCTGCTCCTACAAAAGGTATGCTGGTTTTTTAGGGAAATGGAGAATCGAGCGTGTTGTTGAGACTCCTCGACCGAGCAAACTGCTGAACCTCACACAGATGCACTGCAAAGGGAGTGCTTAGATTCGAGAGATCAATCTGTAGGACTCTGGCCTAAACCAAGTCAATGGCCGTTCCAGAGTCAATTCGGTCACAAAGAGTGAGATGGGTTGATCTGTAGGAGGGAAGCTGAGAATTGTGCGGGATCAATGATGATCAAGGATTGTTGATGTGTTGAAGGTTTCTGCAAATTTGATGAACTGTGGAGTTTGAATAAGTTCTGGGCGATTGATGGAATTTCTGAGAGTGATTGCTCAAAAAATTGTTGTTGTTCAATAGTGGATCCAGAGACTTATTTATATTGTCAGAATAGCGAACACATTGATCCCAGTAAGTGTGACGGTTTTATGAGTGAAAGAGTGGGAAAGTGGAAGATCGTGGTGAAACCAGTTCCAGGTCGTGCAGAGACTTGGTTAACCGTCCACCCACTACTTTGCTAACTCCCTCAACCGTTGCACGACTTACTCATATTTCTGCCGTAGGCCGCCAGACCAAAACCCTAATTGATATCCCCCATATGACGTGATTGAAGTCTCACGAATCGTGGAGTCTGTATGACAGACGTGTATTTTACTAGTCAGTTGTTGACTTTTTAGAATCTAAGTTTTGTTGAATCGCACATGATTGGAGATTGCTCAGCGATTCATGGATTTGAACGTGTTAGTTCTTATTTTAGGATTGCTCGTGTGCAATTATTGTAAATTCGAGCATTTGAGCAAGCATTGCTCGATTCAACGGAGAGTATTGATAGTTGGACAATTGGTCAAGTATCAGTCTATTCAACGAATTACTGAATATTGATAATTAGATAATATTCGAGCAAGTGAGCAAGTATTGATCAATTCGACGAATTACTGAATATTGATAGTTAGATCAATATTCGAGCAAGTGAGCAAGTATTGCTCAATTCGAAGAATTATTGATGAATTACTGAATATTGATAGTTGGATCAATATTCGAGAAAGTGAGCAAGTATTGCTCAATTCGACGAATTATTGATGAATTACTGAATATTGATAATAATATTCGAGCAAGTGAGCAAGTATTGCTCAATTCGACGAATTATTGATGAATTACTGAATAATGATAGTTGGATCAATATTCGAGCAACTTAGAAAATCGTGGATTCTTGAATATTAGCAATTTGGATCAATATTCGAGCATTGCTCAATTCGAAGAATTACTGATAAATTACTGATCATCGAGCAATTGAGCAAGTATTGCTCAATCCGACAAATTATTTATTTATTGGTGACGTGACCCAATAAAATATTAAAATATTGGTAGATTACCGAACATTATATAATTAATTCGTGTGTTGTTTGCTAGATTAATGTTAATTTATTTAGTGTTTGAACTTGCTCAGAATGGTTTTGTTGAGCGTTTGTTCGAAACCCTAATTTTGAGCAATTGCTCACTGATTGACGAATTGCTGAAAATAGGTCATGAGCGAAGGAGGGACCGACCACATGGGACTATGGACGTCCATGTGATGCCCAATTTCTCGAGTGAGCGTTACACCGGGGTCCTGAGTTGACCAGCTGGTGAAGGAATGATGATTAAATGTCGGTTTCATCATTGATTGAAATAGCGCTCGATTGAGCATTAGGTGAGAAAACCTAATTATAAAAAAGTGAGGGACCGACCAAGATGGCGTGAGACCACCCTTGGTGGCCGTGGGACCGCTGGTGGGCGTTTGCGAAAACTCTGAGTTAGTTGTGAAGAGTTTGGACCCAATATGAGCGATTGCACAAATTAGGTCAAAAAGTGTGAAAACGTGTGGGACCGGCTTGTTGCAAGCCTTAGAGCCGCCCTTGGTCGGTCAAGGGAGCATGCCCGTGTTTCCATAATGCACGTGTCCCTGTTATGAGAGTTTCAGCATTTTCTGATGTGCGTTTGAACAATATTTCGGATTTTCAGAAGAGTTCGATCTTTGACTGAAATCCTCGATTTTGCTCGAATGAGCAAATATGCTTGTTTGATCAATATTTTGTGAATATTAAAATAATAATATTTTAATGTATTTTTCATGAGTAGCCTAGTCGGTCGTGTGACCATGTTGACTTTTGGCTTTTTCATGGTTCGCGCAATATTTGAGAAAATATGGAGAAACCATGAATTTTGCTAAAACTGGGGAGTTTCACAAGATGACAAAAATAACAATTTATGAAAGATTAGATATTGCAAGGTGTGGGACCGGCCACGGCTAGGGCATGGCCGTCTTACTAGCTTAGCAAAATCATACCTACGTCAACCATCGGAAAATAAATAAATTTGACATTGATACCGAAAAATTCATTAAAAAAAGAAAAAATATTTGAAAATGGGTAGGATGAAACTGTTTACATCCTGGCTATTTTTGTAGTTTTGTCCACTTAAATAGTATCAAAATCTAGATGTCTTTTTCACCCAGGATTTGTTGATTTTGGTCTTTTTAACCAATTTTGTGATTAATCTATCACTATTATAAATCCAACTCCACTTAGTAATGTTCATGAACAGTACTTGAAGCTGCACTTTTTAAAAATCCGAATTTGCCCTAAGTTTTATTGCTTTGTCAAAAATACTATCTAAATTAAGTGTGGGTAAAAAGGTAAACATAAAAAAATCAAATCAAGAGAGAAAAGTAGAGAGAGCGGGTGTGCGATGGTCCCATGAGAGAGCAGCAGGAAAGCACGTGAGAAGCTGGAATTTTTTATATTCCAATGTTTCCCTTAGTGTTATAGCTCTAATAAAAAATACTATCTAAATTTAATGAGGTTAAAAAGGTAAAAGTGGAAGAAAAACAAATAAGCAGACAATAAGATAAAGCGGGTCACGTCACGTGTAAGAGGGCCCATGAGAGAGCAAAGCAGAAGCACGTCCAAAGCGCGTGCCGGGATGCTAGTGTTTTATAAACAAAACTTAAAACATTGCTAATAGAGTACCAGATTAATGGCTAGGATACGAAAGTGCATATAAGGCATAACATTTTTCAATTTTTCCTATATAAAATTTGTCATAGTGGGAGGCCAAGAGCCTGACGTAAGTGTTAAATTATGTACTCATTTTCTTATATAGATTTTAAATTATGTACTTTGGATTGGAACGTCATGAGCTATTGCTTTGTACTCATTTTCTTATACACAAAATTGGTCAAAAAGACCAAAATTAACAATTCTTGGGTGAAAAAGACACTTAGGTTTTGATACTGTTTAAATAGCCAAAAATTAAAAAGATATCTTGTTTAAATGGACAAAAATTTAAAAATAGGCAGGATGTAACCCGGTTTCATCAATTCCATTTTCAAATATTTTTTCTTATTTTTATTTTATGTGAGGATGCATCCAGTTTCATCCTTTCTATTTTTTTAAGTATAAGCCAGGATGAATCCAGTTTCATCCTTGCTATTTTTTTTTGGCTATTTCACCCGTACTTTTTTTTACTCGTCCATTTGAACCGTGTTTTAATTTTTTTTGGACAAATGACCCATTTTCTCTTTCTTATATAGGTTTGTGAACGAATGCTTGTATTGTACTGAAATTGAGTTTGCTGGATTCTTTAAAGTATATGTGCAATTGGGTATTGGGTATAGTTTGAGTACACCAATCTCTACTAAATATTGTATTGAAATTGAGTTTCTTTCATCTACTTGGTCTTTTCAGGAAAGTGAAAACCTTATTATCTCAACTAGTAGTTTTATGTTTGTTAGTGAAGAAACTTAAGAAGGCTAAACGGCGTGTACGCCCGAAGTACAAGAAGTCAAATTTAACTGGAAGGCTTTTTACCCAAGACCTGTTAGATGGAAATCCGCAGAATATGTACAACCTATTGAGAATGAGTAAGGTTCCTTTTACCCTATTATGCAATGAATTCCGAGCCAAAGGACTTTTATAGGATAGTAAATATATAGAAGTAGTGGAGAAGATGGCAATGTTTTTATACACAATTGGGCACAACTATAGGAATCGTGTAATTTTATATCACTTTCAACATTCGGGTGAAACGGTTAGTAAGTATTTTTATGAGGTGTTGACTGCTATGAAGATTTGGCCTGCTGAAGTTTTAGTTCCTCCATCTAATGTATTTGACAAGCCAGCTATAACTAAAAGGCATAAACGTCTCAGAGAATGTGCTTTCAAAGGTGTTTTTGGTGCATTGGATGGCACTCTAATTAGTGCGTGCATTCCAGTCGATAAGCAAACACCGTATAGAGGAAGGGGAAGAGCAGAATCTACCCAGAACGTGCTTGCGATATGTGATTAGGATATGTACTTTTTGTATGTAGTGATTGGATGGGAAGGCACTGCTCATGACTCGAGAGTGTTGACCGAGGCAGTGCGTGATCCATCTTTCAAGTTTCCTTTACCTCCACCAGGTAATATATCTATTTTAAGTCCTATTTTTCTGCATTGGGTTTGTTTTCTTTACACAATTTCATTTAGATTCTTGTGCACTACGTTCTTATATATTAATGGTTGGTACAGTGGAGACAACCTAATTGTGCACCTCTTACACTGCACGTGTCATTGATTGTATGATGTTGTTGGTTGGTACAGTGGAGACAGTTCCTATCTCTGTCCCACGGGGTTTAGATGAGTTGTTGGTTTTGTTCCTGTCGTGTAGCTGGTGCGTAGTTTTCCATGTTGTTGACAGGGATTGTTTTTTTACACTTTGGTTATTCGCATTGTCATACCTTATTGTTTTACATTTGATATGAATGAGACACAGGTAGAAGTGGAAGCCGAAGCGGAAACGGAAGAAAATGCATCTCGTCTGTTTGGACGACAATAGTAGATTTATATGAACAATTTACGTGATGAGATAGCTAGCCTCCTTTAGATTTTGTTGCATCTTTTATGTTTGTAGGTATGAAATCTTTAGATTTTATTGTTTTGTAATGTCTAACATGTTTAATTCAATCAAAAAGGGGAAGTTTTTTAGGCTGCAATGGAACAATTTGTGATAATTTAATAGTGATAAATGTTATGGTTTAAAATGTGCACAAGGACATTTTCTGTCCAAAAAAATCCAGTCAACTGAGTCAGGTCTGACTCACAAAACAAACATATTTTCTGACTCAGACCTTAGTGAGTCAGATCCAGATGAGTCAGGTGATTTCACTCAGATTCGGATGACTCAGATCCAGACGACTCAGATGAGTCAGCTGCAAACAAACAAGGTGTTAGTAATATGCTACCCTTGTTATCCGTCAACATAATTTCAGTTATAATTAGTGAATGCGGTTAAGGATTACCTCTTGTTATGTACAGTGGTACAAAGGCGGCTCACCTTTTAAAATGGTAAAAAAGTGTACACGAAATTAGTAAAGGGAGAAGGTGGGAATTGGCCAAAGAATAATGGTGAAACTAGAGGATCCGATGAAGCCATAATGTTGAAGGTGAAATAGAGTTAATTTGGTGGCGTGTTTCACCGTGATGTTCATGTAAATATGCATTGATCTTTCATGTAAATACATTTATGTGACACCTGAAATTCATGTTGAGTTATAGCATTTGGTTCATGAAACTCAATCATTTTTTTTTTTTGTAGATTTATTGCTTGAATTTAGTGTATCGGTCAGTTAGTTATGGGACCAAGTCATTCAAATCTGTCAGAAGTGTACTTCACACCATTTCAAGTGAAATAGTTATGGTGCATTTGAATTTTTTTATTTTTCTTTTGAAGCATACATTTGAACTTGATGAAGTTCTTCGAACTTGATTATTTCTTAATATGTCTTGGATATTCTTTGTTTATATACAACATATGTGAAATCATCTTGCTATTATTTTCTAAGATGCATGTGCTTCACCATCAAAACCTTCAATGTCTTGTTACGAAATTTTAAGATGTTGGTGAAAACCGAAGCCAAGGGCGTGTAAATTTTCCCTGTCTTGGTAATGCATTGCTCTTCAGGTTAAGAGGATGTTAAAACTATTTTTATTTCTTTACATCTTTTTTTTTGATTTATTGCTAGATGTCGGTGTATCAATCAGCTACCGTACCAAATCATTTAAATCAGTCACCAAACTTGCTAGTCACGCACTTTTACATCTTCACGCAATTTCAAGTGTTAGTGTATAAATTTGAACAAGATGAATTCACATTGGAACTTGATTTTTTTCTAAATTTATTTATTATGTGTGTTCTTCGCAATATTTTATTGATAAAATCAAATTTCTTTACTCATCTCTTAATTTGTTTCATAAAAATTTGATTACCCAAATTCAAATCGAAGAAGAAATAGCATAAACATTAATATTATACTTTAATTTAGCGTTCTTACTTCTTCGATTTAGTCTTTTTATAAATTCCAACTAACATTATGATTTTGATGAGAGACTTTTTATGGGATGACAATAAAAAAAATAAAAAGATGCATTTGGTTAAGTGGTCTGTTTTGTATAGAAGAAAAAAATTCGGAGATTTGGGGATTAAAAATCTAAAAAAATGAATCATGCTTTGTTAACAAAATGGCTTTGGAGATATGCGAAGGAGGAAGATGTTTTATGGAGAAATCTTATCGCTGAAAAATATGGTCATGATGGTGTGGAATGGTTGTCAAAATATCCAAATGGTACTTTTGGTAGAGCTGTATGGAAAGGTATCATGAAGTGCAAACAGACTTTTGTAGGCAACATCAAATTCAAAGTTAACAGGGGTACAAAGGTAAATTTTTGTTGGATAATTGGTTACTTCCAACACCTTTATGTCAATTGTTCCCTAATCTGTATCAAGTTTCCCGAAATAAAAGTTGTTTGGTTTCAGATTGTTATGACCCATATGCAACTGATTTTAAATTGTCGTTGGGACTTCATAGAAGACTGAATGCAAACGTCGGAACTGAATTTTAATGGCTGCGAAATGAGTTAAATGGTGTAACTTTGAACCAGGAGGAAGAGGATTGTTTAGAGTGGAATCTTACCAGCAAAAAGAAATTCTTTGTTAAGTCAACTTATGACAAGTTAGCTAATACAGAGATGGAGCAACCTGTCCAAGGCATTTTCAAGTTAATATGGAGATTGAAAGCTCCCCTAAAAATTGGTTTTTTCTTATGGACAATAGCTCATTCAAGTTTGCCTACTAGAGATCTTTTGACAAGAAAAGGATTGGATGTCCCTACAACTTGCTTATTCTGCAGCGAGGATGAAACAATAGATCACATCTTTATCCATTGCGACTTTCCTAAGAGGATTTGGGTTCATTTCATTGAGAAGTTAAATTGGTTTTACACTATGTCCCCGGATGTCATTTCTCTGCTTTTTGTTTGGAATCTCCCCGATTTAAGTAAAATTCAGTCTCATGTGTGGAGTATTGTTCCGGCTGTCATTTTTTGGAGTATATGGAAGGAGAGAAATTCAAGAGCTTTCAACAGTAAGGTGAATACTACAACTACAACCATCAACAAAGCTTATTATGAGATGTTTACTTGGTGCTTAATCTTCAAAGAGTTTGAGAATATCTCCTACACGGAGGTAATGTAGCATTGGTCTAGAGCTTATTTTCATCCTCCTTGATCGGGGGTTAGTAATATTTTTCGATTAGAGAAGTTTTTTTCTTTTCTTAGGAGAGTTTTGCTTAAAGCTGTTTTTTTTTCACAAAATTGGTCAAAAAGACCAAAATCAACAATTCCTGGGTGAAAAAGACACTTAAGTTTTGATACTGTTTAAATAGCCAAAAATTAAAAAGATACTGTTTAAATGGACAAAAATTTAAAAATAGGCAGGATGTAACCAGTTTCATCCTCTCCATTTTCAAATATTTTTTTCTTATTTTTATTTTACACAGGATGCATCCAGTTTCATCCTTGCTATTTTTTAATTATAAGTCAGGATGAATCCAGTTTCATCCTTGCTATTTTTTTTTTGGCTATTTCACCCGTACTTTTTTTTACTTGTCCATTTGAACCGTGTTTTAATTTTTTTTGGACAAATGACCCATTTTTCCTTTTTTTTTTCATTTGTATTATCTTGCGGGTCATATCCTCAACTTTTGATCAATAATATCTTTTCTTTTCGATCAAAAAAAAAAAAAATATTATGATTTTGATTAAGTAAAGCCATTGTGTTACTTTATTTAGTTTTAAAAGTGAGGGATGTAAACTTTTTTCTTGGCATTTTTACCTCTTATTGTAATAAATTTCATTCTTGTAAAGGTGCAAATCAAATATATCCTTGAAGGCATTTTTCTTTTTTGGCGTATTTTTTGCCTTGTTTATGAGACTTGTATTTATCTGTTTCTATATTAGTGATAGCATCATTTTCTTTTGAGTTGAACCAGTTATGTCCCAAATTCTTTTCATTTTCTTTAATATCATTACCAATTTGGCAGACAAATATAATACGGAGAAAATTAATATGCTAAAGAAAACTAAAACGTAACACTCATGACCCGTGACCATTATTTGCCTTTTGAAAGGACCATAAAGTTCAATAAATAATCTTGGTCAGGAGTATTTTGGTGAAAATTGGAACATAATTTTGACCACTTTCTCTCTTATTAGAATCAATGAATTTTTATACAATGGTTGGACTTGCATCTTGACCATTGTTTGTCTTATTAGAATCAACGAAGTTTATAATGGTTGGACTTGGCGCGTACTGTCAACAATGACATTCTAGTTCTGGGCGAAAATATTTGTGTTTTTAGTCTAAAGGTAGATATTTACTTGCCTAATAGTATGCATATGTTTGTATATGGTAAATAATTTTTAACCTTATTCCCAACGGTACAATTTAGCTCTGTTTAACCAATTATATTGAAAAGTGAAATACGTTTTTATTTCTCTAGCGTTTGGTTCATGAAATCCTTTTTTTTTAATTGTCAATAGAAATTATGTTGTCAATGGGTTTTGGAATCAGATCTTTCAAGTCTGTCATTGTACTTGCTAGTCACGCAATTTCACTTATTCCAAGTAGAATTTCACTTGAAGTGAGATCTTTGGATGAGAGGGTGATATAAGAACAAAACTTATGGTGCTCAACAATAATCTTTTAATGGATAATAAACCGGTTACCTTTATGATCGGTGGGTTATATACCTGATAATTTACTCATTATTGTTTAAGTTTAATAAATTGCATCAATATTGTAAAGAAAATTTGAGATAGTGGGGAAAACTAAAATCACAACCCCATTGTCTTCATTTGTCTCATAGGGTGTATAAATATTTGTGAAGATTTTTATAAAGATTTGTCTCATAGGGTGTATCAAGATTTTATACACAATCCCATTGTATAAAGATTTGTCTCGTAGGGTGTATAAAGATTTGTTTTGTGGTCATGTAATGAAGATACTTTCAAATTTGTGAATACTAGCCTCATATGGAGTAATTGGGAAACACTAATGTCTGATTAGCTCTTTGTTGTAACTGTTGTTGTTTCATTCTCCACACTCCGTGAAGATTTTTCTTCTTCTTAATATATTTTTTCCTTCGAAAAAAAAAAGGTGTATTAAGATTTATGTGTCTCGATTTTTCTCCTCTTTTATTTTAAATCTCATCAGAGTATGCGATGTTTATTTTGTGATTCGGTAATCAGTCCATACCATCTTTTTTTTTGTAATACCAGGTTGTAACTCGTTAATGGTGTAATTAGTGATTTAGTGTTCCCCTTATATATTTTCTTTTTCTTTTATGTTACTATTTTAATATTTTGTTCCTACTTCGGTATATTTGGATGCAATGAATTTGACATCTATAGAACCAACTTTTTAATAGTGGTCTTATTTACCGGAAATGATTAACATCTCATGGTTAGATCCCGCAGGCCATCCCGACAGTGGGAGTGTGAGAGAGAAGGGACGGGTCCCACCCTTAACCCACCCCCTTGTAAATCCGTCGGGCCAGGGGAACCCCTGTTTTTGTTTCTTGCGGGATGGATCATGAGATTCAACCCCCGATCAGTGTATCATTCCCGCTTATTTACTCTGAGAGTCTCCTATTCACTGTAAAAGAACCACTAACTCGAAAGGTCAGTGCTTCCAAAAGTTGCAGCTAAAGTCGCTAGTAGTTTTGCTAGCATATAATGATAGAACTAGTTTCTCGCCAAGCCCCTAACTTAAGCTTATCTTATATACTTTGTTGGAAAAAACTGTTTCCAAGAAATAAGTTAATTCCACGTAACAACATTTGTGATAATGGTGTCATGAGTAAAACTATACAGATGGTCCCTTTCAATTTGATTAGGTTTTATTTGTCGATAGAAATTAGGGTGTAACGGGTTTTGGAATCAGATCATTGAAGACCAATGAAATAGTTACTGCACTGAACTTAGGCCTTGAGCCCAGGCCCAGGGGTGATACACTATAAGAAAATAGCAAGTACGGTCAACCATGAGAAAATATTTGATGGGGCAAATTTTGACATTTATCTTTTATTTTTAGATATTTTTTAGGGAAATTAAGTAACCATCTTATACCCCAAATTACCCTTTTTTTAAATCAAACAGATTTTATTAACGGCTTGCATCTTTTCTCCTAAATTGTAGCTTCTTATTTCCCTAAATTACTGGTAGCTTTAAATACACCGATCGAGATGGTCGATTATTTTTCCTTATATTAAATTAAATACCTTAAGACCGAATATTCTTAAAATACTAATAAAAAGGAAGAAAATAATATTTACAGTCATAACTTAAGTTCTAGCTGTGAGAGAAATCAATAATGAGCGATAGTACAAAAAAATTGGAATTTCATAGACAGGGTTTCTTCGATTACATTAAAAAAATTGCTCTTTCCCCATCTTCTTTCTGTTGTCTTGTTGATATACTATCAAAAGACTCTCCTTACCACTTATATATTTTGATTATCACCCCTTTCTCTTCCCAAATTTCAGGTTTCCATAGCCTCCTCCATTCAAACGCTTCCAATTGCACTAATGCTGTTAATTTTCTCTTAGACACCTTGGCCCTTGCAAACTAGGAATTCTAAGTCACGAGCTGCGCATTGATGCATTCGTGGTAAAAGTCACACTAAACTGTCATTGGTTACAGCCCGATGTAGATTAGGTATTCGAAGTCTTGAGCTAAATTGACAACACCCATCTTGTAGTACCAAGGATCACCTTGAGATTGTTTTCTTTTTCCTTCCCTTTTACAATCGGTTTGTGTTGACTTTGATTTAGGTTCGTTATTATTTTTAGATTACTAATTCACGTTAATACCTAAATTAACTAGCTAACAATATTTGTTTTGATTTAAGTGAAGGGTAATTTTTGAGTATATGATGGTTACTTAAATCCGTTATAAACCGTCCAAAAATAGAAGATAAATGTCAGTTTCTTATTCGTCCTCCATGCGCCCATCAAAAAATTTCTCGTTAACAATAATCCTTTCATGAATAATAAACCGGTCACTTTTAGATACTAATAAGTAGTAATGCACTTGGCTCTCCTCACGCCTTAATTGTTCATTGGAAAGCAACAAATTTTTCGAAATCATGTTTTTCCCCCTCATAGTTATATAACCGAATTGTACGCGTGAGATTTTAATGTTTAAATTTAACGAATTACATCACTATTTTAAGACAACGATTGATGGAAATCACAAGTCAACATTGTTAAAAAAAAATTTGAGATGGTGGAGAAAACTAAAGTCATGAGTATAAGATTTTTGGCGGTCTAGGTCCAATTGTGATCTTTTTAATTCACTTGTTTTCTTCCTTTATAATATTGCTTTTTAACACAGTGAAAAGAACAATTAAATTTCTCGAAGTATGTGATGTTAATGTTGGATTCATATATTTAGTTATTTTGAAGATATAAGTTACCTTAAAGTCACGTTATTCCGGAGGGATTTGTCTTTCGAACTTATAAATTTTTGAGGTTTTTGATAGTAGATATTGCCAGTTTTTCTTTTCACTATTAAGATAGTGTTGTTGCTGCTTTTTCTTTTTGTTTTCACTTACTGTACCTTATTTTCGATTGTTAATATAAAAAGTGAAGAGATGCAAAGTGCAGTTTTTAGGAACGATTTGCTAAAAATTAGTACACTCCTAAGCAGATTTGGTACCCTCATTAGCAGCCTTAGTACACTCCTAAGCAGATTTGGTACCCTCATTAGCAGCCTTAGTACACTCCTAAGCAGATTTGGTACCCTCATTAGCAGCCTTGCAAAAGAACCACCGACTCTAAGGATCGGTGCTTCCAAAAGTTGCTAGTAATTTCGCTAGCCTAGTTCCTAGCAGAGCCTATAACTTAAGCTAATCTCTTGGATATTTTGCTGAGAAAATTGTTGTCAAAGAGGAATAATAGTTAATCCGAAGTACACAGCCTCCAATATATGGGAATAATGGAGCCATGCCTATTCTCAAAATTATGGGGAAATTAATCTTAGATCATCCGGGAAAAGTAAAAAATTAAATGAAAAAATGACCCTTGATCCCTAAAATACAAAGAATACCAAATTTACTTTACTTTGAACAAACTCAGAATAAACTGTACACTAGTGCATACTAAAACAACGCTTTTGTTAACAAGTTACGGGTATACAAGTTAACAAGTTTAATAAAGAATTATTTTATTTCTTTGGAAATTGTGTGTTTTTGTCCTATTCTACTAGAAATTGGTTTTTCTTGCACTAAAAACAACAATTTTTGTTCTCAATGCAAAGAATTACTGTTTTCAATATAATAAAACAAACAATTCTTGTTTCCAATGCAAAAAGTTATTGTTTTAATGAACCTTAACATGTATAGGGTATACAAGTTAACAAGACCCAAAAAAAAATGTTTTGTTATTCTTGTAAATATCGAGAATGACATCGATATTTGAGGGTTGAAGCTATGCTGGTAAAAAGTGGTATTTTTAATGTAATTAATCAATAGTATTAACTACACAGACAATGAACATATTCAGAATTGCTAGTTTTCCATACGTTCATGGGGTTGCTGCATTTTGGATAGGTCTTAACTGGAATCCTAGACGTACGTGGGACGTTTTCACACAAGTCTAGTTCTTGTGGGAAAAATATTCCAAAGTACTGTCAACAATAATAACCTACATGGATAATAAACCAGAGTCACCTTAGTTGCTAATCATGCCAATGTACCTCCTCACGCTAGAGTAATTGTTCATTTGTACTTGAGAAAGTTTTTATCCTAAAAGAATTATGAGGTCTGTATTTTGGTGCATATATATTAGAGTTGAAAATTCATTTTTACTTTTTTTTAGGAGCTACAACTTACAAGACAATTTGATAATTTGTATATGCAAATTGGTTAATAACAGTGAGATGATGGAATATTTTGAAACTTAAGCCACGTAACAATTGTTTTTATCGTGTCGTCAAGAACATTCTTTATTACATTGGTGATACCAATTCTTACGGAAAAGCAATATCATGGGTGAGAGCAAAATCTGGCATGGCTATTTCAGTGGAATGGTGAAGCAGACTTGGTCCATCTTTGGTAGTGGTTACTTTATCGGCTAAATAAAATTGTTTTTGCTTCATTTTTTCAGCTGTTATACAAATGTAAGTCTCTTTGATTTTAGGGTTTGAAATCTTCTTAACTTTTTGCCCTAAAATTGCTTGTGCATTTTTAAATTGTCCGCCAGTTTTTAATGTTTAAATATCAAGAAGAATACCAATATGATGCAATCTGGACACTGTCAATAGTTTGCTAGTTTGTAGTGTAATTCAATCCGTTCAGTCCGGTGTAGTCTTTTGACACTTTTCGTGTGTTGTGTGTTGTTTTTCTAGAGGGAGTCTGAAAATTTCGTGGTCCTTTTGTACATTAATGTGGATGTAGGAAAAAAGACATTGTGGGGATAGCTGATGCCGAAAGACAAAAGAGAAGAAGACATTTTTTTTTTATCATGGTCAAGAAGTCATAGTGTTCTCTAGTCTCTAGTATCTAGGAAAACGTTGCACCATTTTGTGTCAACAAAACCAAATAATATGATTCAAGGGGCTTGGATTTTGATCACTCGGTTACATAGTTATTAAATCAATTCGAATAGAAGAAATTTGTCACATGACCCCCTTGTTAAAGATTATTCACAAAATCGGATACACTTCATGTACGATAACCTTGATTGGTACTCACGCAAATGAACCTCCTCTCCCTTCATATTGTTCATATGAACTTAATGAAGTTGTCGGGATCAAACTTTTATCTTAATTTGTAAGACTTTGCAGTCTCCCATTTGCAGTCTCATTTGCAAATGAACCTCCTCTCCCATTTGCGGTCGGTGGGAAGTTTGGATTGAGCTTAGTGGAAGACTTTTAATGGAAGATATAACACTTTGGAGGCATCATCAACGGTGTAAAGATTTTCATCTACAACGGTGTTTGAGAACAAATTTTTTTAAGGGAGTTTCACTTATTTTTTTTTGCATAATTGGGAAGCAAGTCATGTATTCTTGATGTTTCGTTTTCGGGGTTTTTCTTTCACTTTTCTTATGCTTTGGCTCTACTATAATTGAGCCACATTCTTTTGTATCTTCTTATGACCTCTTACCGCCTTGGTGATGAGTCTTTTTTTATTACATTGCCCTTGCTGAGTCAATTTTTTTTTTTTTTTGTAAGACGTCGTATTTTTGCATTTTAATTTAAATAATTTATTTGCCACTGCTGTCTTTTTCAAGCTAAATGAGTCGTATCACAATTTTTTTTTATTCATTTTGAATCATTGTCGGGTGGAATGATAGTGTTGAGAAGATTTGAGATCTTGGTGAAAACTAACTTAAAGATCTCGTGGTCGGCAAACAAAGAAGTTAGAGCAATGTGAAGATTCGGTGAGTTCTAGAACTTGATCTTGCATTCGCTCGTGCCTAGCTAAGGCAATAGATTTAAAATCGACAAGACTGATTTGATAGAAATGGAAGGATAGCTTTGGATAATCTTCAAATCGATCCAACGGTCGGATCGGTAGGGATCTTTTTGTCCTATATGAAACGGTATCGGTCCTCGTAGGACAAATTTGTGTTTCTTCGCTTAGTCACTCATTAGTCATTACGTACTCTTTGTACCATGAGTAAAAATGCCACATAATGGGCCAAATTGCTATTTGAATCACCTTCTGGCCCTCATCCAAGCCTTCCACTAAACTGCCCACTGAAGTATCTACCAACAAGTCCAGGGCTCCATGAAGTCAACCCCAGGTTTGTGGTCAAAGTCAACTGTCGAAGTCAAGTTGCAGTAGCGCTTCTAGGAATTCGGAAGGAGGCCAATGCGGGCCGCCGATGCCGGAGACCTACGCCGGCGACCGATGTCGCCGGCCAATGCCGCATTTCATCCAGTCTCTGTCCATGATGTCAGCTATGCTGCCAGACATTATCCATCCATACTGCCATCCTGTTATGCTAGTCAAGCAAGTCTGCCAACACGGCAAATCAATACAAGGAGGCATGCGGGCGGATTAATGCCGTGGAGGCATGCATGGCAAGTCAATGGCATGCAGGAAATTTTCATGCAGACTTAATACAGGAGGGCAATTTCATGTAGAATTAATGCAGGGCAGTTTATGGCCAGGAGGCATGCAGGGAAACTTAATACAATTTATGACCCGGAGGCAATTAGGGGAATACCGTAATTCACATTTGTATAAATAGAGGGAATTACAATCCCAAAAAGGAGGAGGAAAAACCCAGAAAAGATCAGAAATCATTGTAATAATCCATATATCAATAAAATATTTCCCCTACGGGATTAGTCCATGGATGTAGGCAACATTTGCCGAACCACGTAATATTTGTGTCTCTGATATACATGTTAGTGCCGGAAATATTTCGGGTAAAAACATTAGCGCCGACTAAGAGGATTATGAGAAAAGAATCGTGTTTTCCGTTGAGAAAACTTATGCGTAAAGCTTCAAAATCGTGTCCATGAGAAAGCAGTTTGGACACCGTCAAACCACAGCTGCAGTCCAGTTGATCGTAACTAATGCAGTCCAGTTTGATCGCAATTATTGCAGTCGATCAGAGATCGTAGCCGCCGCATACGATTAATCGTAGTTGTACTTGATCGATTGATCGCAAGCGGCTGCAGTCCCGCTTTGCAGTTTGAGGACGTTTGGTCCGCAACAAAAGATAGAGAGAAAACATCATCAAAACTGTTGTAGGATGTACGATCTGCAACATGTTAAAATTCGGAGTTCAAAGAATTTGCTTCCCGGATAATGCATCGTCCACATATTCGAGTTTATAAGATATCAAAATCGCTATTGTGAAGTTCGCAGGGTCATCTAGTTGCTTACATCTCTAGGCGCTTGCCAACCCTTGAGAAAACCTCTAAAAAAGCATCACAAAAGGTTCCAGAAAAGACCACGGAAGAGTAGGCCGAACCATGGCGGAAAAGATCGGAAGAATAGACCACGTTTAAAGCTGTTGCAAAAGGTCAGAGTGTGACAGAAATTTCAAGACTAAAGATCACAGTCCATAAAAGTGTTGCAGAAAGTTTCAAAAAAAAAAAAAAAAAAAAGCCAACTGCCATTCCGGCGGCGGGCCAATTTCACCCACTTCGTAGGGTGCGGTTCACCCATATTTAGTTGTTGTCACCCATTTCGAGGTTTCGTTCACCTACATCAAAGTCCTCTCACCCACTTGATAGATCTGTTTCCCAACATTAACTTTCGACCACCTATGTCAAGGGTATCGTCCACCCCTACTAGATGCTTGTCACCCATGTCAGGGTCCAGTTCACCCACTTCAAGACACGTCAGCTACAAGTTACCCAAACAGCAACAACACGTCATCCGCCATGTGATCATCTTGGTCCGATCCAAGAATGACCACATCAAGCAACCTTGATTTAGTCACGATTGCCATGTCAACGAATTTGTCCATCCAGTTAGTGACACGTCAGTAATAGTGTAGAAATGTCAACGGTGACGTGCCACATCAGAAAGACACGTTAGCAGAATGTTATATATACGTGTTCCACGTCTAGCAAGAGCCACATAAACTCACCGCCGCGATGTCGCGAGCATTTCAAATCGGCCTAGAGCGACGTCGGTAATCTTCCACGTCAGATATATCTTGCAATCCATTAATCGCTAGGTCACCGATTGGACACGTCGGCCAGAAAGGCGTGATCCAATGATGGTGTGCGGTGACGTCGCCGACAATCATCACACTTAACGCCGTCAAAGCCACGATGACGCCGATTAGAGAAGCGACCAATTACATCGTTCATAGGTGACGATGTCATAACGTCGTTATCTCCACCGTTAGGATGTTAGAACGACGTCATCATGCCGACATATCGATGACGCTTGACATATTGATGCAAGCCTCGACGTCATCATCCGGTCGTCTCCTCCGACCCACGATCTTCTTCTCCGCGATGATAACGACGAGTAGGTGAATTTTTGCGTGGCCTACCCCGAGAGTTCTCTCCGCCGGCGTTGATTGTCATCCGTCCGACAAGTCCCTGTATTACACGGTTCACTTTACTTCCGTAGTCCCTAAATTTTTCTACCCTACATATTTAAACTACGGGATATTTACACCCCTCCGAGCCAAGCCAAGTTGGCTCAGTCAGCTGAGTCGTTAGCCGAGTCAAGCCTACGGCTCGATGGATGGTTCAGCCCTATGCTATAAGTCTTGCGGATAATTACGCCCCACAGTGGGCTTAAGGCGAACTTTCTTCTTGGGCTTGGTCTTCAATTTTGCTTCCTTGATATCTTCTTCATCCCTCGTCCGAATTGGGTGATTTTTGGCTCGTTGAGATCGAGTGTTAATTTCCTACATCATGAGGGCGGAATTTCAATTTTTGGAGAAAATTTAATTTTTAGAATTTAAAATGGCAACATCGAAAATGGTTGCATTCAATCACCAAAGGAATGCTACAGTCCAGTTGATCGAACTGTTGTAGTCCAGTTTCTCAACGATCACTGTGTGCGATTGATCGCAACTTCTTTGTAGTCGACTTTCCTCACAACGGTTATAGTCCGGTGATCACGACTCCTTATATCGATTCCACGACAACTATCTGCGATCCAGTTTTGATTCAACCGGCATAACCACTATTCTGAGCCAAGATGCTCGAACCGTATTCTTCATCATGACGCTGTACCTCACACAATAAACCTTTTAATATGGTGCGCATACAATTTAAATATTTTCACATCTTTTTTCAGTGAGATATCTATAATATGGCGAGCATTTAGCATGCCAAGCATGTAGAGATGCACACATTTCAATTCTGCGTGCATCTGGAATAGCGGGATTGCCCCCCTGCTCGGATTCTGGATAACAGACACTTTCAATTTCATTCCATGCGCGAGCAAGATGCAGCAAGGCTGTGCACCCTTGTGCGAGCATGACAATAACTATCTTCTGGGGAGAGTTGCATATCACTTCAACGTGGATGACCATCACTTGGGGGTGAGATATGTAATACCTCACGATCTAAAGTAACTCTTTTGGGGCAAGTTGTGCAACACTCCACACGCTTGGGGACGAGTTACGAAGCACTGCTGGAAATCGAAACAAAAGGTAACCCGAACTTCTTAATCCTCCAACGAGTTAAAAGATTAAGAGAGGGCGAGCATACACTCTAATATTTTTTTGATGAAATTATAGCAAGCGTAAAGATTAATAATCGCACGAGTCCAGTTGATTGAACTGATGTACGTAGTCTAGTTACCAAGCAACTGCTGCACAATTAGTTGGACGCAACTGATGCAATCCAGTTTTGCTTATCAATTCTCAGATACTCGATTGGATGCAATCGATGCGATGCAGTTTTATTTGTAATTATTACACTTAGGTTTATCGAACCGTTTTAGTCCGGTTCCTCGCCAGCCTGCCGGTCTAGATGATCGAAGCTACCGATCCCGCCTATGTTTGCAGGCTCCCGTAGTCGGATGATAGCAGTCGGGCTGTGAGGCAACTTTGCTCGCCGCCGCTGCGGTTGGTGATCGAAGTTCTTTGCATCCGGTGACCGCGGCTCCTGCGGTGCAACTTTGCTCGGCCGGTCTTGAGTGCGGTTGATCGAAGCTTCTATAGCCCGGCTATGTTGCGGCTCCCGCGATCCGGTGATCGCCGAGGTTAGCTGCCAGTCGCAACTTTGCTGTCATGCCATTGTGATTCGGTGATCGAACCCCTTTTGTAGTCGGTATATTCGCAGCTCCCTCCTGCCAGACCGGTAAATGCATGATGCGAGTGTAACTTGCTCGTCGCCGATGTAGTGCGGTGATCGAAGCTTCTATAGTCTAGCTATGTGCGCAGCTCTGCCCGATCCAGTGATCGCATTCTTCTGATCTGTGTGCTTTCGCCGCATTGCCAGCGATCCGGTGATCGAAGATCTTTGCAATCCGGCTATGTTTGCAGCCTCGTAGTCAGTGATCGAAGCCTTCTGATCCAAGCATAGTCCGTCGCTCATGCGATCCATCCATCGCAACTTTACTCGAATTTTCGCAGATTCAACTGATCGCAGCCACTCTTTGATCGTTTTTGCTTATTATTACTATAGAGCAGTTTTGTATGGTTGTTACAGTCCAATTTACCGCGGTCATTGGGTTCCAGTCCCACTGCAACTGTGCATTTCATTTTAATTCGTTGTTGTTATCTTGACAATATATAAAGACCGATGTAAATGACAGTAGCACATCCCAGATCATTGGAGGTACATCGACACCAAAATACTGTTACCATCCCAATTATTGAAGGATCTCACCAATGACTGCCGTCTTTTCATTCACAATTGCCGCATCTCAGCATTGTAGTTGACAGCAGTTTAGTACCAACAGCTACCGTTGCCCAGTTTTGTCAGTAATTACTGTCAGTCTGCAAATTCAAGTCTCGCTTACAACAACAGTCAACATGGATTTAAGCTTAGTGATTTGCAAAAAATAACTTAACTTTTCCAATAATCATTACAGTATAAATCTACACAACCACGACAGCCCAGGTTTCACGTCAACCACCGCGGCCGATTTGATTGACTCACGCAACCCAAAGATCGCATCAAAAGTCGCAACTCACTTTCGACAAAACAACTATTTCGCATCGATCACTGCAATCCAGTTTTACCAGTAATTGTTTGAGTCATCTCTCGCCCGCAACCATTGCACTCCAATTGTATGCAGCTACTCATCTCAAGTATCACGTTTCCATTGCAGACCAGTTCAGCCTTCAGTCCAGTTTATATTTAGAATAATGATTCGAGCTCGCTTGCTGTAATTCGATCTTCCAATCACAATAACCTCACTTGGGGGCGTCTTGGTTGTGATATCTACTATCAAGGAAGGAAAATTATATTACGCTTCAGCAACAGGAGTTCACTCTTGGGGGTGTCTTGATTACGATTACCGCAAACAACAAAGGAAGGATGCCATTCGCCTAAACAAACAATATCCACATTTGGGGACGAATTCTGTCATTGACGAATAGAAGCGGAACTTCTTAACCCCACAACAAGTTGGAGGTTAAGAGGGGGCGATGTTTGTACCATGAGTAAAAATGCCACGTAATGGGCCAAATTGCTACTTGAATCACCTTGGCCCTCATCCAAGCCCGCCACCACCGCCCACCGAAGTAGCTACCGGCAAGTCCAGGGCTCCATGAAGTCAACACCAGGTCTATGGTCAAATTCAATCATCGGTCAACTGTCGAAGTCAGGTTGCCAGTCGCGCTTCTAGGAATTCGGAATGAGGCCAATGCCGGCGGCCGATGCCGCATTTCCTTCCAGTCTCTATCCATGATGTCATTTGTCTTTTTCGGACAACATCCATCCATCTTTGTCATCCCGTTATGTCGGTCAAGCAAGTCTGCCAACATGGCAAATCAATACAAGGAGGCATGCAGGGCAGATTAATGCCATGAGGCATGCGGGGCAAGTCAATGGGCATGCATGGCAGTTTCATGCAGACTTAAGGCAGTTTCATGTAGTTTCATGCAGAATTAATGTCGGGCAGTTTATGGACAAGAGACATGCAAGGCAGGGCCAGGAGGCATGCATGGAAAATTAATACAGTTTATGACCAGGAGGCAATTAGGGGAAGACCCTAATTCACATTTGTTACAATCCCAAAAAGGAGGAGGAAAAACCTAGAGAAGATCAGAAATCATTGTAATAATCCATATATCAATAAAATATTTCTCCCTACGGGGATTAGTCCGTGAATGTAGGCAACATTTGCCAAACCACGTAATATTCGTGTCTCTGATATACCTGTTTGTTTAATATTTTTAATCTTGTTTTCCTCATCATCACCAAAATCATCGTGTTTAGTGCCTGGAAATATTTCTGGGTACAAACACGTACATAACTGTTCAACAAATAAAACCGATGTGCCACATGACCAATTGCTAAAGAGTGCTAACAAAAACAGACACACAAACTCAGGCAGAAGATATAAGAAATTAGAAGGGCCGTCAAACATATCTCTGAACGATCACCCTAGTTGGTAATCATGGAATAGAGTCTCCCCGCATCTTACTAATTGTTCATATGAACTTAATGAAGTTGTTGGAATCGAGATTTTACCTTAATTTGTAAAACTTTGTATTCTTGTATTTAAATAATTTATTTGCTAGTGTTATCTTCTTCAAGCTAAGTGCGTCGTATCAAAAAGAAAATTCTTTCGAATAGGAATGTCGAGAAGATTTGAGATTGTGGTGAAAACTAAAGTGAATGACTCGCGGCTTGCAATACCAGAAGTTGGAGCAATTTCAAATAATGGGCAATTATTGCGTTGGAATTCGGGATTTTATCTTCCTGTGCTCTAATTTAGGCCAAGTCAGTCATAGATATCTATACCGCTTGTTAAACGAAATTCGAAAAAATCAACACATTGTGTGTTGTTATCTTTTCACATTTGGTTATTAAGAAAATATAGCAGTGTAAACATGATATCATTTCAAAAGTACACATTCACCTTGCTAATACGAAGGTATTATTGATAATACAACTTTGCTTGCTGTAATAAATCAGGAAACTTAACATTAATGTAATCCCATGGTGGAAAATGTAATCAAACGGTTCGTAAATCTGTAAAATATTACTTAGTTATGAAAGTTAATATTCTTTCCCTATTTATCGGTATTTTTAAAATATTTTTAAGGGGTTTGAAGCTATCACTACTTTAGAGCAACTGCAGTGGTGCGACCATAACCAAAGAGCAAAGAGCAAAAAAAAAACTAAAATTTGGGTTTAGTCCGTGTTGTAACGCAGTGGAGGGAGACTAAAATTTGGTCAGGCGCAACTTTGAGTTACGCCCCAATCAGGCGCAACTCCAAATCTCGTCATTTTTTTTTTTTTTTTTTTATTATTGTTGGGGCGCAACTCAAAGTTGCGCCCAATTTTTTTTTTTTATTTATTATTGTTGGGGCGCAACTTTTTTTTATTATTGTTGGGGCGCAACTCAAAGTTGCGCCCCATTGGGCGCAATTCCAAATTGCGCCCATTCTTTTTTGTTTTTTTAATTGTTGGGGCGCAACTTTGAGTTACGCCCATCAGCGCAACTTCAATTTACGCTTCGACTAAAGACCAGACTAAAGACTAAATATGGTCTGGGTTTTGGTTATAGTCCTGTCTTTGGTCTTTACTCCGTCTCCACTGCGTCTGTTTTTTACCAAAAAATTTGGTTATACTCCACGACTGTGGATGCTCTTAGGAGACCAAATTACCGGGTTTGGAGAAGGGTAATTTGGGAGTATAATATAATTACTTAAATCATTTATAAACTCTCAAAATTTGGAGAACAAATGTTGCCATATTATTGGTCCCTCTTGCCTTTTTCGGATTCTGCCCCATCAAAAACTTATCCGGAAGGAAGAAGCCTACCGAATTTTGAATGAACGTATCTCCTACTAAATAACCTGAAACCATTTTAAATTCACAAAATGAATTGAAAACCACTCTTTGATCAGACTGAGATATTGAAGGCTACCTCTGGAGATTGTTGAGGAAGATTTTAGGTAGGTATTCAAGTGAAAATATGTTATTGTTGAAACATATTGTCTCTTCACTTGGTTCAGTTTTAGGTAGGTATTCAATTAATATTTTCACTCGGTTCGATCATAACTGTGTCTTATGTTAAATTTTAATCACAATGGACAATGGTAAGTCACTCAGAGTAGTTTGTACAAAATGGAAAAACATTAAAATAAACTCGCGACATTGGGTTATATCCAGATTAACTGGGGTATGCCAAATAAAACATAATATGGTCATTCATTAGGAGGTAAAATTGAAATCCCCTGGGCCACTTTTATAATAAAATGGTTAAATTACCCCTAAATGATTAGCACTAATTCAAACGTATGAATCTTGTTAGAACAATTTAAATATAACAAAAATAATCGTTTTTGCTAAATTTCACTTACGAGTCTCGTTAGAAAAAGATTTGATTTGATTTGATATTTTTTTTTTTTTTTTTTTGAGAATTTTATAACAGAAATGAATCACTCTAGTCAAATACTTCTCAAAATGGAATCAAACATGGTTTTGTTGGTTTAATTCAACAAATGATCGCACGATATCAGATTTTCAGAATTCAATCCATGAAATATCGACATGCTCGACTGGAAAAAAAAAAAGCACATCGGCTAAGCACTTTCATAAATCAGTCCATAAAAGGTAGGCATGTAGAGGTGTAAAACGTGCCGGCCCGGCACAGCCCGGCACACGAAGTCGCGTGCTTCACGTGCCATGTGCCGTGTTGTGCCGTGCCAACGATTTAAACGTGTTGTGCCGTCTTTGTGCTTTACTAGTCAAAAGCTAGGCACATGCACATTTACGGGCACAACACACGAATAAATGTGTCGTGCTGTGCCGTGCTGGCACACGTGCTATAAACAATTTGAAATCGGACATTATCACAAGAATTTAATTAGACAACATATCATTTGAAATTATTTCAAGTAAAATTAACAAGTTTATTCAATAAAAAGAAATAACCCATCAAATATAAAATTGGATTATTGTCATGTAAATTAATGTTCCAGTTAAATATAGGTGACGACATTATAACAACGATATTGAAATATATTTTCCAAATATTAAGATATTATATGTGTTGTTATAAATAAACCAACATAAAATGTTAAAAAACTAGATAGAATAGTGACTCTTTTGTAAAATATACAAAAAATGTGATGTATTATGCCTTGTTATATGGTGTATTTGTACATGTTATGACGTGCTCTCTTAACGTGTTGTCTTTGTCTTTGGGCCACGTGCTTATCCGTGTCGCGTCTTTGTCTTTGTGCTCTTTGTGCCAATTAGTCAAACCCAAGACGCCCCATTTAATTAACGTGTTGTGCCGTCTTTGGGCTAAGTCACGTCTTTGGCCAGGTTTGTGCTCAAAATTTAGCGTCTTTGTCTTTAAAATTTGTGCTCGTCTTGGCATGCCCAATTTACACCTCTATAGGCATGCTCCACTAAAACAAAGCATGCCGACCAAACTTAGTCAGCATGCTCAACTAAAACAAAACACACAGACCAAATTTAGCCGTCATGCTCGGCTGAAACAAAACATGCCCACCATTTTTAGTTATATTTTTATTTGACATCAACATACCAGTTCTCATGTAATTAGTTGGTAATCATATAATAAACCTCTTCACGCCTTATTCACTGTTCATATGAGCTTGATGAAGTCGTTTTGATCAAGTTTTCTTTATAGAAAATAACACTTGTAATCTTGTAGTTATATAGTTTGTTAGTACATAAAATTGGTTAAAAAGACCAAAATCAAAATTTCCTGGGTGAAATAGACAGTCAGATTTAGATACTGTTTAAATGGACAAAAATTTAAAAATAGGCAGGATGTAACCAGTTTCATCATGTCCATTTTCAAATATTTTTTCTTATTTTTATTTTACACAGGATGCATCC
The DNA here is from genome assembly GCA_023531295.1 of Papaver armeniacum. Lineage (NCBI taxonomy): Eukaryota > Viridiplantae > Streptophyta > Magnoliopsida > Ranunculales > Papaveraceae > Papaver > Papaver armeniacum. Next base: position 235,438 of record JAJJWW010007123.1, read on the forward strand.
AGTTTCATCCTTGCTATTTTTTAAGTTTAAGCCAGGATGAATCCAGTTTCATCCATGCTATTTTTTTTTTTGTCCATTTCACCCATAAAATTTTTTACTCGTCCATTTGAACCGTGTTTTAAATCTTTTTGGATAAATGACCCATTTTCCGTTGTTAGTACTGTTTTCTCTTAAATTGAAGCTATATCACTAGTTTACTCTATTTTTTCTTTTTAAATCATTGTCAAATGAATGTTAAATCGCTGAAGAAATTTTGGGATGATAGAGAAAATTAATGTCGAAGAGAAGTCCTACTGCTTTAATTGTAGCTTTTGTGCCAAAAGGACTTCTGCAAATTTCAAACTGATTAAGAAATATTTGAGCGTATTTTTCCAGAGGTGGTCGTTTGAGTTTTTTATTGGATAACAAGAATGAAGGAATAATTTTTTACTTCTTTACTAATTATTGAGAATGATGAGGTGTACTTGTGGGAAATGGAATTTTAAATTGGAAAATGAATCTTACCATTTTTAGGTGCGACCCAAAAGAATTAGGGGCGACACAAAAGACAAAATAAGATGAAAATACTTATATACCCCTTCATAATCGTTAGTTTAGTTATCTACCGATTGCAAAATCTCATTTTTGGGACAACTCTATATTCGGTAGTTATATGAACTATTTTGACTACCGATTATAGGCTCAACCAAATTAGAAAAATAGAGGATTTTTTGCAAAATCTCATTTTGGGGCTATTCTATATTCGGTAGTTATATGAACTATCTTGACTACCGATTATAGTAGGATATTTGCATAGAGAGCCACTGTATAATCGGAAGTCATGATAACTCTTCATTTCTTACCGATTATAGGCTCAACCAAAATTCAAAAAAACAGGATTTTTTGTAAAATCTCATTTTGGGGCTACTCTATATTCGGTAGTTATATGAACTATCTTGACTACCGAAAAATGGTAAGATATTTGCAAAGAGAGCCATTGTATAATCGGAAGTCATGATAACTCTTCCTTTCTTAATGATTATAGGCTCAACCAAAATTCAAAAAAACAGGATTTTTGCAAAATCTCATTTTGGGGCTACTCTATATTCGGTAGATATATGAACTATCTTGACTACCGATTATGGTAGCATTTTTGCCAAATGTCTACTTTAATCGGGAGTCAAGATAACTTTATTTACTACCGATTATAGGATAGTCAAAATTCAAAAGATAAAGGATTTTATTTTGGGGATACTTTATATTTGGAAGTTAAATAAACTAAATTGACTCTCGATTGTGGATTAACTTCCGATTGTAAAGTTATCTACCGATTGTAAAGAGTAGTTTGGCCATTAAAAAAAAACGCCCCGAAAGTTATCTACCGATTGTGAATTTGCCTACCAATTGTGTCGCCCCTAATTCTTTTGGGGTCGCCCCTAAAAATGCCAGGTTAATCAATGCAATTATATCCAACTTAATAAAAGTATGCAATAATCACCGATTAAAGTTCGCTATAAATGTTTTTGGTACGATTAAAGTGGCATGGCTCATGGCTGCTATAAATGTTTTTGGTACGATTAAAGTGGCATGGCTCCATAAACACTATGATTAAAGTGGCATGGCTCCATAAGCAGTATGATCCTTTCTTTTCTTCTTCCCAAAAGCTAATTATTCTGTTAAAGGTTATAGGCCCACTACTGCAGTGACATCCCCATTGCGCATCATAATCTAGTAATACTTCTTTCACACAGGTCACTGATATCGTTGAGCTTTCGATCTTGAGTCAGATAAGGCTTTACCAAAGAGTAAGTTAATTTGGGAGTGGTTTTACTTTTACTCGAAGATGCCTGCTTGCATCTTCTGTATTCAGTGGTACTGGTACACAATGAATTACAAATTTTCTTTTGGGTTTTGTATTTGACATTATTGTTTTGGCACCATTCATTCAACAGCCATCGCCATATGTTATTAAAAAAATTGGACCAACCCATTCCTAATTGTTGTATTCTTAGTTGCTCGCCTGTCATTGATGATTATCGAACAAAACAAACAACACACCCATTGTTTTTATGGAAAGATTGAAAAACTCAAATGAAAAAGAAAACAATGTGTAGTTATCTTTCTGTCTCAACCTATGATAATTGTTTTTCTCTCGGATTTGTTCACAGTGTTCCTAATTGTTAATACTACATGATTACGAATGCCGAACCACCGATTAAAGAAACCGATAATTTCTTTTTCAACAATTAGGCATGTATATAAGTAAGAATTTAATTTTGTTGCCATAATTTACTCAAAGTTGAATCAATTTTTTTGTCATCAAATGAATAAATGTACTAGTAGTTAGCAATCTTTGATGGGGTATCGAATGTTACCGCTTTATCTACTCACCTTAAACTCACAAATGCATAGTGAAAGAAAACCAACGCTTTATTTTAGTCAGCTCTGCAGCTGCAACTACATACAGACATAGTTGCCAAACTTTCAGCAAAGCTGCTACCCCACTCTCTTCCCCCACTTCCTTCCCCATTAGGTGGTAGTGATCTTAGCCCTTGAACCCTTGGATTGGAGTTAACAGGGGCTCTTTTGTTTGGCATCACACCACTATCTGCATGACACCTCACGGTGGAAATGATTGGGGGACATGGTTGGGGAAGACTAGCATTTTCGAACTTTCAGCAATAACTATACCAGCCCTAGATTCTCTCTATTTTTCGTTTTCTTTTTTATCACCAGAAAAGAAAAAGAAAGAAGGATTAACCTTTGGAGAACAGTGGTTCGATATTTACCGTAAAAAACCTCTAAAAAGATCTCATAAACTCCTTTTGGACCGTTATTTAAACTTTATGGGCACGTCTTGAGAGTGATAGACTTATCGTAGATTCAATTTCATGGTTTGTCATTTCTTTCACAAAAATGCGTTCGACTTGCATGGGATGGAATTTTGGATGCTAGGTCTCTCCTATGTGAGAAGCGAGACACACCATAATATGGAACCACGGTCGTTTCTTTGTTAAAATTGTCTCAAGATATACCATATCTTATGGAGCCGCAAACACATGCCGTACAAACCACCTAAAGTAACATTTCATCTCTTGTTAGCATTGGCGATCAAAAAAAAATATTGTAGCTCTTAAAGATGGCAATGGGAATTGGTGTACAACAAGGAATGATTTGGAAACTCTACTTACAGATCATTATAAAACACTGCATACTACTAGTTCTCCAGCAAGGATGATAGTATACTTCAATGTATTCCTAGTGTCATAAATGATATAGAAAATGAAGAGCTCATGAGAATACCAGATGAAGCTGAGATTAGAGCTTTAAAGGGCATGAAGTCTTGGAAGGCGCCGGGACCAGACGGTTTTCCACCGGGTTTCTACAAGTCACATTGGGAGATAGTTGGTTCGGATGTGGTGAATATGATTCAACAATTCTTTCGCACTGGTTTTATGCTGAAGTGTTTAAACATCACAAATATTACTCTAGTCCCAAAGTCGAAGAACAAACAGTTCCCATCTGATTTGCGGCCTATTGCTCTGTGCAATACAAGTTATAAACTCATCTCCAAAATCCTGTCAACTAGGATGAAAAAGCTTATGGGGACAATCATCTCGCCACTACAAGAAGCGTACGTACCGGGACGCCAAATCTCAGATAACATTCAGTTGGCTCAAGAAATTGTGCACACCATGAAGAATAAAAAAGAAGAAACTAAAATCTTGGCACTCAAGCTAGATATGTCAAAGGCGTTTGATCGCCTAAAGTGGTCTTTCCTTTTGGATGTCATGAAACAGATGGGTTTCTGTGCAGCTTTTCGAAATCTGACAATGCAATGCATAAGTACCACCAAAATTTCAATAAATCTAAATGGGGCTCCATGTGGAGCCTATCAGCCAACAAGGGGAGTGCGGCAGGGTGATCCTATTTCACCCTACCTCTTTATTATTGTTATGAAGGCATTTTCACGTCAACTATATCATGCAGAACAATTGAAGCAAATTGAGGGAATTAAAATTGCACCTAAAGCACCTTCCATCTCACACTTGTTCTTCGCCGACGATTGTTTACTCTTGTTCAATGCAGTTTTGCATAATGTTAACAATGCTCTCAGCATAATTGAAGATTTTGGGAATGCCTCTGGGCAGATTGTAAACTTCAGCAATTCAAGTGTGCATTACATTTATAGTGTCCCTCCTCGCTTCTGTACAATATTAACAAGGCATCTGAAAGTACCAAGAATGGGAACAACGGAAAGATACCTGGGGATACCATTTTTAATTGGAAAAAAATAAGGTTCAGTGCTTTAACTACAGCTATGACAGAGTAAAAAACCGCCTATGTTCTTGGAATGGGAAGACAATATCACAATGTGGAAAATCTTTGATGATAAAGACCGCCTCAAACACAATTCCTTCTTACTCAATGAGTTTCCTTTAAATACCGCTTAAATCATCAAAAAGATAAATGCAGCGTGAGAGAGATTTTTGGATGGGATATGCGTGAGCATAAAGGTACTTATTACATCTCTTGGAAAAACTTGTATTTGCACAAAGCTGAAGGTGGACAAGGTTTTCGAGATTTAAAAGTTTTAAATCAAGCTCTTTTAGTCAGAGCATCTTGGAGACTATGTGTTAATAGAGAGGCAGATTGGGTAAAGGCTATGCAAGCAAAGTACTACTCGTACCGACTTAATTCATGCTACACAAAAAAGAATTGCTCCCCGGGCGTGGAATGGAATACAAAAACAAATCCCCTTCATAAGGCAAAGACAACCGTTGGAGACTTGGACAAGGAAACCACATTAAAATTTGGGTTGATGTTTGGTTCTGGGATTAGATAATTCACCAGTGCCACGAGAGGATGTGACCGATTTAGAAAATTTCATTTAGGTCGCAGATCTTATTCTTAAAAATAGCAAGAAATGGGATATTAGTACTGTACAGAGGTTGTTTGATACTGAAACAACTGATTTAATATTGAAAATGAGTATACCTACCTCAGCAAAAGACAAGTTCATCTAGACTTTAACGAAAAATGGTAATTTTACGTTAAAGTCAGCTTACAATCACCTCTTTGAGATCAGCAGAGGCAATCTTCAGTCTTCTACAATTATTCCTGGTACAGGTATCAGCTGAAAGGATTTTTGGAACATCCATATGGCCAAGAGTTAAACATTTCTTTTGCAAATTATACCCATAAAGGAAAGATCTGCACGTGTCTGCAGCTCTGTCAACCAACGATGCTCGCTTTGTAACCAGTTTGATGAAGACCTAATGCATGTGTTATTCACATGCCCATTTTCAAAAGAAGTTTGGCTGCTAGTGCCTGGTGGATCTGCAGTTCTTAATAGAAGTTTTAATAGCATTGCGACTATGTTTGAGAGTTGGTGGCAAATACAACGACAACAAACAAGAGAGTCAAGCTGGTTAAACACTGCAATGACAGTCTCATGGTTTTTGTGGAATACCGGGATGTGATGTTCACTTTTAAGATCAAGGCAGACCCAAGGGAAGTAGCTAGAAAAGCAATAAGCTTTACTAACTATATGGATGGCCTTACTGTTAAAAAACAAGTGAACAAGTCTGCTCAGGCTTCCGATTTACATCATGCATCTAAGTGGAAACCACCAGCATTAAATTTTTAAAATTAAACTGTGATGCATCTTATGATTCTAACACTGGTCGAACTGGTATTGCTCTTGTGTTACGTGATCATGCAGGAAAATGGAGAGGAGGGCTTGCAAAGTGCTATGCAGGAATAGCAAACTCGGAGCAAGCAGAATGTATTGCATTCAGAGATGCTGTGGGTGGAGCTTGGATTTGCAGTTGAATGAAGTTATTTGGAAACGGACCTTCAAGGAATTGATAGATACATCAACAACAATGCATCTATCATAGCATGGGAGAATGAAACTATTTTGCTTGACGCTCTTGAAAAACTAAAGTCTATTCAAAATTGGGAATGTTGTTTTGTCCCAAGAAAATGTAATTAGGTTCTTTGATAAGCTTGCAAAATTCAAAGCAACAAATTTAGAGTAACTATTATTTGGTTAGATAGTCCACCTAGTGTCATTGAAGGTTATGTTATGTCAGACATTTCAACTATCAATTAATAAACTTCTTATTCGCATAAAAAAAAAGTAACATTTCATCTCCATTATTCTTTTTTGAAGCATTTTTTTTTTATAAAGCTCGTTAACTTAAAAGTTAAAGTCTTTAACCAGTAAATAATTATTCCTCGTATGCCTCCAAAAACTCTGTACATAAAAATCTAAGAGAACACCATATATAGTGAAAAGGGGATTTTTCTCTCCTTTTTACTATGAAAGAAGAAGGCAGACATAAACCAAAACAGTAGCAAAACCATCATGGTTTTAAAAAGTGGTTTAATACGAAACAACTAAAAGATAATAATTAAAGGTAAACACATTTCAAAAATAACTTGGCGTCATTAGGGGCCACTCAAAAGAATTTAGGAGCCAACAATAAAACAAAATAGGGTCACCCAAACCTAAAGTAAGTTACCCCTTATCTCGCATATTTCTTAATGGCAAAATTGCCCTTACATAATCGATAGATAATATATTATTTTTATCCTCCGAATGCATTTGGTAGACAAAATAAGAAGCATGCGTCCGAATGTAGTGGGTGCAGTATTTGAATGAATTTTTTTTCATTTTTTTTTCTAGGGTTTTTCTGTTTTTTCCCAGATTCGGGAGATATTCATGATTTTAAACTCCTGAATGTAGTCGTGTTCTTCATTTCTCAAGAACATCGACAGTATTCGGGAGATAGAATTATAGTTTAACTTCCGATTATCACAAGTTCAAAATTTGAAAAATCTCTGTTTTTCCAAAATTATGATTTTTGGGCCACCGTATATTCGGGAGTTTATTCAAATGACATATCTTCTGAATATTACTGTGGCTGAACCTACCATTCCATGGATCTAGATGGTTCCAAGGGCCATTTTAAAAGGTTAGGCAACATACATTCGGTAGTAAATTTAACTTCCGAATGTATATTGGCCCCAAAATGAGATTTTGCCAAAATCCTAAATATTTTGAACTTTGGTACTACCATAATCGGTAGTAAAGTGTGTTACTTTAACCTCCGAATATACTCAATTTTCGAATTTTAGCGCTACCATAATTGGTAGTAAATATAACTTCTGAATGTGTATTGGCTCCAAAATGAGATTTTGCCAAAATCCTAAAATTTTCGAACTTTGGTACTACCATAATCGGAAGTAAATTTAAAAACTAAAACCTCCGAATGTATGTTGGCTAACCTTCTATAATGGCCTTTGGAACCACCTAGAGCCATGGCGTGATTGGTTTTGAACTTGTCATATTCGGAGGATAAGTCATTTGAATAAACTCCCGAATATACGATAGACCAAAAATCAGAATTTGGGAAAAATGAAGATTTTTCTGGTTTTGAACTTCACATATCGAAAGTAAATTTAAAAACCAAAACCTCCAAATGTATGTTGGCTAACCTTCTATAATGTCCTTTGGAACCACCTAGAGCCATGGCGTGGTTGGTTTTGAACTTGTCATATTCGGAGGATAAGTCATTTGAATAAAACTCCCGAATATACGATGGCCCAAAAATCAGAATTTGGGAAAATGGAGATTTTTCTGGTTTTGAACTTCACATAATCGGAAGTAAATTTAAAAACTAAAACCTCCGAATGTATGTTGGCTAACCTTCTATAATGTTCTATGGAACCACCTAGAGCCATGGCATGGTTGGTTTTGAACTTGTCATATTCGGAGGATAAGTCATTTGAATAAACTCCAGAATATACGATGGCCCAAAAATCAGAATTTGGGGATAATGGAGATTTTTCTGGTTTTGAACTTCACATAATCGGAAGTAAATGTAGTTACATAAACTTCCGAATGTAGAGTGGCTCAACAATCCAAACCTGCCAAAATCCTTAGGTTTTGGCATTTTGGAACGACCATAATCCTTGCGAAATGTTCAACTACTATATTCGGTAGTAGTTTCAATTTTATATCTCCCGATTATATTATTTTCCACATTCGGAAGATATTTAGTTTAATAAATTACCCGATTGTGCTTCAAAATTCAGAAACCATTGTTAAATTCACGCACCATTCATAATCCATAAAACTAACCATTCATAATCCATCAAACAAACCATTCACAAACCATAACGTGATTTAAAATCCTAAAATCCGATCCAAACCTTAAAAACGACATAATCCAACACAAATTATAAATACTGCACCCCATACATTCGGACGCATGTTTTGTTTTTTTTTCTACCGAATGCATTCGGAGGATAAAAATAGTACATTATCTCCCGATTATGTAAGGGCAATTTGGCCATTACGAATTACGCGAGATAAGGGCGGGCTACAATTACGTTTGGGTGACCTTTTTTGTTTGTGACTTTTTTTGTTTTATTGTTGGTCCCTAAATCTTTTGAGTGGCCCCTAAAAACGCCAGGAAAAATAAGTAGGCTCTTTCTTTAAAGGTGTAAGAATTTGATGAATATAAGTAGGCTTCTTATTCTTTCACTCATCACTACTCACCTGCCTTCTTCTTCTTCTTCTAATTCTCAGTTTGGAAGTCTTCAGGCTTTTCGTATTTTATGTTAAATGCTTCCAAGAACACCTCTCTGGCACCAGATCTGTCTATCGTTCCATCTAGTCTTTTATTTAGCTATACTAATCTCTATATCTTCTACATTACAAGTTCATCTTCATTTCGAATAGATTCTATATTTCCGGTTCTGCGTTTTCACAAAAGATTGATTTTGTACAGTTCATTTGTTAAAGATGATGCAAGACCCGATTGGAATTCCTACTTGTTTTTCATATGGTGATAGATTCACGGATGATCCCGCTGCGGTAACGAGGTCAGGTCAGAGTGTATTCATGTCTATATACCAAACAAAAGTCGCAGGTCAGTGTCGTCTGATAACCATTACATGGTGTAAGAATATGTTGCTTCACGGTCTGTCGATTTCTGTGGATGGACAAGACGGAGAAAATCATTACAGCTACAAAGTTGAGGTAAAACCATGGTACTTCTGGAGGAAACAAGGGTCTAAAGGATTTCAAGTAGACGGTGAAGCAGTCGATATATTTTGGGACCTTAAAACAGCAAAATTCAATGGGGAAACTGAACCACTGTCAGATTTTTATGTTGCTATTGTTTGTCAAGATGAAGTTGTATTGCTTCTAGGTGATCAAAAGAAAGATGCATACAGAAAAACCGGTTGCCGGCCGGCACTTATCGAACCGATATTACTTTCGAGGAAAGAGCACATATTTGGTAAGAAAAAATTCACAACAAGAGCTAAATTTCTTGAGAAAGGCAAGTCTCACGAAATATCTATTGAGTGCAATAACAACAACAATTGTGGTAGCAATTTTGGTGGGTTTGATCCAGAAATGGAGATAAGAATAGATGGGAATCTAGCTCTTCATGTTAAACATCTTCATTGGAAATTTAGAGGTAATGAATCAATCTTTGTTAGTAAAGTAAGAGTAGAAATATACTGGGATGTTCATGACTGGTTATTCAGTCCTGGTTTAAGACATGCATTGTTTGTATTCAAACCAATTTCATCATTGTCAACGTCTCCGTCATCGATATTATCTACTTCAACATCCTCATCATCTTCAACACCATCAATGACATCAACACCATTGTCTTCGTATCATCAAACAGAAGGTTATAATGGTAATGGGTCATCACTCGGGTACACCTTATTTCTATATGCTTGGAAAATTGAATGACAAGTAAATTCATTTTGTAAGTGTGCTACTAAGTACATTTTTGTGTTCATATCAATATAAAGTTTTTAAGGATTTCAAAAAAAAAAAAAAAAAAAAAAAATCATTGTTGGAACTTCACTGTAGTGTCCGGAGAATGAATTATTGGAGGAGGGGAAGTGATGAGCTAATCAGCTGTCCTGTCCAAACTTGGTTCATTTATTCAATATCCATAGCTAGTTGTAACTAAATTCCAACATATTTCATTAGAGCCAACAAACACACATGTGATGACCACGTTGGCTTGTTTTTTTTTTTGAATGGTATTATTGGGCTGTAGGGGGATGGGACTTTGGGGGCTTAAATTGCAAAGTGGAACCTAAATGTTACAGGGGAGATCAGATTTATGTAAAAGTTCAAAAATACCCTCAATCATTTTAGCTTATTTTCCTTCTACCCTTCCATTAACTAATTAATTTAATAAAAAAAAACTGAAATCATTAATTAACTATAAAAAACCGAAAATCATAAAAAGAAAAAAAAAAACTGAAATCATACCTTTCTTCTTTTATTCTTCTCCTCTTCTTCTTCCCACTCTCCTCTTCCGTTTTCCTTCTTCTTCTTTCATTATTCGTCTGAAACGATTAATCGTCGATTAAATTCATTGTATAAAACCATGAAACCTAAGGAAAATCTAGGTCAATCTTCGTCGAATCCACCTCCTCCTGAAGCAGAGAAACCAACTTCATCAAATGAAGATGAAACTGAAGATCAAGAAGAAGTGAATGAAGGTGATGCACCAGCCGCCGAGAATCCTGATATGACAACAATAAGGTATGAATTGAAAATTTCAGGTCTGAAAAAACAGTTTCTTAAAATGCTTACGGCTGGGAGTTCTAGTGTTCCCAGCCGTAAATAGGTATCACGGTTGGGATTTATTGTTTTCCCAGCCGTTTATATGTTACACGGTTGGGATATCCAAGAACTCTCAGCTGTTTTTAAGCTTTACGGTTGGGATATTCTAAGAACTCACTGCCATAAAGTAGTCGATGCGTACGAGATGGAGAAATCCTATCCGCAACAAGTTGTATATGAGTAGGTTATTCCTAGCTGTATATTATCCTATGTTCGAATTTTTTTCAGCGGTAATATTTACGTCTCGGTCTTTCTGTCCGTAACTTTGTTTCCTGACCGTGATATTTAGTTTCCTATCCGTTTATAGGTTACAACTGGAAATTTCCCGGCCATAAAGTAGTCGATGTGTACGAGATGGAGAAATCCTATCCGCAACAAGTTGTGTACGGCTAGGTTATTCCTAGACGTATATTCTCCTGTGTTCGAATTTTTTTCAGCAGTAATATTTACTTCTCGGTCTTTCTGTCTTTAACTTTGTTTCCTGACCGTGATATTTAGTTTCCTAGCCGTTTATAGGTTACGACTTGGAATTTCCTAACCGTGTATAGTACTGTGCTAAATATCAAACCAGCTGTATTTACACGTATAGGTTTTCCTATCCGTTATTTGTTTTTCGGCTAAGTTGATTACTAAATTTCCCCTCCGTAAATCTTGTTGCGTCTTGGACTATCCAATTTTCCTAGCCATTTTGGGTGTCACGGTTTGGTTGTGTTGGAATTTCCCAGCCGTTTTTGCTTATCTACTTTTGGTTTTTGGCCTTGTTTGTCTTTGAACAGAGGAAAAGAAAAGAAGAAGAAAATATCACAAGAAGTAACACCTCGTAGTGACCCGACTTCGCAACCTCGTCACGCAAAACCATTGGGTGCAAACGCAAGGAATGCAAGTTGAGTTGCTTCTGCTGGAGAGAATGAAGGTGGAGGAGATGGAGTTGGAGTTACTGGAGGAACTGAAGTTGCTGTTACTGGAGGAACTGAAGTTGGAGTTGTTGGACGAAATTAAGGTGCACTTGTTGTTACTGGAGGAACTGAAGTTGGCACTTCTAGTGGTGCTGCTATTGATAAAGGTAAATCCGTAGTTGAGGAGGACAAAAAGGAGGGAAAAGAAGGAGTATCCACCAAAGACAAAGACAAGATAAGTAATTGATGCTATGGAGCCTTTACCTCCCAAGAGGAATGGGAGACCTTGGGGTGAGGCAAGAGATCGTACCGTGTTGTTTGGCTACACGTCTTCATGGGCTGCTAGGCTTTGTGGCACAAAGGTAATAAATCAAATTAGAAATATGTTATTTTCATTTTGTTATGGATTATTAATTTTGACAGCCATTTTTTTTTTTTTTGTAGTTCCCGGATAAAGCGATCCCTAAACTAAAGCACCAACAAGGAAAGTTTTGACTGTTGGACAATCAGCATCCAGATGTGATAGCTTTGGTAAAAGCTTCGGGGTTATAGTCTGGAATCGAGGCTTTGCAGAAGACATATGATGTTGTGACAGTTTGTGGTTTTAAAGAAAGATTTTGGCCTGAAACTATGACTTTTCATCTCCCATTCGGTGAGATGACTGTCACTACGGATGACGCAAAGCAAATCACTGGCCTTTCTTTGGAAGGAAAGGCTGTGTTTGAGGGTTTCAACAATTCTATGCCTTTTGATCAGCTTTGTGTCTTGGTGAAGGACTGTCTTGGGTGGGGCAAAGATGAAGCGGAAGAAGAGTTTGAGATAGGATATGGAGCCCCACCTAGAGCTAAAAGGAAATTTAGTGCACCGGGTGAATTTAGTAAAACAGTTAATATGGCAAGGAAGTTTAATTTGGTTCATTCGAAGGATAAGTTTGGGATTCTAAACGCAAGACCGATAGTGGAGAGGTGATGGTGGACGCGGAAAGAGCTAGACATACGGCTATATCTTACTTCTTGCACACTCTTGGAACCGTCTTTTTCCAGGATTTATCAGTAAATAAGGTAAATGCTTGTTATTTGCACTGGTTGAAGACTCTCGGTCTCGATCAGGAAACAAACGAGGTACCAAGGTACTCGTGGGGCACCGCCCTCCTTGCTAGTGTGATAGACAGTCTTTGCAAAGCTTGTAGGTGGAACGAAACACAAATTACGGGATGTGTTGCTCTTTTCCATGTATCTTTTTGTAATAATATAACAAATGTTTATTTATTATTACTTTTACATATTGGTTTGTATGTAATATCTTATTTATATTTTTTTTTTCGTAGTCATGGGCTTACGACCATTTTAAAAGCTTGAGGCCTTCTCGGAATACAACATGGCCTATAGAGAAACCTACATGAGGAAGATACCCCTTTGGAGGGACCCAACACAAGGCTAAAGAGACGGAAATGGTCGAAATGAGGAAAAAGTTGGATGCTTTGACAATCGATAATGTGTCTTTTGATCCACATTTGAAACTTGATGAGGATGGAGAAGATGAAGTTGATGATAGAGTATTTTCTAATGTGGCGACCTATACGGGACCTTTGTTTCATTCAAATGGGTTCGTCATTTTAGATACTCGTAGAACGCTCCGCCAAATCGGTATTGTCCAGAAAATTGTACCTGAAGAAACTGCTTTTAAACTGAGCGTAGCCAACTCCCAATTTAAGGAAAAAGATGTCAGATTGAACTATGAAACGACACCGTTGATCGAGCATTGGAATGCTCGTTCCGAAGAAGTAAACCAAATGAGTAGAAGACTGCTCGAAGCTTCTCATGGGACTTCCGAAGCGGATGCAAATTACATGGAATGGTATCAAGAGTGGGATCATCCTTATGTGGAAAATTTGGATCCGGAGGCGCTAAGACATTTCAAGCAAGCAGAGAAAGAGAGTTCAAAATCTAAGGCATCAATGAATGAAGAAGATGACTGGGAGAAGATGTTGGTACGTATACTACTAATTATGTTTGTATATGTTTTTTTTTAATTATTTATGAATAATTAGAGTATGCGTGTTTGATACTAAAAAATAGGTCGAACGAGTTAATTGGGTGGCCAATGACATCACTCGTATGATTAATTTGGGTGAGGACTTATCGGTACCTGAACAAAGATTACTTCGGAATCGAGTTAGAGGCATAATAATCCTGAGAAAGGAGGTTTATATGCTTATGAAGAGGATCGACCAATGAGAGCTAAAAGGGAGAGGTCTCCTTCTTATAGAGATGACTCGGACTTGTTGTTGGAGGAAATTAAGGTGCACTTGTTGTTACTGGAGGAACTGAAGTTGGCACTTCTAGTGGTGCTGCTATTGATAAAGGTAAATCCGTAGTTGAGGAGGACAAAAAGGAGGGAAAAGAAGGAGTATCCACCAAAGACAACGATAAGAGAAGTAATTGATGCTATGGAGTCTTTACCTCCCAAGAGGAATGGGAGACCTTGGGGTGAGGCAAGAGATCGTACCGTCTTGATTGGCTACACGTCTTCATGGGCTGCTAGGCTTTGTGGTACAAAGGTAATAAATCAAATTATAAATATGTTATTTTCATTTTGTTATGGATTATTAATTTTGACAGCCAATTTTTTTTTTTGTAGTTCCGGATAAAGCGGTCCATAAACTAAAGCACCAACAAGGACGGTTTGGCCGTTGGACAATCAAAGATCCGGATGTGATAGCTTTGGTAAAAGCTTCGGGGTTATGCTCTGGAATCGAGGCTTTGCAGAAGACATATGATGTTGTGACAGTTTGTGGTTTTAAAGAAAGATTTTGGCCTGAAACTATGACTTTTCATCTCCCATTCGGTGGCCAATGACATCACTCGTATGATTAATTTGGGTGAGGACTTATCGGTACCTAAACAAAGATTACTTCGGCGGAACTGAAGTTGGCACTTCTAGTGGTGCTGCTATTGATAAAGGTAAATCCGTAGTTGAGGAGGACAAAAAGGAGGGAAAAGAAGGAGTATCCACCAAAGACAACGACAAGAGAAGTAATTGATGCTATGGAGCCTTTACCTCCCAAGAGGAATGGGAGACCTTGGGGTGAGGCAAGAGATCGTACCGTCTTGATTGGCTACACGTCTTCATGGGCTGCTAGGCTTTGTGGCACAAAGTTAATAAATCAAATTAGAAATATGTTATTTTCATTTTGTTATGGATTATTAATTTTGACAGCCAATTTTTTTTTTTTGTAGTTCCCGGATAAAGCGGTCCCTAAACTAAAGCACCAACAAGGAAAGTTTTGGCCGTTGGACAATCAACATCCAGATGTGATAGCTTTGGTAAAAGCTTCGGGGTTATGGTCTGGAATCGAGGCTTTGCAGAAGACATATGATGTTGTGATAATTTGTAGTTTTAAAGAAAGATTTTGGCCTGAAACTATGACTTTTCATCTCCCATTCGGTGGCCAATGACATCACTCGTAAGATTAATTTGGGTGAGGACTTATCGGTACCTGAACAAAGATTACTTCGGAATCGAGTTAGAGGCATAATAATCCCTGAGAAAGGAGGTTTATATGCTTATGAAGAGGATCGACCAATGAGAGCTAAAAGGGCGAGGTCTCCTTCTTCTAGCGATGACTCGGAAGCAAGGAAAATGCGGTCGAGGTGGTAGAGGTGAAAAAGGTCGAAGTGGTCGAGGTCCAAAAGGTGGCCGTGCTGGAACAAGTGCTCGAGGTGGACCTGGTGGAGGTAAAAAGACTCCAATTCAAGGTAGCAGCTGTCGAGGTAAAAAATCTAGAGTTATAGAACAAGTTGTGGAACCTGAGCAAGAGGACGATTTGGATGCATTTATGCGCTCGTCTTCGGAGGAGGCGTCAAGTGAAAGTGAATGACTATTTACTCGCTTTTTATTATTTAACTTATGGATCTTTTATTATCTAAGACTTTGTCTATTTACTATTTTGGTTGTTTGGTTATGGATTTGGCTAGATGAATTGTTATAACTGTGCATGTATGAATGAATGTTAGTCTTTTCATTTGTCTAATCTAAGAAAACTTAGGAAAAAACAGTCTATCTACTAATTTTTTTTGTGCACTTTCGGCTAGGTCGATGTTGCACATAACCTAGCCGAAAATGCATATAATTCTTGTCAAGTAAACTTGCACAAAATTTCGGTTAGAAAATCCCGGACGTAAAAGGAAAAACGATTAGGAAAAGCAGCCGTAACTTCGTTACGGTTAGGAAATACCTATCCGTTTGTTGCTCTCAAGAGAAAAAAAAAAAAAAAAAATGAATCTTGGTTACGGTTACATATCCGGGCCGTGTATCTTTTTGCGGTTTGAACTCCAAACCGTAATTCTGACATAAATTTGCAACTCTGGTTTACGGCTTGGTCGACTTTTCAAGTTCCTAATCGTAATTGTATTTACGGTGGGGTTTACCAAGATGCTTGTCACTCTGATAACCAAAAAGGAAACTTCACGGCTAGATATCCATGACGTAATTATGGCAGAAATTAAAAACTATTTTACGGACTGAAATACGTAGTCTAGGGACACTAGTCTAGGGCATCCAAAAAAAATAAAAAAAAATAAAAAATTCAATATGACATGTTAATTTTTTATTTTTATTTTTGACCGTGGCTAGCTAGTTGAAACCTATGTTGCACGGACACTCCAAGAAAGATGCCGTAACCGTGTCGGACACATAAACGGACACGACACGGTTACGACACTTCTCGACACTCGATGGACACGCCACATAATGTGTCGCGTAAAAATTGTTACTGGACACTTTGAGGACACCAATTGGACACTTTAGGACACGACATAAATGATTTATTTTGGTTTGGAAAATCAAAATAAACTAAATGAGACCCTAATTTATTCTTGTTTTAGTCAAATCCAAGCATTATTCATGAAAAACTTTACCATTATTTATATTATTATTAATTTTATATAATTAGTAATCAAATATTTTAAAAAATAAGAGTAATTATTTTGTTGTGTAGATTGTAGTAATATTTTATTTTAATGATGTGAATAATATATATAACGTGTCCCCGTAACCCGTTTTTTTTTTTAGATTTGACGTGTCCCCGTAACTGTGTCGTGTCCTAACCGTGTCACGTGTCCGTGTCCGTGCAACATAGGTTGAAACATGAAAACGTTTAAATTTTCTATGAATACATTCTCTTCATGGTAATCAGTGATTCTCACTCCACAGTGAATTAGTGAAAATTGGACATTTAGTTTCCAATTCCGTGCACGCTTCTTCGAACGAAGGATGTTAATTTGTCATTCTTACTTACATGGTAAAATAATTAACACAAAATTGGTTAAAAAGATCAAAATTAACAATTCCTAGGTGAAAAAGATATTTAGATTTTGATATTGTTCAAATGGACGAGAATGTAAAAATAGTCAGGATGTAAACAGTTTCATCCTACCCATTTTCAAATATTTTTTCTTATTTTTAATTTATATCAGGATGCATCCAGGTTCATCCTCACTCTTTTTAAGTTTAAGCTGGGATGAATCCAGTTTCATTCTTGCTATTTTTTTGGTGTCCATTTCACCCATACTAATTTTTACTCGTCCATTAGAACCATGTTTTAAAAATATTTGGACAAATGACTCATTTTCCTAATAATTAACTAGTCTAAGCACCATGTATGTTGAGAATTTTGCCACTTGGCTATCGAAATCAAATTAGACAATGACGCTGAAATGTCACGGGAGCATTTGCTAAAGAACGAGGACGAAGTAAAACTCATAAAAGCCTAAACTGACTCCCCACCTTTTGGGAAAAAATATGGGCGGCGGACAACTCAATGCCTGAAATGACAGATATCCTTACTCTGATGACGCCTAAATTATTGTTCCATGTGAACTAGATGAAGTTGTTAAATTTTGAATTTGTTTGCTAGTGTTGTCTTCACATCTTTTTTTAGGTTGAACAAGTTATATCACGATCCTTTTCTTTTGTTCTTTTGAAATTATTGTCGAATACAAATATTTTGAGAAACTCTTTTGAGATGTTGGATAAAACAAAAGCCAAATGCTCATGGCCAACATTTACCTTGTGAAACAAATATTGATATATCATCTTGAGCTTTTGATTATCGTTTATGGGAGGCGAAGGACAGATTTTTGTGTGGGAAGAATAAATTTGGAGCGAGCAAAAAATTTGGCCAAATTCAAGTCAATAATATCATTGGGTGAAAGAAAATCTGAAGAAAAAAAAATTAAAGGCGTCAACATTGATTTGGTTTTGAAGTCATTTACTCCCTCCGTTTCTGAAAAATGGATACATTTACTTTTTCAATTTGGCCTATTTTTAGGCTAAAATGAAAAAGTGAAAGTATCACTTTTTCAAAAACAGAGGGAGTATATTACTTGACTATGTCTGTGCAAACTTTACGTGCAATGTACTAGTGAAGGAATAATGAGTAGGGAAAATTAGGGAGACCCAAAAAAAAATAATATTCTCATTGTCAAGCCTACAATTAATTTTGGGTACAGTGACACCCATAATTATATGAAATTATTAAAAACTTCTGCATGACGGATTATGCATCTGCATGAAGAGTTATGCATCAGGGGTATAATTGGCAACGCAACTTGGACATAACATATCTAAAAATCTGCGCCTTGGAAATTTACAAATTTTATATGGTTGGAAATCTTTTAAAGAGACCTACGCAACGAGTACAAACAACAATATCAAAAAAAAAAATCATGAAAAAATCGGAGGTGATCATCGTTTTAGGAAAATTTTTCGAAAACTTGATACATAACCATTATGCAGCCACCAAAAAGGATGCATAACGCATTATGCAGACGCATAACGATTTATGCAACCATTTTCTCGATTGCATAACAAATTATGCATCTATAACAAGTTATGTTGTCATTGTATTAGTGCGTAACTACATAAAAAATTGATGTATAATGCATTATGCATCTATTTTCTCGATGCATAAAAGATTGTGCAACAATTTTCTCGATGCATAATGCATTATGCAGCCATATTTTCGGATGCATAACAGGTTATGCATCCATTTTCGCAACTGCATAACATGTTATATGCAGATATAATTTTCTCGATGCATAATGCATTATGCATCCATATTTTCGGATGCATAACAGGTTATGCATCCAATTTCGCGACCGCATAACATGTTATGCAGATATTATTGTAGGTGCATGACAAGTTATGCAGTCTTTGTTTTTGTTGGTTTCAACAGTGATAAAAAAAGTTGTTGCATAACGTGTTATGAACCGTTTTCTGGACTACATAACAAGTTATGCAACAAATTTTGTAGATACATAATAGGTTATGCATCCATTTTCACAACTGCAGAACCCTAACCTAGACACAAAGAAAGAACAGAGAAAATTGGACACTGAGAGATATCCTCATCAAAATACAATGATATGAAGAAAAAAAAAAAAAAAAAAGGCACCATTCCACCACAGACCCCTCCTGGTTAATAATGTATATTTCCACTTTCGCACATCCCCATCCATATATTTGAGTAACAGCAGCACTAACCAAAACGACAAAACTTACTCGAATAAAAATTTACTGGTTTCTTTAATAATTAGCTAACACAACAAAAATTACTACGACCACCATTCCTTCAATTTCGATTCATCTCCTCAAGCAAAGATAAGCAAAAACCCCAGTCAATTTCAACTCCGCACAACCCAATCTCTCACTTTTTCGCTCTAATTACTTCAACAACATCATCTTCTCCCATCCGTAGCTGCACCCACAATTCCATTCCATCACCAACACAGTCTCCTTCATTCCAAAATACCCACTCGGATCATCCATTATTCAAGTCATCTCCAACTCTTCCTGAAATCAACAGCACAATCTCGAGTCCATCTGTGGACATTCATTTTCTTCCATTAACAACAACCAGCACCTCAAACCCAACTTCAGTCCCATTTCTCAAATCCATTGATTTCTCCTCTACAATTTCAGAAACCCATTCCATCTCAAAGTCGTTGTAACCCTAAATCTATCTCAACAACACCATGCTTCTTTCATTACTTCTTCTCTTCTTTGTCGATCTCGATAATTCACCATGTCTGCAACTAATTTCAACCACCGAAGAAAATGAATACCCTAACATCCTTCCTCAGAGCAGCAGCAAATTCATTTTCTCGATCTGAATTCAACTCGTTCAAGTAGGTCAAATAACGAGATGGAAAACTCGTTGATCTTTCCTCGCTCTCTAGTCTCTAAAAAAAAAAAAAAAATCTCAGGAAGACATGATTTTAGAAAATAATGGGTTTCAGGGGAATTTTTTCACCAAAAATAGGTGCGCGCTTGAACTTCACCGCCCGTGGGTTTCACAGTGGAGAAAAACTGAAAAATGGGTCTCCCTGGCCATGACATATACTGTTCTTGGGCCTTTAAAAGAACGACAAAAGCCTTAGTTGTTTGAAACTGAAGATTAACATCTGCCAATTTTCTATGAGGATTCAAGACCAAGAAAAAAATGTGCATGCAGAGCAAATGATAAGCCATGTGGCTTTTAGGTGATCAATGGTGCAAATAAAGTACCTGGCATTTTTAGGGGCGACCCCAAACGAATTAGGGGCGACACTAAAAGACAAAAAAGATCACTCAAACGTAAATCTAAGCTACCCCTTATCTTCGATTTTCCGAAATGGCCAATATGCCCTTATATAATCGGGAGCCAACACCATAATCGGTAGGTAAACATACAATCGGTAGGTTAAATTGAAACTATACCTACCGATTATTGTGTAGATACTTGACTAATAATCCCTTTTATAATCGGTAGCTTATCCAACTTGTAAGACTACCGATTATAAGGAGCCCCAAAATGAGTTTTTTTCTAAAATCCTTCACGTAATGAATTTTGAAATCTAACATAATCGATAGGGTATAAAATTATATAACCAACCGATTATAACGAGCCCCAGATCCAACCTTTGCCAAATTCCATAGGTTTTGAGTGTACACAGCCAGGCATAACCACTCGGTTCGTGTTTTGGATGCAGAGTTAATCGGGAGTTAAATATATTACCAAACCATCCCATTATGGGTTGCCCAAAATGAGTTTTTTCTAAAATCCTTCATGTAAGGGAATTTGAAATATACCATAATCGGTAGCTTTAACAACTTAACAACCTACCGATTATAAGGAGCCCCAGATCGAACCCTTGTCAAATTCCATAGGTTTTGAGTGTACAGAGCCATGCATAACCATGTGGTTCGTGATTTGGATGTAGCCATAATCGTAAGCCAAATAGGTTACACAACCTACCGATTATACAGTTGCCCCAAATTTAATTTTTTCTAAAATCCTTCATGTGATAAATTTTGAAATCTACCATAATCGGTAGTCTATCCAACTTACCAACCTACCGATTGTAAGGAGCCCCAGATCGAACACCAACTGTATAGTCGGTAGTCAAATGAAGTATTTTCACTTCCGATTATACAATTTCCCCAAATTTTGTTTTTGCAGAAATCTCAATTTTTTCGAATTTGAGAACTATATTAATCGGTAGTTAATAAGACTTCCGATTATACAGTTGCCCCAAATTTTGTTTTTGCAGAATTGTCATTTTTTTCGAATTTGGGAACTAGAATAATCGGTAGTTAATATGACTTCCGATTATAAAGTTGCCCCAAATTTCTTCCTTGACGAAATCACCAATTTTGGGAATTTAGGAGCTTTAACATCGTTAGTCTCGTGAGGCTGTTTTTCCTACCGATTATTATAGAAGCAAGATACGCATTTGGCACAAAATAGATATTAATCGGTAGTATAATATCGTTACTAAGCTTCCGATTGCTTTATAATAATTGGGAACAAAATAGTTTCCGATTATGTAAGGGCATTAACGTATTCTCCGCGTTTTTGATCATTCCTTAACGGTGTATATGGGTTGGGAATAAAAAAATCGCCCCTAATTCGTTTGGGGTCGCCCCTAAAAGTGCCAGGATAAAGTAGCTCACCTTCTATCTCATAGAACAGAAAATAGTTTTATGATCAAAGGAAAAAAATGTGCATGCAGAGCAAATGATAAGCCATGTGGCTTTTAGGTGACCAATGGTGCAAATAAAGTAGCTCACCTTCTATCTCATAGAACAGAAAAAAGTTTTATGATCAAAGGAAAAAAAATAGAAAAGAAACAAATGCATATATAACTAGTTGATAACTTAATGTAGGAGGGAAACTGCATGGATCCGAGGTTACCAAATTCACAAAAAACAATTGCCAAATTCACATAAAACAATTCTCAACACTAACTCGATCAGATCGATCATTCTTGGTGGAATTATGTAATCTCATGTCTCAATCTTGGAAAACTGACCGAAAAACAACAGTGATACTAGAAGTTAAAGAAAATTTGATTGTAGTCCTGTATTATATAGAAACTAAAAAGGAAGAAGATAGATAGATAGAAGGTGAATTCGTTAGTTTGGTGGCATGTTTCCTCACGATGTTCATGTTTTTTAGTTTGGTGGCATGTTTCCATGATGTTCATGTAAATACGTTATACATTAATCTTGAATGTAATTCACTTATTTGAAAATTGAAATACATCTTTATTTTATTGGTGTTTGGATCATGAAATTCAATTATTTTTTATCCGTCGGTATCAACCGGTTTTGGAACCAGATCATTCGAGTTTGTCACAGTACTTGCCAATCGTGTAATTTACTTCTTCCACACCTTTTCAAGTGGATTAATTGCAACTCAGGTCTTGAGTAGAGGAGGTGATATAACAAACCGGTCACCTTTAGATGCCAATGATGCGCAATTGGCCCTCCTCACACTATTTGATCACTGGATCACGATGAAGTACTCTTGTACTTATAGACTAGTCTTATATATGTACCCCGAAAATTTACTGCCATTGTTTATGTCCAATGAATTACATCACTTCTTCTAATTTGTTCTTTTATTGCAAAACAATGGTATTGTTGAGAAAATTTCAAGATGGTGGAGAAAACTAAAGTCACAAACCCACAGTCTTTGTTTACCTCGTTAGGTGTATAAAGAAGATACATGTTGCAGGGATACGTGAAATGTGTTTGGCCAAGCTGAATCATGGTTACGTAAAGAAGACTTTGGTGAAAAGTGGGTGGAACCTTGAAACTCAATCGTATCTATATCTCTGAATTTTTGTTTATTGATCTTTTCTTGGCCATTGGAGCTATTAATTGTTGAACTTAATTAAAATTAGCCAATGTATAGCTTATAAAATCTCCATATGCAACAAATTAAAGAGTATTTGAA
The DNA here is from genome assembly GCA_023531295.1 of Papaver armeniacum. Taxonomy (NCBI): domain Eukaryota; kingdom Viridiplantae; phylum Streptophyta; class Magnoliopsida; order Ranunculales; family Papaveraceae; genus Papaver; species Papaver armeniacum. The sequence continues at coordinate 258,272 of JAJJWW010007123.1, forward strand.
GAACATTAAGGAGGAATATTGATTTTTTAATTTCTATACAATCGACACTAAATTCGAAATTCTAACTATAAAATAAATAGTATAAATTCAAAAGGGCCAACCCTCGGGTCATACAAAATTGGAAAGAGAATATAATTCTGTTCCAGAAAAACCTGGCTTGATTGGGGTATACCCAAACTAATTGGGGTATACCCAATAAGACAAAATAGGGTCATTTTGAAGTAAAGTCAAGCTACCCCTTAACCTATATTTTTGTAAATGGCTAAAATGCCCCCGCAATGATTAACTTTAATTTAACTAAAATGATTAGATTAGTTAAATTAGTTAGATTAGTTAGTTGATTTATTTATAAGTTGAGTTTTAGAAATCATTTAGATAGAGAATTAGTATGAAGGAGTAGAGGAGATTTTGGGGGGGGGAAAGTTAGGGTTTTTGTGAAATTTGTGATATGAGTGAGATGAGTGATTCTAATCCTGATTTTGAAGTGGGGGAGTCTTCTAACTTTCCTCCTACATATGAGTACTTGTATGATGATCTACCAGACCATGATCAAATGGATTACATGCATGACCCTCACTTTTATTTTCCTCAAACTCATGATGGGTATGGAAGTGATGAATGTATTGAGCCAAACGAAGAATCCAATAAGCAAGAAGAAGATAATGGAGTCGAAAGTAATCAGTAGACAACCTACGTGGTGAAGATTGTGATTTTTCCATGCAAATGATCGATTTTGCTTCTTTTTTTTCTTCAATTCTGCTGTACAGGGTCGGCAAGGTCGACGCTTGTCGATCATGCCGGCCATAAAAGCCGGCGTGGTTCTACTTTGAACAACGTCCCGACTTATCATGAGCAGTACCACGCCGGCAATGTAAAAAATTTTAACATTGCCGACTTTCATTTTTTGAAACACAGGAGCCTTTACTTGAAAATGCTTACGCCGGCATTGTCATGTTTTCATAACTTGTCGGCTGTTTCCATGTCGGCAATGTTTATATTCTATTACGTTCCGGTCTTTTATAGCCGGCATTGTTTTATATGTCGACCATGCCGACCGTGGTAATACACATCAACTAAACTTTTGATGTTTTGTAGATTGTGGCATTGGTACCTATGGAGGATCAGCCTCAAGCTCAGAAAATTAGGGGTCCCGATACTTCCTCACATTATGCTAATGATTTGGAATGGAAGGAAAAAGACGACGCGGTCAATTGGATTGTTGAGAAAGCCAAAGAGAAGATGTGCGTTCTAGTGAAAAACACCCAACAAAGAGATACTCGGTTTGAAATGGTATGCGAGTGTTATGGATCGCCGGAGGAAAGTCACAAGAGAAAGGGTTATGTGTATGATAAGAAGACGACTAGGGTGTTCAAGACGAAGTCAAAGAAGTGTGGATGCCCATTCAAGATTATTTTTGGGAGGAACAAAGATACCGACAATGTGTGGAGAATGAGTAGAGTTGATGTTGGTTGGCATAACCATAAAGATCCGGAAAGTCTTGTTGGGCATTGTCAAGTTGCCAAGTTGAAACCGCACGAGTTCGAACAAGTAAGAACAAGTTGGGGAGTTAAACCAAGTAAGCTACTAAGTAAGTTCAAGAGGGACGACCCGCATAACCTCTCTTCATTGTCTACAATTTATGCGGCCAAGGAAACCATTAAAAGAATTGAAATTGTGGGTTTCATGTTATCTCGCAACAATTGGGACACCTAAGTGGAGCGGTTGAAGAGAATCTCACCCAATGCCAATACATTAGAAAGAAGATGGCCGCTCGACTAGAAAACGACAAGGAGTTCCATATCTCAATGATTCTAGAAGGTTCCATGGAGGAGAAAGAAGCAACTTTCAAAGATTTGCTAACTAGTGTTAAAGGCCCGGAGGGAAACGCACCGATCAAATGGGAACATTGGTTGAGAATGCCGGAGTGTGTCCATCTATTGGCAGATACTTGGAATTGCGTGGTACATTTTTTTAGTGAGGGACTATCTATAGCATTTGCACCGAAACATGCGGTTTGCGTGGACCAACTTAAGCATAGAAGAATTGTCATGGCTTTGGTGGATAAAAATCATTTTATTGGTCTAAAACTCAATAAGGAATGTCCATTACCTCCTCTATGTAGGTTTAGTTTGTGGGAGAAGTTCACAAACAACAAGAGCAAGGAATGGATGAAAATTTATGAGGACAACATGACCCTTTGGAATGTTATAGACGAGTCTAGGGAATGTCCCATAGATTTGAGTGAGGAGTGATTATGATTAGGGAATAAGCAGCTTTTTGTGTAGTGTACAATGGAGTACTAGACAAAACATTCGTACTTTTTGGAGTACTTTTGTAATCGCATGCGTGTTTTGTGTAATGTACTTTGGAGTGCTACAAATGAATGAAATGGATGTGTTTTTTTGGTTGTATTCTTATTTGGTTGGCATCATTATTATTACCAAACCCTGCCGGCTATCCCAGGGTCGGCAAGGTATTATTTCGTCAGACTGCCGGCCGTAATGCATGACAGTACAGGAAAAAGCTGCCTGATATGGCCGGCATGGTCTGGCTTTCGCCAAGCTGCCGGCGCCTTATACGCCGGCAGTGTTTATGAAGTTTAGCATGCCGGGTAAGAACTCCCTTAAAAAGATTGTTCCTGGATGTTTTTTTCTATCAAACCGGCAAGGTCCTGGTTTTGCCAGGTTGCCGCCTTTTATTGCGCCAGCATTGTTATTGTGGAGAACCATGCCGGCTAAGAACTCCCTCAAAAATGGTTCATAAAGGTTATTTTCTATAAAGCCGGTAAGGTGTATTATAATATCCATGCCGACAGAACAACCGTCGGAAAGATTTTAACATAGGATAATGCCGACTAAGATGGCGCCGGCAAGGTTCTAATTTAGGACAATGCCGACTATAAATCGAATACAAACCTTAATTAAAGCATACAAACGTTAAAAACTTTACCCTAACACATTTGGGACATAGATAGTATCTTTTTCCGGTACACAATTTCTTAGGAGAGGTAATTAGCTTCATCCTACCGTCGCAACATGGATCTGTGCATGGTAGAAGGTTGATTTTAGCAACTTCATCTTCATACGGAGCTACACGCTCATATATCCAATAGAAAAACCCACAACAAGTGCATTTTGAAGCATACGGCTGATATACACCTCCTAACTTTCATGAGAAATAAGAATCCCTTACAACCTTCAATAGTGCATTTGCTTCCTTCAAAGGGACAATCGTTTGCAAAATGACCACTTAGTGTACAAAGACTACAAATATTTGGTGGTGAAACTTCCATTCTTTATGCAAGGTTGAAGATGAAGTTGGGAATGCTTTTATAATAACAACATACCTAATATCTTGATTTTGAAATTTCTAGCCGTTGAGCATTCAATGGGTTGTACTTTGTACCTAAAAGGTGCAACTAACATTTAGGTAGGCAAGGTATAGATTTCATACCATGCCGGCCTCAAGTACGCTTCGGCAAGGTAGAGACTTCATATAATGCCGGCCTCCAAGATTTTTGTCTAAAAAACTGCATAAACAAAATAATAACTTATAAAGCAACTAAAACTGAAAATTAAAATAAGTTTAAACAAGTCTAAAACCACAATCTAAGAGTTCAAAACATAATGTAATAGTTCAAACCACAATAAAGTTTGTTTCTAAAGCAAGTAAACATAATAAAGTTTAAGAAATTCAAGGATCCTTCTCATTGTTATTATCTTCCTCCCCATCACTAGCTTTGTCACCATCACTAGCTTTTGCACCAGCATCAGCTTTTGCTTTTCCCTTATCTGGACCTATGTAGTCACCATCCTCATTGTAATAGGGGTTCACTCCAGAAAAGTCACATGCCCTGAAAAAAGTTCTTGGATCAACCTCCTCTTCTTCCTCCTCCTCTGATGTGCATTCTTCATAGTTGAGGGGATTGCTAGGGACTGTTCATAAACCTTAGAAATTCTTCCTCGGATTTTCCTTACCCATCAAACATAACTTTCTAAACGGGCAATTCTCTTTAGTTTCATCTTTAGGTTCTTCTACATTGGGATAAATTGTGTCCAAATATTCAAATAGCTCTTCTGCATTGTTAACAAGACAAGGTAGTTCTTCTTTTGTTTCCTCTGGGAACCTAAACAATGCGTAAATAAGATATATGAAAACAAACAACAAAACACCGTTGATCTTCTTCCCACTGGCCGGCAAGTCCGATAAACTAAACATTTCCGACTACGGTAAAGTTTCCGTAAGGTGCTAACCAACTACCTTGCCGACAAACAAAAAGCCGTAATTGTCCTATTTATGGAAGATGCCGACTAATAACTTAGGAAATTAAGGTTTCTGATGCCTAACGTCGGCAAGGTACAAGTCAAAACCACGCCGACCAAATATAACCCTGCATGGTTGGTTATTATACCATGCCGACCCTGGTTATTGTCCAACAGTCGCCATGGCTCTGATGAAAAGTCGGCATGTTATTCATCCTGAGACCTTGCCGACACTTTGAAAATACCAATGGTCGGCGTGTTGTTCAACTATCGACCTTGCCGGCCAAGAAATCTGAAAATCATAATTTTCGATTTCTAACCTAATCTAACAATCATATACAACAAAACAATAATGGGTTTGAGTTTATAAATCACTTACAATCTTCTTTTCGCCTTTATAGGTTTCTTTTCAGCATCTTCAAGGATTGCATTCTTGGGTTTACTCGTTCCAACCTTTCCCTTACCTTTTCTCACTGATTTGGATCTTTTCATGTTACCAGTTGAATCTCTCTTGCTGCTGGATCGTTTAGAATCAACCATTTTTTGTAGAAAATCAAAATTGAAAATTTTGGTTGATTTTAGGTTTTTGGAATGAAAGAGAAGAAGAGAGGGTTTAGAGAAGAAGAATGAAAGAGGAGAGGAGAGGGTTTTTGGTTAATCAGTTTTTAGTTTTTAAGTTTAGGGTTTAGTTTTAGGTTAATTAGTGTAGGGGTATTAAAGTAACTTTACCACGTTTTGGCCTCCCCTTAGTAAGGGCACATGTCCATTTAAATTTGGGTATACCCCAATTAGTTTGGGTATACCCCAATCAAGCCAGGCAGAAAAAGGCCTAAAATTTAGTCTATTATCCATTTTTTTTTTATAAGAATATTATTGATGGAACAATTTCACACATTGTCTATCTCCAATTTTCTTACGATGAATTCTGGAGAATGTTCAATCGATATAGTTTGCAAATTGATTCCATCATATTTGGCAAGATCATTCGCTACACCATTTGCATCTCTTTTTGCACGAGAGTATATCCAGAAATTAACAGAACTAAGTAAATGTAACATTCTCAGATGACACTATTGGTCGTCCATTTTATTCTTTTTGAAATTCCATTAATTGCATCCACAACATTTTTGTTGTCTCCTTCCAAGTACAACACATTAATATTCCTCTCTTTACCCCATTTTACCGCCTCCAGAGCTACAATTGCTTCCCTTGTTCCTAATCTATTGTTGATGATTTGTCCTCTCTTGCTGTAAGAAATTTATCCGCAGAGTCACGAACTATTAGTCTCAACCAATAGGCATATCTTTATTAACAAAAGACACATCAAGATTAATTTTAATGGCATTGTCTATAGATAAAATTTTAATTAAATAATAAAACAGTCGAGATAGTATCTAAACAATCAAACAAAACTTTTGGTCGGAAGCCTAGCAACAAGCTGGGCTCCAACTCCTCTTTGAATATCAACACCTAATCTATGGAAAATGAAACTACCAAAACCACTACTAGCATCATTACTAACTAGACAATTCTTCCGACGCTTGAAAAACACAAAGTGTCTTCACCAAGCTCCCCTAGAGTAGAGAAGGCTAAGACACCCAGACCATATCCCAAAGAAGTACACTTGTCTAAATATTTAGTGCGCTTTCTTGTAACCGCATTAGAAATAGCCTTTCCTGGGGCAAATAAGCGAATACCATCACCAGTGAAGGGCGAGACAACAATGACATCCATACAAACATCTTGACCATTTTCCCAGTTGAGAACAAGAATATCAGCAGGCCTCAAATCTTTACCATCATCTGACAGGATACCAAGAGAGACTTCCTTACGCGCAGGTACACTAGCTTTGTAACAAATATCGACTATAACATCACGAAAAAGATCATGTCGAAACTTTCTCCCAACATCTTTAGCACAATGAAGCGCATGGACCCCAAAGATGTCCATAGATTTGTTACAACTTGTGCATAAACCATTCTCAACAAACAAAGGGATACTAAGGCGATAGAAGAGCACAGCTTGGAACTGTCTAAGCCCGAGGCACTGATTAAGCCCGCTAATAGGTACCACTAATAAATAATCTTGAGCATGCATGCTTGACACGGTTACACTGCCACAAAATGGAATCTCTTGCAGACATAAAAATTGGTCTGGGATTTGCTTCTTAACTGCATCAAAATAAGTGACTGCCAGGGCGTGCATGGAAGGGGCAGTATCATCGAAACAATAAGAGAGAGGTAATCCACATACCTGGATAAGGTTCTGAAGAGCCATCTGATAAGCAGAACCTTTGTTTGATGAGAATAAGTTACCAAGAATAATCTTCTGCACTGAAGTTTTCTGACTCTGAGAAGCAAGGTAGCAGTGGGTACGAGTATCAGCCATGGTATAAATTCCAAGACCACCATCTTTGATAGGCAAGGTAGCTAATCTCTGTTGTAAAGGACCAAAACCCGCACCATCTCCAGTGATTAGTAATCGCAAATACTTAAGTAGATGGTCATCACAGAGATCAGTGGTTGGTTGCAAGGCCGCTGGATTGGTAGTGCGCATTGCAAAATATAATGTAGACACACCAGTGCAATTGCGAAGTAATAGCATCTCACTTTGAGGGTCTTTGAGTTTTTTGATTGCATTCATCAGTTGAACAGTCTTGTTCGCCCGGCTCAGAACCATGTCACTAATGAAATTCATATCCAAACTCACAGGCCTACCTAAAAGTTTAACGCCATTAGCAGGTCTACCAATATACCGTGGAAAAACACCCTCACCAAAGCTTCTTGGCTCAACTGTAGGCCAAAAAACCTCAGTTTTATTAATATTGAGATGCAAGCTCCTACTTGGTCCTTCAGATTCTATAATACTCAAGGCTTTGGCCACCTCAAGTGTATCACCGATAATAGTGCCGTCATCAAGGTACCAAGCATGCAAATAAAGCTTACAACGAGAAGCAATAGACTTCACAAGAGGATGAAGTGTCAAGGCGAACAAAAGGGGACCAAGAGGATCACCTTGTTGAACACCGAGTGCAGAAGACAAAATATACTGATCATAATAAAGTCTAGCAGGCCTGGCATAGCAAAATTATACCCAACGTGAAATACCTGGACAGTGTAGCCGAACCTCCTCGATGAGATGTGATCTGCTAACCATGTTGAAAGCGTTAGAGAAGTCAATAAGAAACATTGGCAACACATCTGAATGTCCTTTCATCTCCACTAGACTATTTACAGCATGTAAAATACTCTCCCCCCCAACCGGCACACCAACACCAAATTGGTAGTCTCTCAAATAAGATGTCATGGCCTTGCCAACGGAGAAAGCAGCCACCTTAGAGACCAAGCGACGCCAAACCGTACCAACAACAATAGGCCTAATTCCACCACCGGGTTTAAGTAAAGGTGTAAGAGGTGCACTAGCGATGAACTCCCCTAAACCACGAGGACATTTTCCCGCCAACCAAAGGTTGACCATGCCTGTAATCGAAGCTAACAACTCATCCGCAAATGACGTTGATGCCCCACTCAACACATCAAGTAAATACTGCGCACGTAAACCATCACGACCACAAGAAGTACCTTTTGGGAAACTCTTGATGGCGCCAAGAACTACCCTGGAGTCTACTGTGACAGAATCAACACTAACCGCTTCTTGTGGAATAAAAGGGGGAGGAGCAGCCGGGAGTTTCGACAGTAATTCTGAAAAAGTTGTCTCGTAGCGAGTCGCAACGCCATTAGAAGACAACACTCGAATTGCTGCCGCATAGTGACCGTAGCTGACCTTCTTCCGACAGGCGTTCAAGTTGGCAGACTCTGGTTTCTTCTTAGTCACCTATTTAGTTCGCTAGTGGCTAGGCGAGTGCAGTAACCTATTGATAAGAGTGTAGCATCCATTAGGCTTATTCCATTCAGTAAGGGCCTGGTTTATATCAGCAACTTGTAGTCTCTGTCTGTTGCTAGACTTCTCCTCAGAAGAACGCTTGGGTCTGTACAAAGACAAGGTACAAATGGGAACTACAATGAGCCAAATCCACGTAGACGAATTGGATGGATTGAGAATAACTCCATCAAGGCAGTTCTTTAAGACCCTTGAGAAATTCAGTCTGCACTGATGGGGAATTCAAGAGACAATTGTGAGTTGTCTCTGAAATGCCGCATTTACCAACTCCGAGGACAAAAAGAACGACTCAGTCATGTTACCACTATCGCAGTTGATGTTGTCACCTGAAATGCCTGCACTGCTTGCAATCACTTCACTGTCACCCGTACAGCCGTCACTACTAACTTCTCTGATCAGCAATGGAGCCATTTCAACTGGCCTATCCAAACCATGAATAAGAAAATCTACAGTGGATCCATTGGAAGATCCGAAGATAATGTCAGCATGAATATAACCATTCAGTCCTTTACAGGTCAGTCTTCAGGCGTGCAGGTGAAAACATCTGCTGCATAACCACATACGCAGTTGTATGAGAACTCTCTCCATCACAAGATAGACATGAAGGTCAGTAGAGAGTAAGTCTCTGCAAATGCTTTTGTTTAAATCGGAGAAGAAATGCATATCCTGCAAGTGCCGAAAAAATGAACCTTCAACATACCCTATTCCATTCACTCCATCATTACAGCCATGGCCTTTGAATGTACCGTGACAGTAACTACGAACATCTTCAACAGGGGGTCGAAAGCATTGCAGCATCTTCAACACAGGGTGAAAAAGCAATCAACGACATGGAAGGCTGAGAATAAGAAGCAGTTAACTGCAGGCTGAGGGAGGACCGTGTTGAAATCGGCATGGTTACAGAAAACCCTAAAAACACAGCCCTAAACCTAAAAAAAAAAAAAATGAGGGAAAGCGAAAAGGGAAAGGATGATGGAAAGAAAAATCCTAATGGAAATAAAGGATGATGCAAGGATGAAACCTAAATCGATATGAAAAAATAAGGAGAAAAGTCGATTCCCAACTTTCAGTCGCCGGAAGTCGCTAAAGCTCCATATTATCTTTATATTGGAATCTGTAGATGGTTTCCACTTTAAAGGTTGAGGTATTGGTATTGGAATCTTTATATAGTTGATATTCCTCTCAATGTCAGAAATAAAACTCTTCTTTGTGTGGATAAAAATAGTAGGTCTAAACTGTATCTTATCATAAATAACGGAACATTTGTGTTTCCATATATGCCATAGAATACAACTCATATATCTGATTGTTTCATGCACATGCTCATAATAAAAATTGTTATAAGAAAACATATTAGAGATCCAAGTTACTAGTTCCATATCACATATTCTAGATAGTAGAGTCCACATCAAACCATACCCTTTGAGATACAAAGCACTGAATAAACAAATATTGTATCCCTTCTCTGCAGCTATCACAGAGAGGAAAAAGATCATTAATAATGGTGATATTGTAGAATCCAGTAGATATTTCCTCTAAGATAGAAACAATACTACACGTTCGTCTCGAGTAAGATGTTCTAACGATTAAACAACGATATAGAGAACTAAGAAAGAACCAAGAAACAATTCGACAAACAAAAGACTTCACTAATTCTTTGAAAAAAATCTTACAAAAGGTTTTACCTCACAAGAACTAGTCACTCAAAGCTCTCCCAAAATAAGAACCCTAGTTTCTCTTTTCTTTTCTCACAAACAAATGTTTGTTTTTCTAATAAGAAGATGTCTAAACCCTGACCCTAAGGACCCCTTTTTATAGATGTTACATTCTTTTTCCGCAAGTTAAATTGGTCCCTAAGTACCTTGGAAACCAAGTATTTAGGCTAGATCAGGAAACTACAGAATTTAGGAAACACTCAAATACCTATCCTATATTCTAGAGAATTCGGAACCATCTATTATCACGGAACAAAAAACCTAACAATCACCACCTTTTGTGACGTGAATAAAACCAGCCGTTGTCTTCTTACTTCTTCACTTTGCGTATGAACATCTTCTTTTGTCTCACCCTTATTCAGGGCCGCCCTCCCTTAAGGACCCTCAATCATCTAGGTTGATAATTAAGCCATGTCGAAAAAGGACATAGTCACTGACACCTTCCGTTGAGTTGTCTTGAACTTTCTTCTAGAAGCACCACATAAGCCAAACCTCTTCCTTGTTGCATTAACACCACCAGAACAGATATTTTTTAAACTTCTAGCACCACAAGCAACTCTTTCATGTAATCTATACAAGTTCTTGCACAGTCTTTCCATCAAGATTAAATTTTCATTAACTCCATATTTAGTAGAGTATCTCATTCCAAGTGATTATAATCTAGATAAACCAATTAGATTCCACTTCATCTCCGACACATGTCTAACATTTGTGATTGTTTGAACTGAGCCATCAAATAATTCCAGGCGAACTTCACCAACTAAATGAACCAGCAATCTAGAGTCATTCTCCATGTATACAAACCTGTTGCAATCTTCATAGTTGTTGTATAACGAACGATTGTTGCAAACATGCACATCGGCACCACGGTCTAATACCCATCCTCCCTGAATTGTAAGATTTGCAGGCGTCAGTAGGACCTCATCACGATCACCATCTTCGGATAACATCGCTAAGGCTGTAGTATCTTTAGGAAAGTTAGCCGAAGCTTTCCCAAAACCTTCCTTCTTCCTAGGAAAATTGCTAGCACAATGCCCTGGATGACCACACTTGTAACAATCACCTTTCAAAACAGTTCGTTTTCCTTTGTTGTTACCAACTCTCTTCCCATCAGCTACAAACGTATTTTCAAAAATATTACTAACCCGATCTGTCTTTCACATCATCTCCTCCGCAGCTAAAGCGTTGCAGACTTATAATGTAGTAAACGACGATCGACTCATAAAATTCCGTGACAACATCTTGTGCGATTCTGGAAGCGTCCAAAGCAGCTGTAGAGCTTTGTCTTGATCATTAAAATTGTCACCAACAGCTTCAAGCTTCGATATTAATGAATCAATGGCAGAAATATGATCCATTACCAGAGTGTTCTCTTCCATACTCATATCATGTAAAAGACCCTTAATAAAGATCTTTTTAGTCATTGTTTTAGCCATGAACAAACTTTCAAGAGAATCCCACAGCTGTTTTGCTGATGTAGCATCCTTGATTGCAACATGACCTTGTACCTTTCTTGCAAGATGAAGCCGAATCTCCGATAAAAACTTTTTATCCATCTTTCTTCATGCATCAGTAACATCTTCTGACGACTCCATCTCTTCTGAATCTTTCTTTTTCTGTTGCCTCATTGGTGGACCTTTTAGGGCATCATCCAAATCTAGCACAACAAGATAATCTTTCATATTCATCTTCCAGAGACTAAAATCATAAATTCCATAAAATCTTTCCATACGACAAGACTTCAATTCTCCATACTTTTCCATCGCAGTAACTCCTTCTCGAAGATCCACGCTCACCGCACCAATTGTAGAATCCAGTAGATAATTCCTCTAAGATAGAAACACTACTACATGTTCGTCTCGAGTAAGATGTTCTAACGATTAAGCAAAGATATAAAGAACTAAGAAAGAATTCGACAAACAAAAGACTTCACTAATTCTTTGAAAAAACTCTTACACAAGTTTTTACCTCACAAGAAATAGTCACTCAAAGCTCTCCCATAATAAGAACCCTAGCTGTTCTTTTCTTTTCTCACTGTTTATGGGTGAAAACTACTCCTGCAGAATTTGGTAATTTGGGGTGTGGATGAGGAATGAATTTAAACCTTTAAACAAATGCCTTTGCGCGGTGAGTGCTTGTAGATTCGAGAGATCAATCAGGCAAGTCCGGCCTAAACCAAGAAATGGCCGTTCCGGACTTGTTTCGGTCACAAAGTGAAGGAGATGGGGTTGATCTTAGGGAGGAAGCGAAGAAGGTGTTGAGATTGTGAAGGTGTTGGCTTGCTTATGACTTATAACAGAAAGATGAGCAGGCTTGCGGTTGATGCAAGCGGTGCTCCGGGTGTTTGAATACGATTTGTATTAACACTTGGTTTTTCCGTCTCGTCCGAACTTGTGTTGTTGTTTGAAATAGGGCGGAGAACCTATTTATACAAGTCATTGAGCCTCATTCACGTCTCTCGTGGGAAGTGGAGGAAGTGGAGTGATGGAGTAGTGGAGTTGTGCGTCGACCCGCCTTGCCCACTTCTCCTGTTCATCTCTAACCGTCCATGACTTCCTAACACAATCTTGTGATGGCGCGTTGCACGCCGCACGCCGTAAACCGCCGAGACCAATACCCCGCAAGTATCCCCCAGTTTGTGACATGATTGATGTTCGGAATGTGCGGATCGTGGATCCACGAAAGATAGCATGTAATGCTGAATTGAATAATCTGCGTTATTCGGTAAAGTCGATACTTGTGAAGTATCGTGTGTATTTTATGTGCACCGCATCATGGTGTGGTAAAGTGATGGGTGGTGATGCCTCACTGACCAATTAACTCCCGACTGTGGTTGTATAACCAAGTTTGGTGAAGTTGAACGGATGAGATGATGTTTGAGACACTCATCCGCGACCGTTAATGAATACTAGAGTTTTTGAAGAGGTGCGCAAGCATCACTCTTCATCTTGGTCGAAAACCAAGCATGGGAAGGGCTTTGGAGAGGACCGACCTGGTCATGCATGTTGATGGCATGCCGGTGTACACGTCCATGTCTCACTTTCCAAGAAGGCGCGATCTAGGCCACTCAATTTGACCGGCAAAGAGGAGTGGTTGAGATCGGTTTGCGGCAAATCTCTTACCGCAAAGGAATTGGCAACCGCGTGATATTCCCGCACACGTTCCAAGACAACCGCCCTTGGTCGGCCTTGGTCGGTCACTCTAGCGTGCAGGTGGTAGGCTGGTGTTCACGCCCATGTCTCACCGTCCCATGAAAACGTGATCTAAGCCACTCAATTCGTCCGGTGAAGTTGAGTGGTCAAGATTAGTTTGCAATCCGGGAGGTGTAACCACACAAGTTTGACGGGCGTTTTGGGGTTAACCAGCATGATATGCCTTGGCCGACCGCATGAGGAGGTAGATGGGCCCACGGTGGTCATGCCGGTATACCCGGACCGCTTAATCTAATCTCGTGACCCTCCATTCGTGCGGGAGAAGATGGACGCGCGTGATGGCTTGAACCCTAATTTTGGCTTTCAAAGCCGTGCGACCATGCTCTTTTAGGCGGACGAATTTGTTGTAACCAATCATGGTTGGTTTTGACCGATTGGTCAAGTGTGTAGGTGGTCACATGGTGATTGTGTCGACATGCTCCGGGCCCTTTGAGTCTTCATCTACACCCTCCATCTATACCTGCGAAGATGGATAGTTGAGACCGTTTTGCGGCACATGTAATATGCCGCAAACCCTAATTTAGGGTTTTCCGTCCATAATGCTTGGTATGGACGATTTCTTGGCAAGCGAAGGCCAATGGTCGACCATGCGGGGTCGGGCCGTGTGTATTCCATACCGCTGGGGGTGATGGAATTGATCCGGGGTCATCCAATCATGCTTGTGGAGTTGGATGACTGCGATCAGATCATATCCGACCGATATGGTCGGTCCGAATGCTCAATCGGGCTAGTATAACACACCGAGAGGGGCTCAATCGGGCTAGTATAACACACCGAGAGGGCTCGGGCTAGTATAACACACCGAGAATCGCCCGTACGGGTATTTCGTACATGGTTTCATTATAGTGCTTGGAGGTTCGTGTTACTCGTAAGAGTAACACTCGGTCGTCATGCCACACCGATAATGAGTAATCCGGAAATACAAGGCTGATATGAAATTCACGGGAAGGGATTGTTGCCACATGCTCCAACCTCGGGAGGAATTTCATGTATTCACGAGAATGGGATTGTTGCTACATGCTCCATTCTTGGTGAATTAAGTGAGGAGTATCCAACACTTTATAAATGGCTTTATCTTTTACAAGATGTCGCCGCATGAGTTTTTCGGTTATTTACAAATTTAACCTTGAACGAAAATCCACCATCAACATTAAGTCCCCCGCCTAGCACATAATGGTTACACTATTGTGTGGTAGGCATGAGATGGTGACAAAGTTAAAGATAAAACTTATGAGGCAAAGTTAGATGTTACCAGAGAGACGGGTCATCCCGTCCTTGGAGTATATTATGTTTAAAAGGCATATAGGAGAGCGTTCCTTAGTATGATGTTGGTCTTGCTCGCTTCGATCGACCTTTCTATGCCTCGCTTCGGCCGAGGGCCCGCCCGTGCTTGCTCCGCTCGATCGTGGGGTTGTGCCTAATCGACGGACTGCTGTGCCTGCTTCGTTGGTGGGGCTACTGCGCCTGCTTGATCGAACGTGGGCTTGAATTTCGTGAACATGATTCTCATGACATAAGAGAACCGTGTTGTGCAAATAAATGTGGTCCCGCCATATATGCTTGATTGAACGTAGGTCCCATATCGTGTATGCCTGACTGAATGTCAACTTTATACCAGCCTCGTGCCCTTGACCAACACCGGTCTTGAAACTTGAGCAATACCGGACTTGACTTGATCAATACCAGACTTGAATATTAAGCAATACCAGACTTGAAACTTGAGTGATACCGGACTCGTCACTTGATCAATACCAGACTTGAAGCTTGAGCAATATCGGACTTGTAACTTGAGTGATACTGGACTCGTCACTTGATCAATACCGGACTTGAAATCAATACCAGAATGAAACTTGCACCTGACTTGAAATCAATACCAGACTGAATCTTGCACCAGACTTGAAATCAATACCAGACTGAAACTTGCACCTGACTTGAAATCAATACTGATCGAAACTTGCACCCGACTTGAAATCAATACCGACCGAAACTTGCACCCGACTTGAAATCAATACTGATCGAAACTTGCACCGGACTTGAAAACTATCACAGTCTTGAAATCCGTACCGAATTTGAGCCTTGACCGGTTTTGTGTGCTCCGATGTGAGTTGTGTCTTGCCGTGTGTGACTACATCTCTCATGTGCTTTCATACAAGTTCTAACTCCCGCCTTTTATTTCATTGTGGAAGAAAAGAATCCCTCGTTGAGATGTCTTCTGAAGATAATGCTGGTACCAAGTCAGGAAGTGTTGGCAGCTTCAAGGATATGCCGAACATTGATGGTGAGTTGTTCACCGCGCCCTTCCAACTATATGAAAATATCCGTTCCACAGGATAGCCTCCTCCTATCGACTTCAGGGTTTTTCATGCTCCGCTGGGTCCTCATGAAGGATGGATGAGACGTATGTTGAACAATGAGTGCATCAAAGATAACTTGACCAGAGCGCAGATTGTTTATGTAGCTTGAGTGTTGAAACGACTTGAGAGGATGTTAAAGTGGCTTCTGGTGCGAACGTTGAGGTGAATCCTGGAGAGTGTTGAAGTAGGATTATGAAGCGAAAAGGGGTCCCGGAGAGAGCATTGAGGCGGCTCTTGAATAGACCATTGAAGCAGCCTTCGTTTGGAGGGAGCGTTGAAGTGGCTTCCTCTTCGCCTCGATTTACTCTTGCGAATTCCATGATTCTCGACTCGACCATCTTTCTCGTATTGAAGAAGTCCTTGGTCGACGGTGAAGGAACTCCATGCCGAGCCTCGGTCCCCAAGCGTGGTTTACATGGTTTGTTCGTAGTGGTTGTTGTCGAGCCGGGTATGGAATATCTTGGACGTTGTTTCATCATTGTGGGAGTCACGCATGTGGTACCGGGAGTTGGATTTGATGGACGCGCGGGATGTTGTATCTTGGTGGTTTTCCTCTTGCCGCTTCAAGGAATTGCTTACGGAAGGTCGAAGGTTGTATCACTTTGTTGGTGAGATATATGCCCCGGATCTTGTTCAACCACCTGTCCGATAGGGTAATTCGCCCGGATCTTGCTCGATATGACGGTTGGACATCGTTATCTTCTTGAGGCTGCTCCTTGAGGTATCGGCTCCATTGGAAGATTACCGTCATAGAGCGTTGATACGTTGCACCGGTATTCCTTAAACCAAATGGCGTATGGTATAATAAAATTTCCGAGAGGAGTTCGAAAAGATATCTTACTTGCATCATGCTCGTACATTCTTATCCGGTTGTAGCCGCTGCATCCATCCATGGAGGAGAACATGCCGTGTCCGCTGTTTGCATCTACTAACATGTCGATGTCGTAGAGGAGGATTGTTTTTGGAGCAAAGACTGTTCAAGTTTCAAGTCTATGCATCACCCGATCTATCCATTTTCCTCGTGTCCGAACCGCAATCGTTTAACCGACCTGGATCCAGTATGACATGTAGATGATGGATGACCAATTTTCATCTAAATCCAGCATTTCTTCATATCTCCAAGCGAACATGTCCCGATACTCTTTGAAAAGTTCCACGGGCTTCGCGTGTTTATCCGTACACAAGGTTGAGCCGATGGAGATAGGCCTAGGAGATTCCTCAACGATTTCAATTTCATCGGTTGCCTAGGGAGTTGGTGCCATCTTGCACTGCCGTGGAGCATCTAGCACTTGCTCTTGTGGTTCGTTGCTGTTGTAGCATTCCTTTAGGTGGAGAGACTGGGTAACAGTCTCCCCGCTGATAATGGCGTGCCGGATACCGCTTTTTCCTTTCTCGGTCATGACTCGTTACAAAAGTTCGTTCCCTCCTCGTGTGCACGTGGGTTGTGGCTTCACAAAGATGGAGAAGAATGCTTCGTCAAAGCAAAGATGCATCGTGGGTACTAGCCTCAATGATGCAAGTCGGTCTTCTTCCCGAATTGACGTCCACATGTGGAGTAGGATGCAACGAAATTGTCCGATTCTTTCCACGGAGCTTCTCCCGTATGTGCCGGGTTTGGTTTCCTCGAAGTCCGTCATTGTGGTAGGCCTCCGTACGACCTTGCTCGGGAGAACCTTGATGTCCCGAGAATCTTGAGAGTAATGAAGACGATCCGTGTAGATAAGGGTCGTCTTGAACTCGAATCCTTGATGCGTGCGGTGACATGTAGGGCACGGCCGTGACCTTCCTCCGGCTGATTGCAAAGAAACGTCTCCGCGCGCCGATTCTTCGAGAGGTGTGAAAGTTTGCATAAACTTTCCACTAGAGAAACCGCTTCCCGATCCACCGGCCTCCGGTTCATAGTGAAACTATTGACTTGAGGAAGATCGCAGAGGATCGGTCCCAGGTGTAGGAGCCTCCATGACAGACCGCCGAACCGTGAGTGAAACTATTGACTTGAGGAAGATCGTTGTGAGGATCAGTCCCAGTGTTGGAGCCTCCATGACAGACCGCCGAATCAGTGAGTGAAACTATTGACTTGAGGAAGATCGCTAGAGGATCAGTCCCCAAAGTGTAGAGCCTCCATGACAGACCGCCGAACCAGAGCAGTGAAACTATTGACTTGAGGAAGATCGTTGTGAGGATCGGTCCCCGGTGTAGGAGCCTCCATGACAGACCGCTCATATCGATGTCGCTTCTTTGATCGTGTCCATGTAGGTCCGTGCCATTGAAGTACCTTTCTCCGGTGCGTTGAATTCATTCATTGTTGGCTCCGTGGGCTGTTGCGGGTCATGTGGAAATCGATCGCTTAATGTCTTAAGAAAAGTGAGTACCTCTTCCGAGTTGCGGCCATATCCCGTTTGAGTCTTGACAAGAACTTCCCGTTTCTATCAAGTCTGCAATGGTAATGGGAGATGGTCCTCCTCTCGCCCCCTCCTTCCTCGTCCCGATGAAGGAGTGGAAGTTGTTGCTCGGGGTGACTACCGGAGGTGTTACACTTGATGAGATGCCGGGACTTGCGCCTGCTCCGGCTCTCGGTGATGGGAGGTGTTGTAATATCACCGCCGAGTGATCGAATTGAACGTTCCCATCCTCTCGTACTCACGTGTTCCTTGATTGATCTCTCCTTCCTCAAGTGTTTCTTCACGGCTTCGACAAGGGTCTTGAGATATAAATCTTCCGAAGAGGATCCGTAAGCCGCAGTGCTCCATTTCTTTATCCCAGGTAGACGTTGTAGTACTCCTGACAAGTCCTCTCCTCTCGTGGAGTTGCCTCGGTTCTTCATTGTTGACTGGACCATGTTGTTCATCTTTCCTGAGTCTCCTGCGGTTACGCGCTCTTTTTGTCTCTTCACCGGTAAAGGTGTGACTCCTGACTAAGGATTCAGCATTTCTTGAACTGCTTGAGTAGATGCTTGCCGATCCTTCTTGTAATTGTGCTGCTATATCATTCAAAAGGCGAAATGTCTCGCTCTGTCTTCTGGTGATACCAGCTTGATTTGCCAAGACATCCTCCAAGATTCTAGCTACACTTCCCATGGTATCCGAACCGCCTGTGGTTTCTCGATGAGGATGCATCGTGAGACGAAAACCGAAGAATTGAGAATTCAATTTTTTGTAACCGATAGATCAACCTCCCACCGTGGTCGCCAATTGTTTATGGGTGAAAACTACTCCCCGCAGAATTTGGTAATTTGGGGTGTGGATGAGGAATGAATTTAAACCTTTAAACAAATGCACTCGCGCGGTGAGTGCTTGTAGATTCGAGAGATCAACTGCAAGTCCGGCCTAAACCAAGAAATGGCTGTTCCAGACTTGTTTCGGTCACAAAGTGAAGGAGATGGGGTTGATCTTAGGGAGGGAAGCCAAGAAGGTGTTGAGATTGTGAAGGTGTTGGCTTGCTTATGACTTATAACAAAGATGAGCAGGCTTGCGGTTGATGCAAGTGTGCTCGGGTGTTTGAATACGATTTGTATTAACACTTGGTTTTTCTGTCTCGTCCGAACTTGTGTTGTTGTTTGAAATAGGCGGAGAACCTATTTATACAAGTCATTGAGCCTCATTCACGTCTCTCGTGGGAAGTGGAGGAAGTGGAGTGATGGAGTAGTGGAGTTGTGCGTCGACCGGCCTTGCCCACTTCTCCTGTTCATCTCTAACCGTCCATGACTTCCTAACACAATCTTGTGATGGCGCGTTGCACGCCGCACGCCGTAAACCGCTGCACCAATACCCCAGATAAGTATCCCCCAGTTTGTGACATGATTGATGTCCTGGAATGTGCGGATCGTGGATCCACGAAAGATAGCATGTAATCTTTGAATTGAATAATGCGTTATTCGTAAAGTCGATACTTGTGAAGTATCGTGTGTATTTTATGCAGGTACTCGCATCATGGTGTGGTAAAGTGATGGGTGGTGATGCCTCACTTTGACCAATTAACTCCCGACCGAGGTTGTATAACCAAGTTGGTGAAGTTGAACGGATGAGATGATGTTTGAGACACTCATCTCGCGACCGTTAATGAATACTAGAGTTTTTGAAGAGGTGCGCAAGCATCACTCTTCATCTTGGTCGAAACCAAGCATGGGAAGGGCTTTGGAGAGGACCGACCGGTCATGCATGTTGATGGCATGCCGGTGTACACGTCCATGTCTCACTTTCCAAGAAGGCGCGATCTAGGCCACTCAATTTGACCGGCAAAGAGGAGTGGTTGAGATCGGTTTTGCGCGTAAATCTCTTACCGCAAAGGAATTGGCAACCGCGTGATATTCCCGCACACGTTCCAAGACAACCGTCCTTGGTCGGTCTTGGTCGGTCACTCTAGCGTGTAGGTGGTAGGTCTGGTGTTCACGCCCATGTCTCACCGTCCCATGAAAACGTGATCTAAGCCACTCAATTCGTCCCGGTGAAGTTGAGTGGTCAAGATTAGTTTGCAATCCGGGAGGTGTAACCACACAAGTTTGTGGGCGTTTTGGGGGTTAACCGGGCATGATATGCCTTGGCCGACCGCATGAGGAGGTAGATGGGCCCACGGTGGTCATCTTGGGTATAACCGGACTCCGCTTAATCTAATCTGTGACCCTCCATTCGTGCCGGAGAAGATGGGCGCGCGTGATGGCTTGAACCCTAATTTTGGCTTTCAAAGCCGTGCGACCATGCTCTTTTAGGCGGACGAATTTGTTGTAACCAATCATGGTTGGTTTTGACCGATTGGTCAAGTGTGTAGGTGGTCACATGGTGATTGTGTCGACATGCTCCGGCCCTTTGAGTCTTCATCTACACCCTCCATCTATACCGCGAAGATGGATAGTTGAGACCGTTTTGCGGCACATGTAATATGCCGCAAACCCTAATTTAGGGTTTTCCGTCCATAATGCTTGGTATGGACGATTTCTTGGCAAGCGAAGGCCAATGGTCGACCATGCGGGTCGGGCCGTGTGTATTCCATACCGCTTGGGGGTGATGGAATTGATCCGGGGTCATCCAATCATGCTTGTGGAGTTGGATGACTGCGATCGATCATATCCGGACCGATATGGTCGGTGCCGAATGCTCAATCGGGCTAGTATAACACACGAGAGGGGCTCAATCGGGCTAGTATAACACACCGAGAGGCTCGGGCTAGTATAACACACCGAGAATCGCCCGTACGGGTATTTCGTACATGGTTTCATTATAGTGCTTGGAGGTTCGTGTTACTCTCGAAGAGTAACACTCTCGTCATGCCACCGATAATGAGTACCGGAAATACAAGGCCGATATGAAATTCACAGAAGGGATTGTTGCCACATGCTCCAACCTGGAGGAATTTCATGTATTCTGTAATGGGATTGTTGCTACATGCTCCATTCTTGGTGAATTAAGTGAGGGAGTATCCAACACTTTATAAATGGCTTTATCTTTTACAAGATGTCAGCGCATGAGTTTTCCGGTTATTTACAAATTTAACCTTGAACGAAAATCCACCATCAACACTCACAAACAGATGTTTGTTTTTCTCTAAGAAGAAGATGTCTAAAACCTGACCCTAAGGACCCCTTTTATAGATGTTACATTCTTTTTCCGCAAGTACCTTGGAAACCAAGTATTTAGGCTAGATCAGGAAAATGCAGAATTTAGGAAAAACTCAAATACCTATCTTATATTCTAGAGAATTCTGGAACCATCTATTCTCACGGAAAAAAAGATACCTAATAGATACACGAGACAATTTTATCCCTAGTAGGAATGCAGTCCTGAATAATTTTCCATCAGAAAAATGTTGTTCCCCTCTCCGCGCTAACATCCCCCATCGTCACGACTTTCAATGGCGCGGGAAGGGATAAAGCTCCCCGTGCCATCTCCCTTCCAGCCGTCATAGTTTTATTGCAGGTGCGAAGATGGGTGATGCGCCTTTTATTCCCCTTTCATTGATTAATCACTTTTGCGTGGAGAGCCCCCTGCCTCTTCGCCCCAATACTCCCCTTACCCACTCTTGGCTTCTTCTTCCTTCTCATACTGGTACTCTAGGCACATTGACCCCAAGAAGGGCCGTCGCTGGATATAGGCCACCTAGGCGACGACCTAGGGCCCCGAAATCTTAGGGGCCCCCAAATCGTATATCTTGTTGTTGTGCCTGTATGTATGTTGGAGAAAAAAAATACTGGTTTCCTGTTACGTGAATTGGTGACTACAAAATCAAACGAGTATTAATAAAATTATAAGCTTTGGGTCATCGATGTAACTGCTTCACTCTTTTTCTATTTTCCGTTTCTGTTATAAGTTCTAGGGTTTTCTTCGATCTCTGATGAAAAAGAAAAAGAAGATTAAACTACTGAAGTCAAGTCAAGTAAGTTCCATCATTTGTTAATCTAATTCTTTATCTTGCTTGTAAAATATGAGTTAACAATTCACTAGTTGTTGCAAATAAAGAATGTGCATTACATACATTGCAATTGTGGAACATCAGAATTTATGTTTTGCCCGAATGTCGCTTTGGTTCAATGTTTTTTCTTTTAGCATTTATGGTTCATTAACTGGTTAAAATTTTCTAGGTCTTTACTCTTCAGACTAAGTTTATGTTGTGGTTATTGTTGCCAAGTGGTGATTGATATTGTTCACTTTGATTGTAGTTTATAGATGTGGACATACGAGTTTGACATGTTTTTGTATCTTTTTAATCGGAAAGTTATCAAATACCAATTCTAATCAACTGCTCTTAGAAAGACAAAAATGCAAGAGCCCGCGTGCTTTTATAAGAAAGACAAATGTGCAAAATATTATTGACAATTCATGTCACAGTTACCTCCGCTAAAAAAAGTTTCTCTAAGTTGAAGCTAATTAAGAGTTACCTTGGATCGACGATGTCACAAGAAAGATTTAATGTGTTAGCAATGTTATACACTGAGATTGAGATTGAAATGTTAGATAATATGAATTTTGATAATATAATTGATAATTTCGCGTCGTTATTGTCATGAGATAAGGTATTTTCTTTGTTTTTAGCCTTTATTTTTCTTTGCAATTTGTTTCATTTGACAATCTATGATATCTTTTATTTTCAATTGCAAGAATTTTTTTTATCTCGCTTATATAGGTAAGCTCGCCTAGGGACCCTAAAAACTTTGCTACGGCCCTGACCCAAAGGTTGTCTTGATCATGAGGCTCGTACCTATTCCTCCGAGTCCAGGATATCCTTCTCCCAATTTTGGGGTATCTACACTAATTTGGTTGAAATTGCAGTAAGATATTATTAAAGCTTAAGTTTAGCTAGGAAAACACAAAGTTCCTGATCATGTCGATTAAAAATATCAATGGTTATTTATCCCTCAAGACCATACAAAAAGTTTTAAGTTCCGAGATTTTTATCAACATATTAAACCATTTTCAACAATTAATAGTGTCCTTCATAGATTGATGAACATACATCGATTACAATATTTGTAATGAATATATGATTTTGAATAAAGAAATACAGAATAATACTCTCTTCTTCTAAAGCATCCTGAGTTGATCAGTTTGGGAATAGAGTGACTTTCACTATTAGTTAAGTGTCGAGGTCTAGTTTCTTATTGACCGCACACATACGGTTGTTGGATATTTTCAAGATTGTTTGCCGCTATCCGGGGATCCGGGGGGCGTATCCCCACCCGGCTGTGTTCGACCTGACATGATTTTATGAAATCAATATGTGTGGAGATTCCGGTTTTATCATAAGGGGTACTTGGTTCAAGACTAGTTTCACCATAGAACCTCGATAAGGCTTTGAATTTCTTACACTAACTGAAGGTTAAAATCCAAAAGATACCTATCATTTATGTATTGATTTCAACGATGATGCATAATCTCAATATAGCTTGAACTACGTTGGCTTGATCCCACTCGGGTACGTAGGCAGTCACTTTTGTGACGCATCCACTCTGATTTAAAAGTTTTGTACTTTGTTTTTATGTTCTTTTTTTCGATTTTGAAAATAGGGAAAGAATGTTGGATATTTTCAAGATTGTTTGCCGCTATCCGGGGGGGTCCGAGGGGGCGTAGCCCCTCCCGGATGTGTTCGACCTGACCCCCTAGCATAGTCCGAGACATCGTCTCGTGGAATTTGTTTCTGGTTTTACTTTGGAAAACCTAGAAGTTTCCATTCAAATTTGAACATACGCGTCTCTTCCCATAAGCCGCCATTGACGGCTTTTGGAAGCGTCTGTTGGTGATGAAAAGGCATTACTAACAGGCATGAAAATCCCTATAAATAGTGAAGGCATTCTCCCATTCTTAACAATAAATCCAACTTATTTTCTCTCTTTCTAAAGCATCATCATAAACCTCTCTCGTGTGTTCTTGGGTTGGGTCAAGGGGTACAAACCTTGAATCCAATTATCTGTTGTAGGGTTTTCATTGTATCCTGGAGGCATTATTTCGCATACCTTTTGTAATCGCCAATAGATATTGGGATGGTAGAAAT
Source organism: Papaver armeniacum (assembly GCA_023531295.1). Taxonomy (NCBI): domain Eukaryota; kingdom Viridiplantae; phylum Streptophyta; class Magnoliopsida; order Ranunculales; family Papaveraceae; genus Papaver; species Papaver armeniacum. The sequence continues at coordinate 282,193 of JAJJWW010007123.1, forward strand.
AATCGTCTAAAATAAATCTATTCGAGCCTTGAAAGTCTGGAGTACAACAAGTTCTTTGTGTTTATTTCATTCTCTATTTGATCCCATTTTCCAACAATGGTTAATCTGTGAGAGAAAAGAAAAGAAATGGTTAGGGCAGGCAAGTTAACGTGGGCAGCGGTGGTGTGGTTGCGGAAGAAAAAAAAGATTAGAATATTCTTTATTTCTGCCCAGATAGACTCCTGGCCAACGCAGTTGACTGAAAATCATCCATCCTCCAAGCTTTCTAGCTTTTCTATTATAATATTATGAAGAACTTTGAGACTTAAGCTATGTTTTTTTTTCTAGGTCTGACTCATTTAGACCCGACTCTCATCTGTTTTTGAATCTGATCTGATTCATCTAACTCAAAAAAATGTGAGTCAGTAGCTTGGTCTCATAAGTCAGTGAAATTTTGTTACCTGACTCGAATGTGTCCGAGTCGGAGATAAAATCTGAGTCAACTACTTATATAAATTACAACAAAAATTCTTAATGAACCGAAAATAAAACCTTCCAGAAAAAAAACCTCCACCAAAATCTCTCACAAATGCCGCCCCCCTGATGTTCTCCGCGGGGCCCATCGGGACTACAAAAAAATTGAGTCTACACGGTTTTCACGTAGTTCAAAAGGGTGGTCTGTTTAGAAGGGATGAAATTACAAACTCTGTGATAAGAATATTTAGAACGCGCGATTGGGGGATATCAAAACTAATTGGGGGATAGAGGAAAAGGACAAAAACTGGATCCAAATATTAAATCAAGGTCACCCCTTATCTAAGTATTTTACCTAATTTCTAATCTACCCCTCACTAATCAGGATTAGTGTTTAATAATAATTCAGAAAAAACTTAAGTATTTGTTAAAAGATTAGTGTGTGTTTTTATTTGTATTTGGGTAAGTGAGGTGAGAGTAGAAGGAGGGAAAAAGTATTTGAGAGGGAACTTTTGTTGGTGAAAATTGAGGATGATTGTGAAAAGAGAATTAATGTTGCTGAATCTTTAGCTCAACTACAACAAGGAACATATCTTGAATCTTCAGCTAATGACAAAAACTCACAATTGCAACTCTTTGTTGAGCCAACACCCTTGAATGATGATTTTTACGAGCATGGAGAGGTTTTTGAAGAACCTACACAAGAAAGTAAACTTGCACAACATACAAGCATCCCCAATACACGAGCATGCCGGCACATCTGTTTCCGGCGTTGATTTCAAATGAAATTTGTATGCAGGAAAGCCTTTCAAATCTGTTCTTCAGTTTCGGTTCAGTTCGACCATGCCGGAACATTAGTCGAGCATGCCAGAACTCATTTCCGGCATAGAATTTTAATTTATTTTGGAACTATTTTTTTTTTCATTCAATCATTAGGTGGTGACATATATTGATCCAACAAATGCAAATTCGCTTGGTCGGGATACGTCGGAATACTATAAAATGCCTCCGGTATGTTACCAAGGAATACTTTTCACATAGTATCTTGAACTTTACTAATGGATTGCTTGTAATGAACCTTCTAATCTCCCATTTTTGTCCTTATGTAGGGAATAAAAGATCCAAATGAAGCAATAGCTTGGGCTAAAGAGATAGCTCTTAAGAACATGTGAGTGTTGGTGAGGAATACCCAAGGTTCAAAGAGCCGTTTTAAGATGGTTTGCGAGAGAAGTGGGGAATACAAGAAGAAGAATAGCCACAAGAGAAAGGATTATGTATATCCAAAGAAGACTAATAGGGTATACAAGACTCGTACGAGGAAGGATAAATGCCCCTATAAGCTTGTATTCCATCTAAATGACAAGAACAATGAATGGGATTGTGCGGTTCGGTTCGGCCGTCATAACCACCAGGATCCGAAAGATTTTATTGGTCACTCCCTAGTTGCGAAGCTAAAACCTCATGAATTGGAGGATGTAAAGAGAATGACCAAAGCACTTATCAAACCGAGACAAATTCTCAGAGGTTTCAAGGAAATGGATAAGACCAACGTGTCTTCTAAGTACAATTTATAGCGCACAAGCAAGTATTATAAGGGTGGGTGGAATGGGAAGGGAGGACCATTATGCAAGAATTTGAGAAGATAGTTTGGGATCACAACTACACGCGTATCATTAAAAGAGGGTCGGACAACAAGACCATTCAAATATTCATATCACATCCTTTGCTTTCAGAATTGGATCATACATGTTGTGGTGTTCTTTTGATGTATTGCACCTACAAGACAAACAAATAAAATATGCCGTTGTTCAACATCGTGGGGCAAACATCGGACAAGGTATCATTGATATCGGCTTGGTGTTTAATGGAAAACAAGAAGGACTATAATTATCATTTGGCATTACGACAATTGAAATTATTCTTCCGGGAAAATCAACTTCCAATGGTCACTGTAACCGATCAAGATGACGCATTAATGAATGCAATATCCGACGTCTTCCCGGACGCTTAAAATTTCCTATGTACATATCATATACGTCAAAATATCATAAAAACTTTCCATGCCTTGTTTGAACCCATTAAGGAGGATATTAAGAAGAGAATGATTGTTCAACTAGAGGAAGATGTTCGCAAGAACAAACTCTCACCCGAAGATGAAGAAGATGAGAGAGGCAAGATAAAAGAGCGAGTAGACAAAGAACATGCGGAAAATCATAAAAAGTGATTGGAATTTCTAAGATATTGGGAGAAAGTTTATTGGTCTCTTACCGAGGATATGTATGAAAAGAGATTGGACAAGTTTATTGCTGATTGGAACGAAATTTATCCGATTTTCGTCTGGTATTGTCGGACTCAATGTTTGGATAAGTTCAAGAAAAAATTTGTGCGTGCATGGACAAACCGGTATAGACACTACAAGAATGAAGTAACTAGTGTAGCAGAGTCCGCTCATGGGAAACTTAAAGATCTCATCCAGTCCGGCCAAGGAAATGTGGTTACGATCACCGAGGCAATGGAGCAATACTTTAAGAGTGATATCGATAGGATCAAGAAGGACTTTAAGAAAGCTCAATGGAAAGGATGACTTCATATTTACAATATGGTAAGTTGCTCCAAGGAATAGAGTTCAACGTCTCTCATTGGGCAATTAAACATATGATGAGAGAAATGCAAATGGAGATAAACTACGACAAACCGGGTGATGTGTGTATTTGTCGCGACATGTTTTCATTGGGGATTCTGTGTCGTCATATTCTTGTGAAGTATGAAGAAGTGATACCTATTGAGGTTATTGATCCGTTTTGGAAGCAATTATCATTCACCCCCCCCCCCCCCTGCGGAAGATCCCGAACAATTACCATGGGATACGAACGAAGCAAAGGAATTCTTAGAAGCTTACTCACGTGGCAACTCGGTTAGCCGGCAAGTCTTGTTGAGCCAACTAAGGTTAATTACACGGCCATGGATAGCACAAAGTGAAGATCCAACAAAGGGAGATCCTTCCGGTAGACCACAAACTAAAACGGCAAGGAGAAAACAAAGGAAATAATTGAAAGAAATGACTCAACGTGAATAAGAACTCGCGGAAAGTAAGTAACGAGATCTAAATGCATGTGAGATTTTGGACGCAAGTTTCGCGGAAGCGCCGGTTCAAAAAAAAGGGGTAGGCCGAGGAAGGAACCGCTATCAAGTCAACAACAAACAACGGATTCCATATCCACACCAAAGGCCAATGGATCATAGGTTCTAAAGAAAATGGGTAGGCCAAAGAAGATACCCACATCGATTGAACAAGAACAAAAAGATGAGTATTCAGAAGCCACACCCATAGTCGATGTAGCGGAGGTTCCAAAGAAAAGGGGTATGCCGCTAAAGGTACCAACATCAAGCTACCAAGAACAACAAGGTGAGCATTCCGAAGCCACACCCATAGTCAATGTAGCGGGGGTTACAAAGAAAAGGGGTAGGCCTCCAAAGGTACCAACATCAAGCTACCAAGAAAAACAATGTGATGAGGCGGTGGTGCCAAACAAAAAGGGAAGGCCAAATAAGGAACCTACATCAAGTCAAGAACATAAAGGTGAAAACTCCGAAGCCCCACCTAAAATAAGTGATAGCAAAGGTAAGTGACCCATATCTAGTCAACAACAACACCATGGTGACAACTCCGTAGGCACGACCAAAGTTGACGTAGTTTCGGTTTCAAAGTGAAGGGGTAGGCCAAGGAAGTACGGACTCCCATCACATACTGAAGACATTGGAAGTGTAGAGATTGCAGAGGATGGATTGGATATAATTAAGATAAAAGTTGGTAATATGCAGATGTTTAAGGATTTCAAAAAATGTAAGACTTATAGACATTACCATACCAAGATAGAGTCTTATGTACAACAACTTCCTGAGGTTATTCGCGAGTATATTGTATATACGGATAATGTCGATGGAGATGGAAATTGTGGATATCATGTCGTGACCGAACAATTAGGAATCTTTGAGACGACGATTAGTAGAGGGATGACACCATGCCGATATGCTAGAATGAGGATGGCCGAATAACTTATTCAAAAGAAGATCTTTTATGAGAAATTAGTTGGTGAAGGCGAAGGGTTTAATAATATGTATTCTCAAGTGTTAGAGCCCGAGCAAGAGATGAATTTTCTTCCTTCTCAATATTGGATGAGAATGACGCTTTGTGGGCATCTAGTGGCGGATACATTTAGATGTGTTGTTCATTATTTTACGCCCACCGTAGAAGTAACATTTACACCAAAGTTGCAAAAATGTGAAGGATCCCTTAAGAAGAGAAGAGTTGTTTTGGCGTTTGTGAACGGTAATCATTTTGTTATTCTAATACTCAAAGAAAATTGTCCATTGCCACCTATTTATGGGATGATTAAAAACAAGGATATAGATCCCAATATCTGGAAAGGATGGATGGAATTGTATGAGGAGAATCACCAATTTTGGGATGCGTTGGCCTTATTAAAGAAACCTCTCCCAGAGGAGAAGATGCAACTTCATACGTGTGGAAGAGATGATGAGTAATTTGGATACATGTGGCCATAGACTGTCCTTTTATTTATTCAAAGTGTAAAAACTGTGATGGGACACGCCGATTTTGGGTTGCAAAAACTGATGATGCTCAAAATGGAAGAATGTTTCTAAGGTGTTTGAATCACCCAAAGCGCGAAGAGTTTCAATGGTTTGACAAAGCTGTTGCACTAGCCGAAGCAAGAGAAAACCACAAGGGCCAATGCAAGCCTATTAATGGGTGTGATGGATGTTATATGAAGGGAAAGGAATATGTTGAAAGAGAAGATGAACCAATGAAGATGGTCTTGGACACCGAGATTCCAGACGATGTTTTCAAAAATATTCTCGAAAGGCTCAAAGGTTCCTCAATTGTTGAAAAGGGATGGAAATAAATTATGAGATCATCTTTAACCAAAATTACCCCATTCCATGTTTTTTTAGTATGTTTAATTTAAAGTTTCGTGTTTTTTAGTATGTTTTAATTTAAAGTTTCATATGTTATGTAATAGATTATCTAGGAACGAAATAAAAAGAGCATTCGTAACGGATCTATGATCAATCCCGGCATTGTAGTTTTAATTTATGAAGGGTTTACAGAGTGACGGCATGGAAGATATCTTTTTTACCATGCCGATTTTCTGCAAAACTATCCAAGTTTTAAAAAATCAGATTTCCGGCATTGAATTTTAAAAATATTTTCATGCCAGCACAATTCAAATTCTATACAGGAACTTGGACCCTTTCATCACTACTTTCCGGCATGGTTTTAGAAAAATATTTCAATGTCGGTACTAGTTACGGCATGGAATTATAATCCCAAATCTACGCCGGAATCAGTGCCTGCTCTGTTCAACCTAAACACTTCTATGCCGGCACCTTGGTGTGAATAAAACTTACCAAAACAAATATTTTACTAGAAGTATAAACATGTTCAACATAAACCAAACAACTAAATTGTGCTTAAATGTTCTTAATCCATGTATCATAGACCAAAAATAAACCAAACAACTAAAGAGTTAATCCAAAAACAAGTTCGGAATTGTTTAAAACGTAACAACCACCATTGAAATAAAGAAACACAACTAAAGAGTTAATCACTTGGTCTTTTGCTTCTTGTGCACCACCACCTTCCTAGTTTCCCCGAACAAAGCTTTTGAACTTGGGTCTTCAATGTTATCAAGCTTTTCCTCGACTTCCTTCATTTCTTCAAGGGATAGCACCTCTCATTCCTCGTACTTGCAACCAAACATCTTCTTCATCTTGTCAAGCCGACGCGCTAGTTTCATACATCCAACACATAATTAGTATATATATGCTAATATAAGATTACGTGTACATTAAACGACTAAGGAATTAACAATACTTACTAGCAATCCAAGAGTCTTATTAAGTTGGGCCATTGTAGGTGGTGCCTCTTTAGGAGTTGGAACGGTAGGGTTTTTCTGGGGTGGAACTTGGACGTCGTTCGGGCGCACCACAAAAGGATGTGACCATTCCAGGTAATCATGATCGTAGGAGGGATCGGCTTCATCACTGCTGTTCACAAGCTCCCAATTACTAATATCAACCAAACGACTTGGTTTCATATCCCTCTAATGTGTTAAATCTGGAACTGGATCATACACTACCCTCAACTTTGTGGAAGTTGTAATGCACTGACCCAAGTCAAGATCGTACCTTAAAATAGAGGTTGTCATGAAACAAGGTAATTGCTTATATCCAAGTTGCCGCATCACACGTCGAGGATCAGCCATAACGTATCCCTTTGGGTGGAACAACGGTACATTATAGAATGCAAAGTTATTAAACCTCAGAACTTGGTGGTTTTCTCTAGTCTCCTTATAAGGGTCGAACACAATGTCCTTGGTAGTCATCACGTCCACAGCCAATCTCATATCTATCAGTCGACGATTGTTACCGGGCTTCGGAATATTGTTGAACTGGTATCTCTTCGCTCTAGGCGCTTCGGGTTCGGGAAGGTCTATGATCTTCAAGAAGGGGTAGTCCTTGACCAATGTTGGGAAGTGTTCATAAGCCCACACCTATACTAATGTGGAATAATACATATAAGAAGCAGTAAATTTTGTTTATGAACAATATACATAAGAACATAAGTTTAAAAACAATTACCTGGAGCAGAGTGAAATTCCCAACAAATTGGTTTGTAACATTCCTATAGGCCCTTCTCATCTCCGCCATCAAATGTGTCATTACCACGGTGCCCCAAGAATAGTTGTAGATATCTTCCAACGGATCCAAGTATTGAAGGAGGTTTGCACTAACCTTGTTTTCACTAGTGTCAGGGAATACCTTAGTGCCCAAGATGAATAACAGGTACGCAGCGGCTGTATAACGAATCTGTGCAGGGTTTCATCCATCCTCCAAACTTCTTTCATGCTTTTTTTCAAACTTCTCCATAAGCAGCGTCATCTTGATTGTCTTTGTCCTACTAGACTTAGATACATAGAAGCTTTCCGCAGAAGTTTTGTAGTCCCCAACAACTTTTTAGTCAGGGCGTGCAACTTCGACCATTCAAGGTCCGGACACTTATCTCCTTCTTTAATTGATTTGCCGATAACATTCAAGCCTAGAACGGGAAGTGCATGGTATCAGTTTCACCATGATACCTTTCGACGAAGCAATTGACTGCCACAGAATCACACTTCACATAATTTTCAACCAAAGCATATAGACCAGAATGCCTTACTATTGTTTGAACCTCTTCACATTCCTCAGACAAATCTCAATCAGGCGCGGCTTGGTTTCGGCAAATACGCACAACCTTCTTATGATCCTCCAATTAGGAGATAGTACGATTAAGAGTTTTTACATAAACACACAACAATACATATGCACAAGATAAAAAATTCTTACATAAATTGATAGATAGTACGAGCCCACGAGTGCTTGTAGCCAAATGGAATTCTCGGATCGTGAGCTTCATCCAAAATTCTACCACGATCAAGGTCAGGTATCATGTCATCAATGTGAGGAAGGTGCGAACCTTTAAATTTTACTTTTCCGTTTCCCTTGGCCTTGGCCTTTCCTTGTGTCGGTTGTTGACTTGGCCCACCAACTTCGTTGTGGCTTGCTAATTGACTTAGATGAACCTCATTATCTTCCTCCTCACTTTTGTCTTCATCATGCTCATCGTCCTCAACTGTTCCAGTAGGTTCACGGATTACAAGTTGACTATGATCGCTGTCGTAAGCGACACAAATATAATTACACTTTCTTACTACTCAAAATATAAATATAGCAAGGGCAAGAAAGGATCGATCCCACAGAGAGGTCTAGGTTGTCGAATTGTTATGGTTTCCTATATAAAACACCCGGAAGAATTTCTGATTGTGTAAATAAAAATAAACAAAAAGCAAATAAAGTACGCAAATCAAGGATGGGAAAATATTGGATAAAGGTTTCATCTTCAATTGCAAACAAGTTTATGAATGTATGAATAGAATTCGTATTTAATCTCGCTATCATCAAAAGCCATAGAATACCTTATTGCAAGAATACTAGTAAATTTCCAAAGTTATCAACACACACATTAGGGTGCGTATGTGAAATCTACCTAAAGAATAACCTAACGCCTTGCGCTAATCAAGTTCAATTCCTAGGAGCATTAAGTTTCAGAAATAGGCTAATCAATGCAATTGAAATACATTGCGCAAACAATTCGAACAAAGGTCAATTTCTACATATGAATACAAGGATGTATCACTACAACCCTAAATCATATCATGCTACTCGTATTCAAGGTTATCGCTCGATGAAAACCCTAAAATAGCTATAGATATGGATGTGAGTTCAATCAATTCTAGACTCGACTAAACAAACAATCAATCATATTGCAATCCATCAATCATGCAATTATTATAACCCGTAGAAAGTGAACGATAATATTGAGAGAAAACTAATTCATAAAAATCATAACTTGGTTGCAAAATCCAACTACATCTTCAACCAATAATAAAAACTTAGTTACTTGTGTTTTTGGAAATCATCATAGAAAGTTTAGAAGAACCTATCATGTGAAACCCTAGAACAAAAATAGAAGTCTCCCTCATGGAGATATATCTCGGTTTTGAAAAGAGTTTTCTATATATATGCTTTTCTCCCCATAAGGATACTTTCCCAAAATTAGGTTGATTCTTCTCAAAACCCGTCTCCAAGTTGGTCCACCAAGCCCAGGAGTGAAAAATATGTCTCTGGAATTTTGGGTCCAAAAGCGTCGCGGAATTGCGACGTCATCACCTGGAATCCGGTGTCGTGGCGGCAAATCCGACATAGGAAAATTTGTCTCCAACCGCTTTTGTCATCGGAAACGTCGCCGGCAAGTGTGCACTCAGAACTCATCTTCCCTTCTACGCATTTCAAACATTCACAAAAGTCATCCAAACCAATTCTTTCTCTCTTAAAAACGCACCCAAAGCGTGACGCGTAGCTCATATATCCGGCCGTCAACTCTTGCATCCGACTCGTACCCCCTCGCGATTCACTGAAACATTGCCATGCCCACTTAGGTTCCAAAATCCGATAACTTAGGAACTATGCTCACCGGCTTACCAATTTCGCTCGTTTCAGATCACGGCTGCAGCTTCAAAACCATCCTCAGGCTCATTCTGCATCAACTCTGTCCTGTCACCTGCATTTGCTTCCATTGCAGCATCAGCTAGTCCATCTTTGCCTTGCAAATCAACTCCAGGCCAGCACCAGCACATGAGTCTCCACCTTCCATTCCTCGACATACTCAAGATTACAGTGCATCTGTGATAATAGCTCCATCTCTTGACCCCTCTCGCCACAGTCCTTTCTTGCATTCCTCCACTCGTCACCCTGCAATACATTCAATGCAACTACCTTCCTCTGCAATCATCGGGTTCCAACCAATACCGCACCATTGCAAGCCCGAATGCCAGGCCATTAGTACCAGCACCAGCTCCACCTGGAACAGTTCTACAACACATCCATTCCTTCTCAGGTCCTGCAAATTCTCCCCTGTGTAATTCAATCTTCATCTGCTTCTCAAGCCAAAAGCTGACCAGCAGCACCGATGCCTGCAACTGCATATTCCCCCAGAGACTCAAGCCTAACCATTCTGCCATCATGCCAGCAGCAACAGCATTTCATCTTTACCAGGTTCACCAGTAAGCTCTCTCCAGCTTCCATTCTTTAGCCTTCAGTTCCAGCTCTAGCAAGAACCTTAAACGCTGCCGTCTCAGGCCACCATCACTGCTACCAGCTAACAGCAATCCATCATTGCTTCGGGAATTTCCACCACCAATTCATCGTTCAATTAACTACAGCTCCCAGTTTCATTTTCCTGAAATCTCGAGGCCATAACAAACAATGGCAGCTGCGTCTGTAGCTCTATTCCAACACTTGCAGACCCGCCATCAACTGCAACTCCTAGCTGCAGCACCTGACTTCAGACCAACATCCTTCTGCCTCTCTGTTGCAGCAAAACACCACTGCAACTCACAGCTTTGTCACTTTCTTCACCATCGAGCAACACCACACAGCTCCATTAACCCTCAGTACCAATGCTCCAGCCGCCACTGCCATTACCTCATCCATCTCTGTCTAGCCTTCATCGTTACCGCCTGAGACATCTCCTGCCATTCTTATCCTTGCTTGCCTGAATTCACATCATCAGTCCCCTGCACCAACATCCTGAGCTACAGAATATAACTCAAACAAGCCATTCCATCATCACAGAACCATTTGAGTTCAAAGCCATCATCTGACTTGCGCATCGAACCACCAGTGCCAAAGCCTCCCCTGCAGCTCTCAGTTCCTCTCCATCAATGCAGCAGCCTAGACTCAACTCCCATCAGCAGCTCAATAGTAGCTCCATCTGCAGTTCAGCTGCCTTCTCTTCATTCTCAGTTCATCATCACTTCAAACCCATTGCCTCGTCAATTCAACCCTACTCTCAGGAACCCTGGCAACCTTCAAGATGTAGACTGGTCGTTGTTGAATTCGTTCAGGCATTTTATCGAACAAATGCTGTGCCATTCTGCTGGTGTTAACAATTGTGGTGTGTTTGATCCTAACTATTACACATCTCCTTCCCTGCACAATTTCACGATTCAAACAATACCCACAACTCCTAAAACGCCATTAATCATTCATACCCTCAATTGAAAGGCGGTGGCTTGTTTCATGTTCATTCCCGAGTTCTTGATGATACATTGCTCAAAATCTGCTGTAAACCGAATCCGGTGAGAACCCAATCTCTCCCAACTCTGCCTGAGACTCTCGTTGCTTCTCGGTTCGAACTCTAACCATGCGAAATCTCACTCAAAATATCGAGCCCTGTTGTTATACACTCAGGTGCAAGAGCTTCTCTCGGTTCTCTTTTCTTTCACGATTTGTAAATAATGAAGATAATAAATTTGTGGGTTGTAATGAGCAGGATCTGAAGGCGAGAGAGAAATTGGATAAGGGCTACCATGAAATTGTTTGGCTTGTCGGTTTCAGATTACCGACAGCCTAGTTCTCAGTTCACTCATCAATTCTGCGAGGCTGACAGTTTAATTCCTGCATAACTCCTCTTGCACCACCTAGCCTGCTCCAAACATCGCATGTGAATTGAGCTTTTCGCTCCAAATGGCTAATTTCTCCTTCTTTGGCCTCAAATGACTCCATTGCACCTAATTAACTCAAAAACACAAATAAGATACATAATTCACATGAAAAATAGCAAAGAAAGCATAAACTCTTCATAGAAAATACGGTGTATTCTACACCTATCAAATTCCCCCACACTTAGACTTTGCTAGTCCTCGAGCAAATCAGACAAAATAAAAACATACATACAACTCCGTGACGTCGAGGCTACGGTTAATTTTAGCATAAATAACAAGCCTTTAAACCCTAGGTGTCCCTAGTGGACGAGTTATAGTCTCGTGAGGGTTTACTAGAGATATACCCACAAAACCTATATTCCAAACTCCGTCTATTTGTGTCAAATCAATGAACGAATCCAAAATGACTACAGGAGGAGGTACCTTGCAAATTCAATTCATATATTAGTAAATAAACTCTAATTAGATAGTCGAACAAGCCACAATACTCGGAAACTAACAAACCACCATCACAATGAAAAGATTAAGAAGATGGATATAGATATAGATGTTGGCGAATATTCTCAAGTGTTCGATGTTTCCCATATCTGTCTGAAGGTCACTGCTAAGATGAACCTAATCCTAATGGATTGAGCTACTTCGTGCTGAATGCTACATCAAATCAATTGGCATATACAAGGGAACCGAGAGTGACTTTATTCAACACAATAATAATTTTTTTTTATATGATTGGATCAAACTGGATCCAATTTCTTTTTTTTTTTTTTTTAGACGGCATGATTAGATCTAATGGATCCAAGCGCATGCTTCTTGTCGCAAGTACATGATAGTTGCCTTGGATCCTGCATTCACGCTTGTTTAGGCGACGGAGACGGGGACTACGTTTCACACATCTTTTTATTCCCAAGTGTCTTTTTATTCCGTTTTGGTCTAATTGATCGGTCTCTTTTTTTTTCTTTTTTTCATATATTTTTTCATTTTTTTTTTTTTTTTTAGTAACTCAACCACTCTATTTCATCCTAGCAGTAATAACACGTCGATTTTTAGTGACCCACCAAAGCACTTAGAGAACAATAGAAAAATATGGAAAAATAAAAATAGAATGCGATATGGTGATATTCCGAGATATGGTAACAACTATCATATAATTTGTGATTTCTGAGCTATGTTCTTCCCCTTTTAGTTAATTGGTTCCTCAACTCCTGCATTCAAAATGGTTCCATCCACTAATGGTGTCAAAAACAAACTATACAAACATATAAATGCTCCCCACACTTAAACTTCACATTGTCCTCAATGTGTAAAACCGAAAGTTCTGAATTCTGACGTAACAGCAGATAAAACGCAAAAACTGTGCAAATTGGTAAGGAATTTGGAAAAACTCCATTTCACAAAAGTTATTCATCTACGTATTTTCTACACAGTGTAAAAATTTCACAGTGTTTTGATAAACGGTCTGACAGTTATGGTCTCTGGACTGAACTACGCGCAGTCTGAAATTTTCTGACGAAAAGGTTTTCGTCATAATTCTCTTCTAAGATAGATTCCGGACTCAATGAAATTAAACATAGGGATGCAAATATGATAAAAACAGTAAAAAATAAATAAACGAAACAAAAATAAAAAGCAAAAGGATAAGAGATACAAAACCGGTGGGTTGCCTCCCACTAAGCGCTTGTTTTATAGTCGTCAGCCCGACTATATCCTTGCAAGATTCATTCCCCATATATCAACAATCTGAAAAGTTGGGGATCCTTCCATAGAACCTGTTTTGGAAACACTAGCTTCACACAAATATTAGTAATATAAAGCAAAAGTGAAGCTATGAACCGATAAAAGCTTCCCCCACACTTATTCTTGTCCACACTTGGAAGTGTATAAAGAATATAGAAGTCGGGTACCTCCACGGTTTCGGTTCCATAACCTGCATAGTATGAAAATCAAGTTTCTCTAATGGTGGAAAACGAGAAACAAAGTCATCCAACAATATTCTCGAAGCACATACATTCAAACCAATAAGAGGTAAAGGAGAAGAAATTATAGGCAAAGGGTTAGATAAACCTTGCACAATCTCTTGTATTACGGAATCCTCTTCATCCTTGAAAAATTCAAGTGAATTATTCACCTCTTGGATATCATGGTCCTCTATCAAACCTTGCAACCATTCTTCGTCCGTTTTGCCTTAACCAAAGTATCGACATAAACATCATCATTACAATCATTTGCAAGCTCAATTGGGTCTTCCACAATATTGGTCATAACAGTCTCATTCTCAACATATTCCTCCTTTTTGTTGTAAGGCACATACTCTTTGCGGATGCAATATTGTCCATAAGGAATTTCTTTAGAACACTCATTGCATCATCCTCAAGCTCTACCTTTTGAATAGGTTGTTGATCGTTATAAAGATCAATGCTTGAGTAATCCACACAAGTGTCGACATATTCCTCTTCGTCTTCATCTTGATCCCAAAAAGACTCCATTGTACACTCCTCGGGGTTGGCACCATGAGTTGGTTCAACCGATGTATTTTCATAATAATCATCATCACTATCATAGTCATCATAACATTGGTCCTCGCTGAATTTAGTGTTGCTTATCTCTAACTCATCCTTTTGAATAGGTGAATGATCATTATTACGATCAAGAGTTGAGTTAACTACACAAATATCAACAAAAGTCCCTAGAAGGTTAGCCTTTTCAACATAATTATTCAATTCCTCCTTGTATTCGTCAATGCCTTATCTTAAAGTGGAAACACCTTTTTGAAGCTCTTTGAGTGTTCCATCCAAATTCTGAATATAGTGTTCCATTTGTTGGTAAAGCTCATTCGACAAAGAAAAAGTAGAATTACTTACTTCAGTATTGTTAGGCCAATTATCTTCCCTTTGAATGGGTGGATGATCATAACTACGATCGAAATTGGGCCATACATACTATGAGCACATTCGGTCGATGATAATGGTTCCATATTTGGGTTGTCGCAAATTGACTCCATGCTGTCCATAAATTGTTGCATTTCATCTACCAAACTAGAGGAAAAATTATTAGGAAAACAACTATTCTCCCCTCCTTGTGGTTGCTCACTTACATAACCACCATAAGAAGGTTGATATGTATGAGAATAACTCATAGGGTACGTGGAGTATTGATCATAGCCAAAGGATTGGTTTTGATTATACTCCCCATAAGGGTGATAGTTTTCATATTGTTGAGGGTGAAAGCCGTATTGATTGCTCCAATATGCTCCTTCCATAGAAATAAGCACCTGAAATAAGATTCTCAAAACTCGGGTAAGAACCAAATAAGAAAAAGTAAAACAAAAACTAAATACAAAAATAAGAAACCAAAAACAATTAACAACTTTGCCTCCGAACATGGTATAAAATTTGATCATTTGTCGTAAGCGACACAAATATAATTACACTTTCTTACTACTCAAAATATAAATATAGCAAGGGCAAGAAAGGATCGATCCTGAGAGAGGTCTAGGTTGTCGAATTGTTATGGTTTCTATATAAAACACCGGAAGAATTTCGATTGTGTAAATAAAAATAAACAAAAAGCAAATAAATGCGCAAATCAAGGATGGGAAAATATTGGATAAAGGTTTCATCTTCAATTGCAAACAAGTTTATGAATGTATGAATAGAATTCGTATTTAATCTCGCTATCATCAAAAGCCATAGAATACCTTATTGCAAGAATATAAAGTAAATTTTCAAAGTTATCAACACACACATTAAGTGCGTATGTGAAATCTACCTAAAGAATAACCTAGCCTTGCGCTAATCAAGTTCAATTCTAGGAGCATTAAGTTTCAGAAATAGGCTAATCAATGCAATTGAAATACATTGCGCAAACAATTCGAACAAAGGTCAATTTCTACATATGAATACAAGGATGTATCACTACAACCCTAAATCATATCATGCTACTCGTATTCAAGGTTATCGCTCGATGAAAACCCTAAAATAGCTATAGATATGGATGTGAGTTCAATCAATTCTAGACTCGACTAAACAAACAATCAATCATATTGCAATCCATCAATCATGCAATTATTATAACCCGTAGAAAGTGAACGATAATATTGAGAGAAAACTAATTCATAAAAATCATAACTTGGTTGCAAAATCCAACTACATCTTCAACCAATAATAAAAACTTAGTTACTTGTGTTTTTGGAAATCATCATAGAAAGTTTAGAAGAACCTATCATGTGAAACCCTAGAACAAAAATAGAAGTCTCCCTCATGGAGATATATCTCGGTTTTGAAAAGAGTTTTCTATATATATGCTTTTCTCCCCATAAGGATACTTTCCCAAAATTAGGTTGATTCTTCTCAAAACCCGTCTCCAAGTTGGTCCACCAAGCCCAGGAGTGAAAAATATGTCTCTGGAATTTTGGGTCCAAAAGCGTCGCCGGAATTGCTGACGTCATCACCGGAATCCGGTCGTCGGCGCCGGAATCCGGCACCGGAAAATTTGTCTCCAACCGCTTTTGTCATCGGAAACTGTCGCCAGCAAGTGTGCACTCCCAGCAACTCATCTTCCCTTCTCTGCATTTCAAACATTCACAAAAGTCATCCAAACCAATTCTTTCTCTCTAAAAACGCACCCAAAAGCGTGACGCGTAGCTCATATATCCGTAGTCAACTCTTGCATCCGACTCGTACCCCCTCGCGATTCTTTGAAACATTGCCATGCCCACTTCCGGTTCCAAAATCCGATAACCGGAACTATGCTCACCGGCTTACCAATTTCGCTCCGTTTTCGCACTGCGGCTGCAGCTTCAAAACCATCCTCAGGCTCATTCTGCATCAACTCTGTCCTGTCACCTGCATTTGCTTCCATTGCAGCATCAGCTAGTCCATCTTTGCCTTGCAAATCAACTCCAGGCCAGCACCAGCACATGAGTCTCCACCTTCCATTCCTCGACATACTCAAGATTACAGTGCATCTGTGATAATAGCTCCATCTCTTGACCTGCTCTGCCACAGTCCTTTCTTGCATTCCTCCACTCGTCACCTGCAATACATTCAATGCAACTACCTTCACTCTGCAATCATCAGTTCCAACCAATACCTGCACCATTGCAAGCACTGAGCTGCTTCCGAGCCATTAGTACCAGCACCGGCTCCACAGAGCAGTTCTACAACACATCCATTCCTTCTCAAGGTCTGCAAATTCTCCCCCTGTGTAATTCAATCTTCATCGCTTCTCAAGCCAAAAGCGCCCCGGCACGATGCTCGCTGCGCATATTCCCCGAGAGACTCAAGCCTAACCATTACGCCATCATGCCCCGGCGGCAAAAACATTTCATCTTTACCGGGTTCACCGGTAAGCTCTCTCCGGCTTCCATTCTTTGCCTTCGGTTCCGGCTCTAGCAAGAACCTTCGCCCAGCTGCTAGTCTCGAGGCCACCATCTTTTACCCATTGCTGACAATCCATCATTGCTTCGGGAATTTCCACCACCAATTCATCGTTCAATTAACTACAGCTCAGTTTCATTTTCTGAAATCTCGAGGCCATAACAAACAATGGCGAGCTGCGTGTAGCTCTATTCCAACACTTGCAGACCATGCCATCAGCTGCAACTCCTAGCTGCGGCACGACTTGACCAACATCCTTACGCTCTCACATTTTGCAGCAAACACCACTGCAACTCACAGCTTTGTCACTTTCTTCACCATCGAGCAACACCACACAGCTCCATTAACCCTCAGTACCAATGCTCCAGCCGCCACTGCCATTACCTCATCCATCTGTCTAGCCTTCATCGTTACCTTTGAGACATCTCCTGCCATTCTTATCCTTGCTTGCACGAATTCACATCATCGGTCCCTGCACCAACATCACGAGCTACTGAGAATATAACTCAAACAAGCCATTCCATCATCACGAGAACCATTTGAGTTCAAAGCCATCATCGACTTGCGCATCGAACCACCGGTGCCAAAGCCTCCCTGACTCTCGGTTCCTCTCCATCAATGCAGGCCCTAGACTCAACTCCCATCGGCCCGGCTCAATAGTAGCTCCATCTGCGGTTCAGTTGCCTTCTCTTCATTCTCGGTTCATCATCACTTCAAACCCATTGCCTCGTCAATTCAACCCTACTCGGGAACCTGGCAACCTTCAAGATGTAGGCGAGTGTCGTTGTTGAATTCGTTCGGGCATTTTATCGAACAAATCTTTGTGCCATTACGCTGGTGTTAACAATTGTGAACTGTGTTTGATCCCTAACTATTACACATCTCCTTCCTGCACAATTTCACGATTCAAACAATACCCACAACTCCTAAAACGCCATTAATCATTCATACCCTCAATTGAAGGCGGTGGCTTGTTTCATGTTCATTCTGAGTTCTTGATGATACATTGCTCAAAATCTCTGCTGTAAACCGAATCCGGTGAGAACCCAATCTCTCCCAACCTGCCTGAGACTCTCGTTGCTTCTCGGGTTCGAACTCTAACCATCTGAAATCTCACTCAAAATATCGAGCCCTGTTGTTATACACTCCAGTGCAAGAGCTTCTCTCGGTTCTCTTTTCTTTCACGATTTGTAAATAATGAAGATAATAAATTTGTGGGTTGTAATGAACAGGATCCCTGAAGGCGCCGGGGTGGATAAGGGCTACCATGAAATTGTTTGGCTTGTCGGTTTGATTACCGCTGAGCCTAGTTCTCGATTCACTCATCAGTGCTGCGAGGTGTGAGTTTTAATTCTGCCTTAACTCCTCTTGCACCACCTAGCCTGCTCCAAACATCGCATGTGAATTGAGCTTTTAAGCTCCAAATGGCTAATTTCTCCTTCTTTGGCCTCAAATGACTCCATTGCACCTAATTAACTCAAAAACACAAATAAGATACATAATTCACATGAAAAATAGCAAAGAAAGCATAAACTCTTCATAGAAAATACGGTGTATTCTACACCTATCAGACTACGGTCACCACCACTCTCCCAAATTATCCCTCTTGTTTCAGCCCCCAAACGCTTTTTGCGACCTTGATCTTTCCCTCGAGGAGGCAGAGACTGAGGAGTATTAAGACCGTCATTCTTTCTTCTCTTAATGACAGCATCTTTAGTTTTTCCTTTGTTAGCTTCCTTGGCTCTAGCCCAATACCAAAATACACACGAAATGAATATAAGGCAACGCACATTCAGTCTTAATACCGACACATATTCAAGAAATATCAACCATGCCGGGACCATTCCGGCATAGTAATTTGGCAAAAACAGCATGCCGGTACACCATTCCGGCAGTGAACAAAAACTATCGACAATGCCGGTAATTCCAAGACGGTTCCTGGATACCAAAAAAACACTACCGGCACACACTAAAAAATTCAACTCCATGTCGTAACCAGGTACCGACACACAATGCAACCTAAAATCAATGCAGTGATCGATAACAATTTCTCTGGATACCAAAAGAGCACTACCGGCATACCCGAAAAAATATAAACCAATGTCGTAACACCCTACCGGCATAGTGTTCAACCTAATTTCAATGCCGGTACAGAACATTCAGTTTCAGGTGATTTTAACATCAGTACCGGCATTTTAATCATACAAATATCTATGCCGTAACTAACTACTGGCACTGCCTTCATTCTAAATTGAATGTCGTAACCCTTTACCGGCACTGTATTCATACTAAAATTAATGCCAGTATTTTCTTTGAAACTCAATTTGTTTGAGTTAGGGTTCGCGATTCTAACGATTCTAACCCAAACCCACTGCTATAAATCGATTCAAACACTTATAAAATAGTTCAAAATCACTTACCTTCTCACAGAAGCCATGTTTCGGAGAGGTTGGTCGTCCGAGTTCGCTGCTTCTTCTTCTTCTTGCTCTTGAGCAATCAAAGCAAGCATTTGTTCTAATTTTTGTTGAGCAATCGATTTTGACTTCGATTGGGCATCTGATTTCTTTCTTGGAGGCATGGTTATGATTCGGGTAGGTTAATCGACGAAGAAATTTTTGAATCGACGATTAATCGTCGACGAAGAAAGGATGAAGAACGATGAACAAGATGGAAGAATTTTTTTTTTTCTTCAAAACCTAACCCTAGTGCCGGAACTGATTTGAGAATGGGGATAAATGAATTTGGTTTTTAGATTTTAAGTTTTAGGGGAAAGGGTAGTATAGTCTTTTAATAATGTTTTTTAATTAACCAAAGGGTATTTTAGTATTTTTCATACCCAAAAATCACCCCTTAGCAGACACTATTGGTTGGGGGAAGTATTTATATCCCTAATTAGTTTCAATATCTCTCACGCGCGTTCAATATTTAGTCAATTTGGAAACACTTACACTTCCAAAATAACCGACTAATCTATCTATACCTATATATATAAAGGGAACTCCCCTTAGCCACTGTTCATGAACAGTGGCTGAAGCTGTAAAATTTGGTATTCCAAATTTGCCCATGTTTTAATATCATATATATTCTGCACAAAAAAATTATTTGAGGACATAATGGTAATTTAAGTATCTAAAATTAATTAGGTCCCAGTCCCCACTTGCACGTGCGTATGCACGTGCCAAAGATCTAGTATAAAAAAATGGAAATACACATTAAGTTGGCCAACCTTATAATGTGGGCGAACCTATCCCCCCTGTGTTCGTGAACCCATCACTTTGAGCCCCGACCCTATTGTAACAAGAAGCCACACGAGTTTTCTTTTACTTAGGTTCGCGAAGCCAAACCATCACTAACTCGTGAATTTTCAGCAGCCGACAATATCACTTCATCATCAATAAACGTTTAGTTGTTAACCAAGCAAATGAACCTCCTCACGCCTAAATATTTGTTCATATAAACCGGATGAAGTTGTTGGTATCAAAAATATTTCTTAATTTATAAGACTTGTATTCTTGAATTTAAATAATTTATTTACTAGTGTTATGTTTTTGCAAGTTAAATGAGTTCTATCACAAATTTCTTTTATTCAAGTTAAATAAGTTCTATCAAAAATTTCTTTTATTCACTATCAAATATTAATATTGCGGAGAAATTTTGAGATGGTGGAGAAAACTAAAGTGATAGACTCGTGGCCAGCAATAAAAAAATTAGAGCAATTTTAAGGATTGTCTGGAAGCTGATCTTATTTTTTCTCAATGTCTTGCATAAACGGATTTTATTTACTAAGCAAGTTAAAAAAATCAAGACAGTGTAGTGAAACTACACCAAAAAATAGTGATAACCCTTTTGTAATTTTCACAAATGAGGTCTGTTACATGAGAAAATGAAATTGTGGGGGAACAAAAGTAATAAGGTTGCCTAAAAGGTGCTTTAGTTGTTCGTTTATTGGCATCAGAAGATGCAATATTCAGGTAAAGCTGTAATATTCGTGTAAATATACAATCTGTTGATCTAATTTTTCTATCAAAAATCAAACTTGTGAATTGTTCTTTTTTTCCCCAACAAAGATTAGTATATTAAAAAGCTTACACGAACAAGAAGTAAGAAGAAAGTACAATCAACAACTCACAAAAAAACGGACCCCAACAAGAACAATAGAAGCCTTACAAGTTACAAGAACAACCCAATCAAACATGTAATTGTTATGCACATTTCATAGTACAAATTACAGACCTAAAATTTAATAAGAGATTCAAATAAAAAATATTCGAGTAGCGCGTGATCAAAATATATTGGGTATTCTTCATTAAAGGGAAATCATTTATGCCTTAAAATGGTACTCTCCAAATTATTATTTTCTTTTGATCGGTAAAGTAAAGATATTATTGATAAAAAAAGAAGAGGGTATAAAAATATTATACCACCCTACAACGCCAAAGAAAAAAGAAAAGAAAGCTGGTAACACAAAGACAAACCAAGAAAAAAGGTAAAAGCTACCAACTAACTAAGCCTTAAAATGGTACACTCCAATTAGCACCTTTTGAGTCCGACTTTGTGCACCCGCGGGTGCACATTCCTCCCCTCTTCATTCGCGGGATTTAACGGAGATATTCACCATTTTAGAAATATATTTATTTCATAATTTTATTAAGAAAACAAAATTTACAAGTCCCGAAGTTATTTATATTCTCTTTCTTCGGTTTTCTTCTTCCATCTTTCAATACTTATCTGTTTCTGTAACTTCAAAATTTCTTAATCCTTCTGATTGAAATTATAATTCTCTATAACAACAATCTAGACGATTCTACGCTGAATAAAACTCATGGAGAAGCCTAAATTTAAACTCCTACCCGTCTGTAATTTTCTTATCTATAAGTTTTCTCCATACACCTCTGCTAGATCTTGTGAATTATCAGATTGGTATTACACCCGACTGTTTGATGAAATTCCTATAAGAAATTGGAGAGCTTGGAAGACTATGATCCTTGGTTAATCAAAGATTAAGGATTATGTTAAATTGATTGCTATAAAATGCGGGGAAGAAGGAAGCTGTGTGGGATAAATTCACTTTTCCCTAATATTGTTGAAGTATGCGTAAAGTGAGAAGATTTTTAATGGTCTTGGACAGGTTCATTGTTTAGTTATTGTGTACGGGTTGAATCAGAATTTTGTTGTTGGATCTCTGAACAATTGTTATTTTTGATTTGATGGATGGTGGACTAATCACTTTTAATGGGATTGAATGTAAGTAGTAATTCGTGAAATTATAAGGGATGCAAGGTGCAAAGTAGCATGCAAAAATTTTGAATCATGTTAAGCATGATACTTATGATGTTTCATCGTTCGGTGATAAAGAAATTGAAAACAGACACAGAGAGAAGAAGAGACATTATATCAGGCATGTAATTTCGATAAAAAAGATCAAAATAAAAAATAAAGTTCCGTCAATTAATGAACCCAATAAGCGAGGAGGAATGTGCACCCCGGTTAACCCGGGGTGCACAAAGTCGGACTCGCACCTTTTATTCATTTAACAAGTGAAATTTGTGTCGATATGAAACCTTTTCAAAAAAAAAAAAAGATGATTCAATTATTTTTAAGATCAATCGATTCTCCAATCATGCCACTAAATCATCCCATTTTGTCGTCATACTCATACATACTTACCATAATATCATGTAATTGGAGATCTTAAGGTAGAATGATTATTCCATTCAAATTTGGTGAATCATTTGCTATTTCTATGCCATTAATTGCAACAACGGCCCCATGGGTGCTGTAAGAATCGCTAGCAAAGCCAAGTACAAATGCCCAAAGGAATAACTGGAATATCATTAGGAACATGATTAGGACTTGCATCCGGTACTTGCAAGTCATAATTTTACTTTCTCACACCTTCCCAAGTGGAATGGTTGAACTCCGGTCTTGGGCCGAGGAGGTGATACAAGAATGAAGTACGTCCATTCAACAAAAATACTTTCATGGATTGTAAACCTGTCAGCTTTAGATGCTCATCATGCAATTGGCCCTCCGAAATCCACAAACCATATTTGTTCATTGGAACATGATGAATTTGTGGACATTAAGGATTTTTCTGTAAGTTAAATAATATAGGTGTATTCTTATACTTGTGGACATTAAGGATCAATGATTATTAGATGTTCTTTGTAAAACAGTGATTATTAGATATCAATGCTGATGAGAAAATTTTGAGATGGTGGAGAAAACTATGGTCATAAGACTCATAACTCCACGATTTTTGTTTACTTGTAAAGTGCACGGCTATCTTGTTGGTTCCCTTTTTCAAGATTCTTGTGGGAGTCTTAGGGATTGGTGGGGGTGTGCCAAGCAGGTAATTTTTTTGTCCTATATAAAAACTGTTTTGTCTTATTAAGTTTTGGTACACCCCACTAATCGTGGCACCCCATCAGCAGCTTTGTACTTTTTTTCGTCTAAAATTTGTCTCTTAACGTGGCAAGAAGAAGCATTTAATTTGATCAAGTGTGTGGGGTTATCAAACAAGTCAACTAAGCAACAAGTTATGGCCCACCGGAGGGAAGTATTTAGAAGTATGTTGTCTTTTGACCTTTCGAAGCTTAGTACATTTTGAAACCAATTTTTCATGGAGATGGACACATTTTAGTATTCTTTTTTCAGAGGTGCTAGGCACACCGAGAAAGACACCGAGGAAGTCACCGAGAGGGAATCGTGTGGTCCCTGTAAAACTCTAAACATTGGGATGGGTAGATGTTAGAGGGTCCAGATAGTTTTGTTTCTGCACGGTGTGTTCTTCGGGATAAGCCCGAAGTACATCTAACATTTTTGTTCTTTTTTAATACCGTGGACAAAATCTTAACTTAAATTCTAGCTACAAGGTTAAAGTTTGTTATGGATGGTCTTGTTATTCATCACCAGAGCCCTTTTTAAATGGAAGACAAATTCTCGACAATTCTCTTATTGCTAATGAATGTATTGATTCTTACCAAAAGAGTAAGAAAACGGGTATTTTGTGCAATTTGGATATCCAGAAAGCGTTGATTCAGGCTTGTATAAGATTTGTGAATTTTTCGGTTCTCATTTTGGTTGCAGAAGCTTTGAATTTGATGCTAACAAAGGCTTGCGAAGTGGGATGGTTTCAAGGGTTTGAAGTAACTCATCGCGGAAGTACTTGATGTGAGTCATTACACAAGGGTTTGCCAATGACAATTTGGTCTTCATCCAACCCAAAAGGCTGGTCAAACTTTTCATCTTCCAAATATTCTTTTATGATTCATGTTGGGCACGTCCCTGATACCGCTAACCTAGCGCATTTTCTTAGTTGTAAAGTGAAGAATTTTCCCATAACTTATTTGGGGCTTCCTCTAGGAGATAAATATAGCTCTACTTCGAAATGAGATGTTGTAATTGAAAGGGTTCAATATAGGTTGGCTTATTGGTTTCCTATTTTTTCTCTCGAGAGGAGGTAAGTTAATTTTTATAAACACTGTGCTTTATGCTCTCCCGGTTTCTTGATGTCTCTATTCATCGTTCTAGCTTCAGTCATAAAAAAACTATAGAGAATTTTCAGGAATTTCCTTTGGAACGATAAGGAGAACTTCCATAGGGCTCATTTGGTTGGATGGGAGGTGGTTAATTGTCCTAAAGATAAAATGGGTCTTGGAATCAAGCAATTACATTACTTCAATATTACTTTGATCATGAAGTGGTTGTGGAGGTTTGGTTACGAAAAGGATACCCTTTGGAGAATCATTGTAGCCGAGAAATATGGCGAAGATATGCTCGGTTGGTTCACAAAGGTTCCAAAAACTGCTTACGGGTATAGTGTTTGGAAAGGGATCTCAATTTTTCTAGAGTTATTTCTATCTAATTATAAATTGCAGGTTGGCAATGGCGCTTTAACTAGTTTTTGGGGTGATACTTGGTTGGCTCATATGCCTTTGAAAGTTCAATTTCCCTCGGTCTTTGCTGCTGCCAACAGTAAAAAAAATTTTTTTGTTGAAGTTAGGTCAAGTGTTGTTGGTGCTTTTGAATGGAATATCAATATTACTAGACGAGTTCATGATCATGCGGTGGTGGAGCAGGGCCGTACCAAGCTTATAGGAAACATAAGCAATTGCCTAGGGCCCCCAGATGATAGGGCCCCGATTTTTTCTTTTATATGTATACTACTAATAGCCGTGCATTCGCCCATCAGAGTGAAAAAAAAAAGAAAAGAAAGAAACTATTGTTATCTCATTTCTAAACTATTTTTGCCCATTGGAACATTGTATTTTTAGCCCATCCGATTGTCTAGTATATACGAAAGTAAAAACCTAACTGGCTAAATCCATTCACACAAATTGATTTCGTCATTCGCGGAAAGGTTGTCTCTGCATCTCTCGACATTCACCTTGGTACGATAAGTTCATCGATTAGAACTATTTCAACACAAGATTCTTCAATTTTGTTTTTATTTATCTTTAAATCTACGTGACATCAATGCATGGGTATAAATTTTTTAAGATCAGAAGTAGACAGTGCTAATTTTGGTCAATTGCTAGTTATGGTATCATAATAATAACCTTTTTTTTGTAGTGGTAATAAGAAAAGAGATAAAAGGGAAGAACATTTCTATTAGACCGAGAGGGAACCATATTACATAGGTATAGCATTTCTATTTATACAAGGGAAGGGAAACCCTAGTATTCTAATGGACCGCACATCCATGGGCCACAGGCCCTGTAACACTCCCCCTTGTGCGGTTCAATAACAAAACTTTATACATAGTGCTTCACATATAGTGCTTTGAATGTGGTTCTTCAAATGTTGCTCTCCTTGATGACTTGTGCTGGAATCAATTGCCTCATTAAAACTTTGACAAGGAAAACCAGTGGGATAAAACCTTGGTACAACGTTCTTCACATGTAGTACTTCACATGTTGTCTTGTACTTTACATGTAGTTCATCACATGCAATGCGCGATCATCAAAGATCGGCGAGTCTAAGTAAATTGCCTCGTTAAAACTCCGTCGAAACCCAAAGGGACAAAACCTGAACTAAAGAAAAAGAGTACAATATTACGCAAACGTAGAACGAGTTAGACTCGAATATGTTGCCTCATTAAAACCTTGACAAGGAAAACCCGGTAGGACAAAACCTTGACGAAGGAAAAAGTACAACGTGACGAGATGCAAGTAAAGGTGATCCGTTGTAGATGATCACTTTGCTCCGTTGAAGTTGACTAGTTGCTTCACAACTCCTAAGGAAGAAAATCCTCGTGGGAAAGACAATAGCCTTAGCTGGGAAATTACATTCCCGGTGTTTGTTGTTGTCTCATTAAAAACCTTGCCGAGTAACAAAACCATGTAGGAAAAAAGCAACCTCGGTGAAGGAAAATAGTTCAACACACTATTAGATGCCCCCCTGATGTCAGACAATTTTCATTAGTCTAACTTGATCAAAAAGAAGTTTATCACACATTACTTTGGTGACTTGAATGTTTATAAGACCTTGTTGTTGATTCTGGAAGTTACGTTGCTTAACCGACTATCGCGTTTCATTTCTTTGATTCAGATATTTTTAGTAATATCAACACGATCTTTATTTCTTCAACATTCAACATACTTGACGTTTTTAGTGTTGTCTCGCTAAAAGACCTTGTCGAGTGAAAAACCCTTTGGGAAAAATTATTCTCGATCGAAGGGAAAAAGAGTACAACACATCTTCAATTTCGAAATAAAATATGTCGACATCATATCCTTGGATCCTCCCCCTGATGTCGGCATCTCCCCCTGATTACTTTCAGAGTTGTTCCAGACAGTTCCTTTAGTCATATACTTTTCGAAACTGAATATCGGTAATGACTTAGAAAATAGTCTACCATATCTCCCCCTGATTACAAGATTATTGTTCCTTCATAATCAGCAACCTTTGGATTGCAGTTCCTTTAGCATTCCTTTTTATGTCTTTGTAGGGATAAAACAAACTCATGTCAGTGGTTACTTTTAAGTACATGATTACATTCATTGTACCATTCCAATGACGTTGCATTGGTATTTGAGCTATATCTAGCTAACAAGTTCCATGAGGTGTAAAATTTAATCGAGTATATTACTATACTAAGTACAACAATGCGTATATTGTACTTAGATATGAGAATTTGATCTCCCAATACATCTTCGTCATCTTCCTTTAGAAGAAATGGTCACTTACTTACATTTGAACCTCGTCTAATCGTGGGAGTGCTATCGGGATGCATGTCTTTGTTAAATTGCACGAGTACTTTAGACATATGCAAAGCGGTGGAATAATATACCACAAGCTCAGTATTCGGTCGAGCTTTCCCAGTTTTTCATCTCAAATTCGGATTTCAAATAGCTTTTAAGGTATCTTATTACATCAAGAGTACCCATCATGTCTATACCATCGACATAGATAGCTACAATTCCAAATCAGGAACTTTCTTGTGAATACGCAAGGAAAAATAACTTACTTGTCTATCCCCTCCAAATCAAATAGCCACTTAGACGGGTATACCACATCCTTTGATTGCTATCTATAAGTGAGCGTTCTATCTATTTGTAAATGCACTCGTGGTTTAGAGTTACTTGATTTAGGTAACAAAAGGCTATCAAGTACTTTTGTAAATATCTTCTGTCTCTTGATTCTTTCGGAGATACGTAACAACCACATACATATCTTGCATTTCAAGTCCTTTTGAAATTACCAAGCTAACTAAGTAGCGGAACACTATAAAGTTCATTACAAGAGAACAATTCCGGGCTTTGTGAGAAATCTCGTGCCACAAGGCGAGTCTTTATACTTTAAGACTGCTTTCTTCTCATTATGCTTTGTGAAAAATTAATCATGTATGTCCAATAGGCTTTACACTTGGTTGGTTAGCACTACCACACCAAATACCCAGTATATTTGTCAAAGAACCAAGTTCTACGGATTGTGTAGGCCAAATATGCTATTTATTTGAAATTAATCAAAATAAAGCATGGTTCGATCTCATTATGCTCTACTTCTAGAGCAACTATTTATGGATTATATAATCATTGCACGCATGATCCTTCCATTGACTCATGTGCATTCTCATAATCCGTCGGGATTTCATTGTTCTCTAGAATCATTTAAAACTTCGGAGCGTCCTCCGGTATTGATTCATGGACATAGTCAGAGACAATCAAATGAGATGATTTCATTAATGATACAAATTAGGTTGTGCCTTACTCATCTACTTCCTTTATAGGTAAGCATTGATCGAACCTGGTGGTCTCTCCATCTTCCTTTATGGAGCCACAACCTCAACTACACTTCCACCAAGTGTAGTTGCAACACCTAGGCTATGGTGTACCCCATCGAGGATTTCTAACCTTGCGGGAATATTTGCAATGGTATGTGTGATCTTGTCACTTTAGCGACATCGGTGTACATTCTCTGAAAATCGATTATTCTTTGTCACTTCACATTTACATTTGTGGAGTACAAGAATCAATATGAGACACGAGTGGGAACACACCACGACAATTTCATCGTTCTCTTAGAAAATACTTTTCTTATCTCCCCCTAACGACGGGAAGATTGTCTAATTAAAATGACAACCGGCAAATCTAGCGGTAAGAGATCTCTGCCAAAGGTTTTAAAATGCGGATAATTGTTGGGAACTCATTTCCAACATAACTATATGAGTTTTGAATATCCATCATAGTACGATGTGGAGTCGTAATGGCACATATATAGTGCAACCAAAAATGCGTAAGAACAAATGTCGGGCTTAAATCCGGTTACCAACCAGTGCAGATAAAAATGTTGACTAATATTGGGTTCTAAAACGAATTAAGTAAAGATGCGTTAATATTGTAAATACCCCAAGGAGTTAAAGGTAGGTTTTTACGCATAACCATGCCTTAGGCACCATCTATAACCTTTGATGATAGCCTTTGCGAGACCTTGGGGTATATGATACTCTGCATTGATCCTATTAAACATGCAATAACCATCAAGTCCTTTTGATGTACACTCACTAGCATTTACAAGGGTGGTGAGCCCTTACATGTAAAATATGTGCTAGTAGTTTTCCAAACGCAAATTTCATGGGAACTACATTTAGTCCAAAATGTCAAAACATTCACCAGATCCATAAGTCACTTTAATGGTCCGCATTCCGCATGAATATTTTTCTAAATTTCACCTTGTTTTCTTTGTAATATGGATTGTTTACCATTTGCATCTTAGGATGGTCTCAATCTGTTTCTTGAAGACTTTGTGAAATGAGTGATATGCTTTCTTACTTAAAAGCATAATGGGAGGGAGGAGTTGTGCATCTAGCACTTTAGAAAACACTTATTGAGAGATATCTTTGTCACTTCGCATTTGTCAATCTTTTCCCATTATCTCGCCCACTCAAATACAATGATGTATGTATGATTCCTTTTATAATGAAACATCAATTCACAACCAAAGTGCCTTTATGGTTATGTTAAAGCACTGTATGAGTCAATTCCCAACATTTCATCCCCAGGAGTCAATATGGATTCAATAATCCAAATATTATAGTGATTTACATTTCGCTAGATTAACTCATTAGTTTCTCTAAGATATATTTCCTTCCAAATATATTAGAAACTATAAAAGATGCAATCAATTATATTCTCATCATTGTGAGTTTCCATATGATATCCACTTGCATGGGTCTCTTTGGAATTTAATAAGGTGATTAGCTCTCGGTACATATAGAGCTTTTGTGACTTTTAATCTTTGTTCCATCTTAGAAACAAATTTGAGCATTGCTTCGCTCGATGATCCAATCATCGTAGTCACATTATAAGGAAATAGTTCAACAACTAATTTAAATTCCTTATGAGTTTCGTGTAATAAGTGATGTGACCTTATTACGTAACAAAAATGGGATAGAGTGAATATATGTTACGTTTCATGGGGGACAATATACTTTTCATCCAGATATATCTCAAGTGCTTTAATGAATTTTTCATCTCGTGATATATAATTATGTACTTTTCATAAGTGTTAAAAATGGGTCTAGTTCAACTGAAATCAAATGGCTAGGCAAAGTTATTCTTACCAATAAAGTTTATGGCTAAAGTATTCCTACGGAATCTATTATTACTATGGTACCTGCATTACATTGCTTGTACCAATACTAGTAACAATATTCATTCCCAACTCTTTATTTTGATGCAAGCTAGAATTACATCTTAGCTTAATCCAATGTTCGGTTGATACCTGTACTTTGGTGTCATTACTACTAGGGTACAAAAATACATCTTTGTGTCATGATATATACATGTCCATTTTCACATGCTTCACATGAGTCAAGGTACATCTAACACTCATTACTTCGGGGTTGTTTCCATTTTCGGTTTGCTACATTTAGCTTAATTTGAAATTTCTTTATCGCAACAAGCCAAGAGAATCTCATTTTGAATGTCAACCATTTACTTTAGGTTGAATAGCTTACTAAATATAGTGAATCTCTTGTTGATACTTTAAGATATACTGGTTCATTAGTTTTGATGAAGTAGAAAAAATGGAAGAGGGAAAAAAAAAATCGACTCATATCACTTTACGTGAGTTCTTCCACAAAAATTGGGATGCATGTGTTTAAAAACACAAGGGCATATGTAGCTCTACCTTTTAGATAGTGCATTGTCATTGCCATAAAGTTGTATGAAGGAATATACTCCTTATTCTTTTTCAAAGAAATGATTTCCACCTTAAATACACAATAATGATGCTCAAGTACTTCTGAGTCCAGAATGTCGGTCGAGTTGGGTCCAACTGGAAAAACCTTACTAAAAAAAAATATATATATATACCATTGTAGGACCATAATATCGCAACATACAGGACTCGCGAAGTTAATAAACAACGATGTCGCGAGGCAGTCGCAGAGAGCTAAAATAAACGACGCAAAGAATAACGACAGGCGAGACATAAAGAAGACGTGAGATCGCGAGGTTAAGAAGTGTCGCGAGATTGAATAGTTGTACACTGGCGACACTTCGCGAGACATTCCCAGAAAATAAAGGATAGCTTAGCTGTCATCCACTATGTATTACCCTATATAAAGGGTCGAGTGAGTAGTTTGTGGGAAATCTTTTTAGAATTGTTAGGCAAGTCATTAGGAGAGAGAAAGTTTAAGAGTGTTTTATTTGCTAAGTGTAATTCTACTTTTCTTGTGTAGAACTCATGAAATTAATCAATAAACATTCTCAATTATGCAACTTTCAATGGACTAATTAATCGAAATATAGTGAGGGTGTAGTGTGGGAAAACCTGCTACTACATATGCGCTAGAAAACGAGGGACGGCGGTGATTGACGAAGAAATTGGAAAGAATATAGATTAACAGAGAAGAGATTTGGAAAAGATACTCAAGAATTCATTGAAAAAGAAAGATGGTTAGAAGAAGAAATGTACAAGGGCAACCAACGATTGTAAGAAGAAGTGGGAGACTTCTTTGGAGAAAGGAGGAATGAAACAGGAGAATCATCAAGGATGAATATGAGAAATGATGGGGAAGGTCAAAACCAGCCACCAATCTCCCCAGTAGCAAACGCGGCAGTGGATTATGATAGAGTAAGCGTGCATACTTGGAGATCTGATTCTGAAGACGAGAGAGAAGAGGAGCGGCGGTTGGTGAACAATGGACAAGGAGGAGGAGAGCAAGAAATGAATGGAGAAATGAATCCGGGTAACGAAGAAATCGCAGCCCTAGAAAGATTGAGACAAACAATACACGAGGAGAGACGGCTAGAGGCGGAGGAACGAGCAAACTTGACAAGACAAAATCATGAATTGAGGATGGAAAATATGAGGTTGCAAAATAGGAGATCTAGAAGTAGCGTGAGATCAAGTTCAAGATCGAATGGAGAAGAAAGAAGGAGAGTTTACCAAGAACGCACCAATGAAGAAACACAAAATCCGAATATAGAGCACGGCGAGAGAAGAGGAGAAATAGAAGATCGTTATATTCCTCGGCCAGAAAATCTTCCAAAATGAGCGGAATAGGGAAAATCAAGGAAACATGCAATTCCAAGAACCAAATGACTCAAACTCTTTGAAGGAGAATAATCTTGCATGGGAGAGAAGAATTGAGAAGAAACCGAGAGATCGAGGATGACATTGAGAGACACTACATTGAACAAGCGCGACTAGCTCATGAGAGAGAAAGGCTAAGAGAAGAAATGGAAAATCAAGAGATGGAGGAGGCAATCCGCGAGAATAACCATGACAACCGCGAGAGAAGGAGGGAACAAAAATCGTACCAATAGAAATATTAATGAAGAGTATGAGAGGGTGCAAATGATGAGAGGCTGAGAGGCAACCAAGAAGAGAGAACAATCGATATAATGGCGTGCGAATTAACGAAAGAGGCGAAGAAGAGCGTCGCGAGGAAAGAAGAGGAAGATAATGAGCGGGAAGGTCAAAATAGGCACGAGCGAAGAGGAGAGAAGCGAGCTAAAAAGACCAGTAGAATCAAATTCTCGAGGCAAATGAACAAATCTTAAGAGAGCTAGTTTGAAATGAGAGGATTCTTGAACAATAGAAGGGAAGGAGGAAGAAGACAGTTAGACGAAGCTATTGCGAAGCCGCGAAGAATCCCTTCACGCTAGAAGTACGAGATGGGAGGAATACCTCCTAAATGTAATCTACCTGCATTAACCAACATCTTTGATGGAACAACTTGTGCGATACAACATATTAAGGCTTATATGAGATGTATGTTACAATGGGAGAATCATGATGCCATATTGTGCAAATATTTCGCGTCAAGCTTAATAGGAGAAGCACTAAAATGGTTTGAAGGTCTGCCAAGGAACACAATCACATCATTCAATCATTTACAAGCCACATTCACGGGGAGCATACATAAGTAACAACTCTTAGCGACCCGGTGTATTGAGGATGTATTCTGGAGTTGAAACAAAGGATTGGCGAGAGCCTAAGACAGTTGACAGTAAGATGGAGAACCATGTGCGGCGAAATGGCGGGGACGGGTTGAGGAGAGATATCTCATACTCTCATTTGTGAATACTCTCTTCGCGACTAACTTGTTATACATTCAAATTTTAGAATCAAAAATACAATCACGATGGCGGAACTGCGAGAATTACAGGGAAGAATATATTGCCTTAGAAGAAAGACAAAATGAAATGAATTCTTATCCCGTCGCGAACACGAACTCCAACGCCGCGAACGCAAGTTTGTTACCTCAATTCATAAATACAGTGGCGAGCACTTCGCAAGGACAGCAGGCAAGGAGAGGCGATGAGGGACGGCGGAAGATAGTAGCCATGGGAAGCCATGATCAAGAAGAGTTTGAGCGTGAAAGGAACTACTATAACCGTAATGCTGACAATAATAAGATTCGGAGGCTAGATCATGTGCAAGAAACTTATGGTGGACGAAGGCAAAATAACCGTGGAGGCGAGAGAAATCATAGAACGTATGGGAACAAATTAAGATGCCTCCACTTTGAATGCTAGCGTTGAAAAGATGGGAAGCTATACTTGTGATGGAAAATGTACCAGCACCTTGGAATGTTGGAATGGAACCACCGCCCGGGAGATAGAAGTCATGAGTTTTGTTCTTACCATCGCTTCCATGGGCATCAAACAAACGATTGTAGAAACATAAAAGAATTATTCTCGGGATGATTGATCGGGGAAGTGAATCACTTTCTAAAGGGAGAAGAAACAGGTCAGACATTACCACCACCACCAGAGATGCATAGAACAGTGTCAGCGAAAGGAAAGGAAACATTTGTGATAGAAGTAGGAACCAAAGCTAAGAATTTGAATTGATATAGAAGTGAGGGCTGAACATACCCCGCGAGGTGAATGCTTAGAGACAGATCAATATTATAACAATGGAGAAGCAAAAGATATGAGGAACAAAAGGCATAAGAAGTGAATAATCAATAACAGCAGGATGCAAAGTGCTGTTGAAGTAATGATGTGCGAGAATCTCATGACCAAGAGTGAAATGAGAATACGACTAAGAAAGAAAAGTGAAATACAACAAGTGAAACAGGCGTGCGAATACTTCGCAAACAAATATCGACAAATAATGAAACATGAATGATTGAATGATTTAACAAATATAAATGCGCAAATGAATGGGACGAACCTTTATGGCGTACACCTAGTTCGCGAATAACATTTCGTAAGAGGCAAATGTAAGACCTAAAGTGCGTCATATAAGGGGTATCTCTCGCCGTGGCTCGGGTGGAAGGTTACACCGCTCCTGAAGCTGAGTCATGAAAATTTGGGGCCCATGAAAGCCTATCAGGAAGAGGTACCTTGGATTCCCAACTATATATGTAGGTTATACCCTGGTTGGGCGACCAGAGGGTCTCTTCTTAGGAGTCGGTGGATGCACAAGGCGCCGAGGTACACGGTTGAGCGAGTGCCGGGATGGATGAACCTACCCCTGGCCATTCTTGGCAAGTCTTGGCATGTCTTTGCACTCGCTCGAAGAAAACTCCACTTAGGGTGCAGTCTCGTAACCATAAACCATATAGGTATAAGGGATAAGAGGCTGCGAAAACAACTGGTTGTTGTTAAGACCGGATGGGAGGAGCTAGTCTTGTATGGCCGATGTTTCGCCTCCTTGAAGGGGCACCCGGGGAGATGATAAGGGCGGTGCTCTCCAGTGGGGGAGTGCCAAAGCAGACGCAAATGTCATGAGGCTTTGTTTCCGCAAGGAGACTTAGGCTTGTCATATTTGTGCAATGATCTGCAGAGGCAATAATACTAACGCGAGGTAAGGCGAGATCAATGGGTCTTTGCACGAAAGTGTACGGACGTCCTGCGATTTCGTCGCAAGACGGCAATGTCATAGGACTCTATATTCGCAAGGATATCTAGGCTGTCATATTGTCGCAACTAAAACATCTGCAGAGGCAAAAATACTTGGAAAATGATAAGACAAGATCAATGGGTCTTTACATGCAAGTGTAAGGACGCCTGCGATTTTGTCGCAATGAACGGTGGCAGGGGAGGACCTCTAATTAGGGAGGTCTGACTTGGAAGACCACACAAAATGATAAGGCAAGGTCAATGGGCCTTTGCATGAAAATGTAGAGGCGGCCTGCGACCTTGTCGCAACAAAAAGAGATAGAATTCTCAATTCATAAAGATATCTGCGACCTTGTCGCAACATAAAGAGATAGAATTCTCAATTCATAAAGATACCCGCGACTCCGTCGCGATGATCCATTTCAATTAACAATAAGATTATTATCAAATACAAGAAGACAGCTAAAATCTTCCATCTGAAGATAAATAACAGAGGCAAGTATGGGAATGGAAAAGATGGAATATTGTTATTCATCTTCCGATGAAAGAATTGTACATCAATAAAGATAGCCAATTATATTACAAGGAAGAACTAACAAAAAAGGGGAATGAAGATTGAATTCATGAAAAAAGAGTTCACTATAACAAAGATACAGCAATGTACAGATATTACACGCGCAAAAGAAAAGAAAACAAAAAGAATTACATCTTGGGTGATTCTTCTTCTTCATCCCGATTCATCGTTTTATTATTCTCATCGCGAATTTTCTTCTTCGCCCATGACTTCACTATCGAAACTTGAGAGACAGGTAGATTCTCGGGAACCTTTTCAAGAAGCCGAGGGATATGTATGCAGAGGATGTTGGTGTTTACAAACATACTCCATGGCTCCATTGCAAAACAAACAAAGACATCATTACTAAAGTTCTCCCTTTGTTGTTTCAAATTGTTTCTTCAACTTGGAATACTTGTTATTACGAAGGGAGAGATTCTTGGCGAGTTGTTGTTTTTGGTTTGAGTTCTTCAATTCTCATTTGGAAAATTCCCGGCGAGTTGTTCCTTCTCAGATTCAAGCTCTCTAATTCTAACCTGAAGCCTCTTCTCAGATTCTGCAAATAAGTAACAACAAGTTAATAATTTACAAGCAATACTACAGAAGTAAGAAGTAGTAGGTGTAACAAATAACCTTCTCTATCGAGATATCATATCTTTAACCAAGGAAGTATGCTCGGCGTGAAGACTAACATCAACACCTAGATTATTTACGGCATTATCTAAAACTTTCGCTGTGAGCGAATTCATAAATCACTATTTATAACAAGGAGGGAGCGAATTTGATCTTCTCGCTCACTAAGTAAGGAATTTCGCGAAGCAATTCGTCCCGCTCAATTTGTAATTCAAGGAGAGATTTTTGAAAGGTTGCTAATGCTGTGCACCATTGTTAGCAATGCGATCTTTATCATCTATATGGTCACTAATTTTCTTCCTCAAAATTTTGATTTCTTTATTGGACTAGAAACATTCGTTTAAATTGGTTATTGACACTTAAACCGGATCTATGTTCAATTTCTAAAAGACGATATTTGGTCTGAAGTTCATTTAATGAAAGGGAGTTAATTTTGTTTGATGAACTACTTAAAGAGTTGTTGAGGTGAGCGAGAAGAAGGTTATTATCCATAGGATCGGGAAATGTATGGAGAAGAATAGCCTCATCGGAGAGATTATATACATCTGCGAAAGTAATAAGTCGGGTAGCAATAGGCGACCATTAAAATAAAAATAATAAAAGGAGGTAAAATTTTATACCATAAAGTTCTTTGATTGGCATTTTGAAGAGAGGACACCTTATCCTTTTGGGAATCAAGTTCGGTGTTTAACTTTTGAATTCTCTCGTCTTTCTCACGAGATGACAACGACTTCGGTCTCTAATTCTTGAATCTTCTCGCTCAACCGCAAATTCTTCTTTTCAAGATTATTGCGTCTTCTCTCAAGGTCCGAGGCAACTACAAAGGAAGATCTTCCAACCTATAGAAGATGATAGAAAAATCATTAAAATATATATATACTTAAACAATTTAAAGTTAGCGAGGGAAATATGACTGTACACATACCGAGAGACCCAAGTGCATTCAAAAGATCGGGAGACACAACTCTAGAGACTCCATTGAATGAATTATTGCCTTCCAAAGAAAGCGACATTACACACGTTTGCGAGAGCTCCGCAAAGAGAAGCTAGGGAGCATCTCCCATTCCTTGAAACTTGATCGAGAAAATCTTTGGATAACCGATCCATGGAAGAAGGCGGTCGATGGAATCTTCTTGGCGAGAGAAAGATTCAATTCATGGTTATCCTCGTCGGAAGATTCGAGCTTGAGCTAAGGCGAAGAGGATTGGACCTTTCGCTTCTTAGTTAAGGGGGCGAGAGGATTTACCCTTGCGGCGGCAGTTTACCCTTACTTCTAGTCTTCGCAGCAACAACTTTTTCAACTTCAGCCTTCGCAAATGTGTAAAGTTGAGAAACAGAGGCAATAGTATTGTTAAAAAAAAAAAAAAAAAAAAAAAAAAAAAAAAAAAAAAAAAAAAGTCGAAGTAAGGGGAAATACTTCTTACTTCACTCATAAGCGATCGAAGCAATGTCAAAGTATCCTCCGACGGATCCCTTTTGTAGCTTCTTTTCAACCTGGTTATCTGAAAGATTTCACAAACTCAGCAATCGTAAAAAGAAAGTTGCGAAAGCAAAAATTTGGAGTAGGAAACATACTTCTTTTGCCTTCTCAGGCCATTTGAATTCCCAAGGATGATATCCTGCGAGATTCGCAGGAAGAATATGCGAACCCGCGATGTAAGGACCATTTAAGATCAAGGGTACGACCCACCATTTCTCGTCTTTGGAATGACGAGGAGAGGAATTATTACCTGGGTGCCAATCAATGTCTTGCATGAGTAATTTATCTTCAGAGACATTATTATTTTTCTTCAGACGAACGCCCCAGCGAGATCTCGCATTCATCATAGTTATCACTGAGTAATTTTCAAAAAAAGTTTTCCACAGTGTATTTCTCAACAGCTATTTCCAAATCTGCGAATTTGGGATTTCTGGCAGAATTAGGGTATAAAGATCCTTTGCTGCGCATGGTTCGCGAACTCAAGCATCAGCGAATACAATCGCCACTTAATTGATAAACGACAGAGAGAATTTTTCATGGGCCAAAATTTCATAAAATAAAGGCAACTCCGGGATTGTACAAGGGAATAGGAAGTCCCGAGAAGGCGACCGAGGCGAGACTATAATCTTTTGATCATCACATTGATGATCGAGAAAAGATTCTGAAAGAATGGATGAGGGTTCTTGATCGAAATGGTTGTGAGTAAAACCCTTCTCGTGCAACTTACATTTGAACTTCTTCAAAAGAAGTTTTGTATCCACGGCGATGGAAGCCATTTATCAGTATGGGAATGGATGAAAGATTGGAGATTAAAAACAGCGCTAGAAAGGATGAAGGAAAGCTTTGCAGTAGCAGGAGCGCAAATTGCGGAAGGAGAGAATCAAAGAAAAGTTGCAGAAACAAGCTAAAAGATGAAAAGAAGGGGAAAAGAAAATTATATATAGGGGAAAAGAACCTCGAGAAAAACAAGGTCATTTAATGCGAAGAGACATGAACGGTCAAGAAAAAGTGGTTGAAAGAGACGTGTCAAGAAATGATAGTAACAATCAAAATCCGTGTAAAAGTACAAAACTGAAGATAAGAAATCGCGGTAACAATATTGTAAAAAATCTCATGGTACTCTTCCCTCGCGGGGAGAGATAAGAGATGATACTTCACATATATCTCAAAGAAGCTTCGGAACATCGCAAAAGAATAGAGGCAAGTACGTACTTTTCAAGTCCAGTATTCTTTCGCTCGTTCCTTCATCAGCGAAGACCAAAGATTATTACAACAACAGATTTTTCCTTAAAAATCGCTCTTCAAGCAACATTCAAGGAAAAAGAGGCAAGATGTAGGACCATAATATCGCAACATACAGGACTCGCGAAGTTAATAAACAACGATGTCGCGAGGCGATCATGAAGAGCTAAAATAAACGACGCAAAGAATAACGATAAGGCGAGACATAAAGAAGACGTGAGATCGCGAGGGTTAAGAAGTGTCGCGAGATTGAATAGTTGTACACTGGCGACACTTCGCGAGACATTCCCGAAAATAAAGGATAGCTTAGCTGTCATCCACTATGTATTACCCTATATAAAGGGTCGAGTGAGTCTGTTATGGGGGAAATCTTTTTAGAATTGTTAGGCAAGTCATTAGGAGAGAGAAAGTTTAAGAGTGTTTTATTTGCTAAGTGTAATTCTACTTTTCTTGTGTAGAACTCATGAAATTAATCAATAAACATTCTCAATTATGCAACTTTCAATGGACTAATTAATCGAAATATAGTGAGGGGTGTAGTGTGGGAAAACCTGCTACTACAACCATAACCCGGTTAATGGCCAAATTATGATGATCCAGTTAGTAGTGTTAACTCGTTAAGGTCATAACGTGTTCAAGGCCCATGGAGAGTTACATGCCCATTTAAAAAGGCAGTAGTGCAGTTTAATGTTTTGGTTTCACAGGAAATAAAACAAACAATTAAATGACATCATTTTTAAATAACTGTGATATTTAAACGAAATAATTATAATTATTATTCTAATTGTATATGTGCATGAATTTATTTGTGTAAACTAAAAGTTATTTCTATATTGACTTTGCATGAATGCATGAATATATTTTAATAATTATTATTTTAATTGTATTTGCATGTGCATGAATTTATTTGTGGAAACTAAATAATTATTATATCTGTATTTGACTTTGCATGGATGCATGTAATATATTTTATTTATTTTTATTTTAATTATATTTGCATGTGCATGAATGTATTTGTGGAAACTAAATTGACTTGCATGTGCATGAATATATTAATTGTGTTTGCATGTGCATGAATTTATTTGTGGAAACTAAATAATTATTATATTTGTATTTGACTTTGCATGGATGCATGTAATATATTTTATTTATTTTTATTTTAATTATATTTGCATGTGCATGTGCATGAATGTATCTGTGGAAACTAAATTGACTTGCATGAATGCATGAATATATTTTTATTTTTATTATATTAATTGTGTTTGCATGTGCATGAATTTATTTGTGGAAACTAAATAATTATTATATCTGTATTTGACTTTGCATGGATGCATGTATATATTTTATTTATTTTTATTTTAATTATATTTGCATGTGCATGTGCATGAATGTATTGGTGGAAACTAAAATGACTTGCATGAATGCATGAATATATTTTTATTATTATTATATTAATTGTGTTTGCATGTGCATGTGCATGTGCATAAATGTATTCCTGGAAACTAAATAGTTATTTTTTTTTTCATTTTTAATTAACGTGTATATTATTAATTGACTAAATTATTATTAAAAATCTTTTAGTTACCATGTATATTATTAATTAACATTGATTTATTTTTGTGAAGCTAAAAAAACGTTTCATTATAATATCAATACAATTTTAATACATATAAAATAATAAAAAGAATGTAACAACAAAAAGTGGTAATGCATGAGATGGCAAAATACCAGTAAAGGAATAATAAGTCACCGACAAGAACATGTGAGCCAAACAACATGTCAGACTAAAAGATGAACTTTCATAATCTATTCTTATTTTCTTTATTATTTATTGAAAATCAAAGCATTAGGAAATCATTTTCTCATATGTATACATAACCAAGAGGACAAGATATCATTTTCTCACAGATTAAAATAATAATAATAATAATAAATTATTTACAATCCAATCACAAGTTACTAACAATCAATTATTATTTTCTCATCAAAAAATGAGGTAATCATGGATGGGCACACATCAAATACATGGCAGACAACAAACACTTCCTCTGATTCGCATCATGTGAGTAAAAGTAAAAGTAAAATATATATTTACAACCCTCATCAAAACAAAAGCCATGTGAAAAGTTTTTTTTTTTTTTTTTTAGATCAGACAGACATGTGAAAAATATTTGAAATAGAACAGACAAACAGTGTATGACAGTACAACCAATACCAAAAGCATATTGAAACAGATATGGTTGAGATTTCAATCATCAATATAAAAATAGCATATACATATCAAACATTATAATATTATATAATACTAAGTAATTGAGGATAGAGTCAGAAATAAACATAGAAGGCATTAACTTTTTTTGTTCTAGATATAAAATGATATGTAAAGCATATGTCCAATCAAACATTATTAATCATATTAATCAACCATACAAAGACATGGATACATACAAAGACAGAGATGCCTCAGAAAGCATATTATATAAAAACAAAAGGGGATTTAGTTAGGCATACCTCGAAAACAAAGGGGACGAGTTTTAGGTATACCTTCTCAGCTTACGATTGAGAGAACAAAAACAAGACAGAAGTACCAAATCCAGATTATGATGGATCGAAGTCTTGTAAAAAAAAATCAATCGTATCAGTACAATTCAAACCAAATCAACAGATTTCATTTCCTTCATTAAATCAAATCGAAAAATTAAGAAGAGGAACACTTAGCTTAATGATGATTCCATAATTGCGTTGATCAAAATCGTCCATGTAAAACAAAACGCCCGATTCAATCTAGCTCTGCGGCAGCTTCGTGCATGATAACGTTTTGTAGTGGTAATAAGAAAAGAGATAAAAGGGAAGAACA
Source organism: Papaver armeniacum (assembly GCA_023531295.1). Taxonomy (NCBI): domain Eukaryota; kingdom Viridiplantae; phylum Streptophyta; class Magnoliopsida; order Ranunculales; family Papaveraceae; genus Papaver; species Papaver armeniacum. Next base: position 323,719 of record JAJJWW010007123.1, read on the forward strand.
TTTCTATTAGGAGAGAGGGAACCATATTACATAGGTATAGCATTTCTATTTATACAAGGGAAGAGAAACCCTAGTATTCTAATGGACCGCACATCCATGGGCCACAAGCCCTGTAACACTTTTTAGAATAATTGATTCACAATCGGCAATCCCATAATCATAATTAATTTGACTAGTTTTAGTGGATTGATGAATTCGCATCTAGGAGGCCAAGAAAATCAATTTTTCGTAGATTAATTACTTTTGCCTAGTCTTTTCTATTTGAAAATTTTATTACATTTCTTATGTTTGTTTGTTTGTTTGTTTTTCTTTTTGGAAATATACTTATGTTATCGATCTTTTTACTTTAACAATCGCTGAATTTATTTTTTTAGGGCCCCTATTTCCGGTTTTAGCCTAGGGCCCCTAAAAATCTTGGTACGGCCCTGTGGTGGAGCTGGCTTCCCTTCTTCTCCTTCTTGATAACTTCCAAAACTTCGATAGCGAGGCCGACGAATTTGGTTGGGAAAATACTCAAATGAGAATTTTTAGGTAAAGTCTTGCTATTACTGGTTAGTTTCTTCCTGTCCAAGCCCTAACAGATTTATTTCTCCCAATAAAGTATGGTCCAAGTGTTGGCCAACTAAAGTTAAGTTTTTCATTTGGGTTGCTTGGCTTGGGAGAATATATACTCAACACGTTATGAGTAAAAGAGGTTGGTGTAAAGATTGGGTTAACCAGTGTTACTTATGTGTGCAAGATGCAGAATATGCTAACCATCATCTCATTTGTGATAGGTGGTTTGGCGTATTCGGTGTACTTTTTACAGGATTGGAACCTGGAGTGGGTCACTCGTCCAAACGTTATAGAGTTGTTTTCAAGTTGGCTTTGTAGGTCAAACACCCATTGGGTAATCCTTAGTGCTCAAGGTTTTTTCTGCTGCAATTCGTTGGTGTACGTGGGAGGAGAAAAATATGCGAGCCTTCCAAAACCTTTCTAAAACTCATCTTGAGATTGTTCATTTGGTGATGCTAACGATGGCCTATTGGCTTCCCAGAAAAGGGGTCTTTCAAAGTATTTCCCTGGAGAAATTCGTCATCAGTTGGAAGGAGGTGATTTTTGAACCACCTTATGTTGTGCATTGTGAGTTCACATGATCTTTGTTGTTCTATTGGTTTTTTTTTTCTTCGTCTTTGTTCAGTTGTGCTCCATTTTTTTTTGGAGTTTTTTTGTGTGGGTAGCTTTTGTAGTTTTTTTTTTCCTTTTTGGTCGTGAGCGTCAGGGATCATATTTCATGTACTCTGATTTTTCATCTAAAAAATGTTTAATTTGCCCATCAAAACAAAAAATAAAAAATACGGTGTACAAACATTAATTTATATTTTCATATACTAAGAATTGCATTACATAATTAAGAATTGGTTAACCACAAAAACAGAATGGTGTACGGTGTACCCTTATTAGAGAATATTGGAACTTCGATGGTGTACGAAAAATTACACTTGGGTGCGCATGCCATAACTTGCCCGATGCGCCATGATAATGCTATTAATTTACCGGGCGTTAACACTAGGCAAATGCACGTTTATTTACCCTTTCAAGCATGCTCGGGGAGCATGATGTAGCTAACTTAGCTTCCACACTGTTCCAACTTACCCGTGTTGTGTGAAGGTTTTAAAGCCATTGAGGATAGCAATAATGCATTATCTCATGCATCACTAGCTTTCGAGTCCTTTCTAGGCATAGAACATGCCTTGAACTCGCGCATAGCCCATCGTATCCTATCTTAACCTCTTTACTTAGATTAGGCATTGCTGAAAGCATGCACTTTTCTTGCTTGTGCCAAGGGTGCATCAATCAGGCTCATGCCGTACTTTTCTTAGGCTTATGAAAGCTCCGCTAACTTGCATATTGATGTTGCTTAGTTTCTTGGCCATGCCCAATTTACAATTTGTGCACATGCCAACTCTCTGTAAATTGATAGGAAATATGAGCATCCAGTGAATGGAATGCAACTAGCCTCATCAAGTGTGGCCACGATCATCTCTTGCATCTCAATACCGAGCCAGATGATATGATAGGTCAATATGTCACAATCATCTCGCAATTAGATGATATGAGCGACAAAGTGTTGGACCGGCAATGCTCCAACTCATTGTGGCTGCCTATGTACCCTTCCCCACTCTAAAGGGATCAAGCACAAACCGTAGTTCATCCTCGAATGGACATGTTACTCAAGCCAACTCGTTTGCAAGGCCGTGACCTAACAATAATGGTAATGGCCTAGCCGTTTAGGTCGTTCCACCAAAATGCATAACGGTTGCGCATTATTGAGTCCACGACATGGCATAGTGATTCCTAAGCATCAAATGCCCTATTTGCAAGGTTACACAACTATAAATGAGGATTACACGTCATTTATACTCTTTCGGCTAAGCCATGAAGCTTACTTTGTGCATATTCCACATATGTACCTTCAACCAACTACCCCTCCCTATATATGTTTACTTGACATTTCTACAACTTAGAAAAGGGGAGAGGATTGACATTCACCAAGAACCATTTTTTAGGTGCTTGCTTCAATATTCATGGTCTTTGTCACGTATTCCTGAATAACCGGGAATGATTGCTGAATTTCTGTTTTGTAAGTTCACAATGATTGCACAACACTCGCTCTGGATATTGCATAATTATTGCGCAACACTCGTTCTGGCTATTGCACAATGATTGCACAAAACTCGTTCTGGATATTGCACAATCATTGCACAACACTCGTTCGCTATTGCACAATGATTGCGCAACACTCGCTCTGGCAATATTGGCTTTAGACCAATAGCCTGCATAATGTGCAGTGGTTGCGCTGCAACGCTAAAGGTCATCTACCCAACTGGCCTAATGCACCATTTGATGCGAGATTTGGCCTTTGGCCTGTATAGTTACCCAACGCGCCATAATGCACCGTTATTGGCTTTATACCAATGTAGCTTCCTCTTGGTGCCATATTGGCCTCGGACAATGTGCCCAACATAATGCGCCAGTCTTGGCGCGATATTGGTGTTTGGCCAAATGCCTCTTAATACGCAACAAAAGCTTTGGATGAAGCTTCATCTCGAGCCATGACGTATCTTTGCGCATGCACCATGCTAAAAACACGGGGTGTTACAGACGGGTTTCAGCAAAAAAAAAATAAAAAAAAATTGGGTTACAGTTTTTGACATAGTTTTCTTTCATGGTTTGTTTTTTATTTGTTTATTTCACCCGTGTTTTGTTCATGAAGTGTCTTCGTTATTTAATCAATTTCTCATGTATTCGTTCTTTAGACCACGGGTTCTGTAACCACATCATCCAAGTCTGTACTTGCTCCTCATCAGGGACGGAGCGATGTAGGGACAAATGGGTCCGCCGACCCCACTTGTTTTTGAAATTCCATCCATATAAGCTTATAATTTTTGTAATTTACATGTCTTGTCGGGGCAAATATGCTTGATAAAATTGCAAATTTATTTTTAATGGGGTCAAAATTATAAAATTCATGTAAAATTAATACAAATGCATCAGATGTATGACGTAAAAACAAAAAAACGTTCTAAATTACAATATCTAATTTAAATCCAATTTTTTTATGATTTGATTTTCACTTAGTTATTACTAAAAAGTCAATAAAATGTCCAAAAAAAATCGGGTTCGGCCACATACCAGCTAGTATATACAAACTTTTACCATATGAATTTGCCCCCACTTGGGAAAATGTCTGGCTCCGTCACTGCTCCTCATTTAAGTTTGTTTTTCATATCTTTCCAAGTGGTATATTAGTTCTACCTATGAACCTTTTTCTTTGGTCAATACCTTTGAACTTATATCATACTTTTAGTGACATGTGCATACTGAATTTTATTATGTGCCAGTGTCTCCCATTTAAGGGAGATTATTCATGTCTTTAAAAAGTATACCCCAATTAGCACCTTTCTGTTCATTTAACAAGTGAAATTTGAGTTAACAAGTGATTTTACTTGATATTTTTTTCTAGGAGATTTAAGAACACACAGCGTGCTTCAGGACATCAAATCCCTAATATGTAATTTTCAGTCGATTTTGTTTAACTTTGTTGATCGGACGCAGAATGGGGCTGCCCATGAATTAGCCCAATGGGGTAATAAAACCCAAATGGCTTGGGCTAAGCCACCGATCTGGCTCCTTCCTGCCCTGAGCGGCGACTTTAAGGGGGGATTAACTAATATACTGTAAGTTAGGTTTAGTATCTTTGATTTAAAAAAAAAAAAAAGAGTTAATACAGAACCTTAGGTTCATGAAAATGATTTAATTACTTTTAAGATCAAACGGTTGTTCGGATCATACCATTTTTAGCCTCAATCATCCCATTTTGTCGTCGTACGTACTACTGTTAATCATGTAATTCTAGATCTTCACACCTTGCCACTAGCATGATTATTCCAAAACTTATGAAGTTGTTGAGAATCAGGTTTTTTACTTTACGTTTGTGTTCATAAATGTAACACTGTGTAAAGGTGAATTCATCTGCTATTTCTATGTAAAGGCGCATCAACTACACCACTACAAGCACTCGGTGTTAATGTAGTATAATGTCAGTTTTTGAGAAGTTGGAGAAAGCCAAAGCGAAAGGCTAGTGATCTTTGTTGTTTACAGGTAGATTTGGTGGCGTGATTAGGGCTGCATATAAACCGAACTAACCCGATAAATCGTAGCAAATCGAATCGCTATCATCTAAATAAAATTGAACCTGATATCCAAGGATCCGTCACGGTCCACGGTCATGAAATAAAGTTAATGTTGGTTTGCTTCCGGCGGAGCAATACAATTGAACTGAAACCATCGTCGCAAGGCATCCAATTAATGTTGTGATTGAGAGAAAATATTCTTAGTATTTTTGTAAGTAGAATGGAATGGCAACCTGATTAAATATCAAGTTATTGAGTTTGTTACCACTTGCTGGATAAACTTAATTCCGGTGGAAGTGAAAATGCAAAAAATTCCTTCATTTTTTTTTTATATAGTTGAAAGATCTAAACATTTCCAAGAAAATTCCAAATCAACTCTTTTAAATAATAAGGCTTAAACTTTCTACCTTCACTTGTTAGAAAATTTTAATTACTGCTTTCGCTCTTAAATAGATAATTGAGTTTAAGTTTGTAAAGTTCTTAAGGCAATGAGGAGAGAAGTGTACTTTTTAAGTATTATTTAAAGTTATACCCCTTATGGATAATAATCAGTAAAATTTAGAAATGATTTATATCTTACATTATTCGAGAATTATCAATCCAATAAATCACGTGATTGAAATTATTTTGTTTTATATAAATTTTGTAATTCGTAAGCAATTTGAGGAAAAACTAGGAAAAAATGGAAAAGATATGCAGGGGTAGGGGCGGTAGAGGTTGAGGTCGGAAGTTTTTAAGAACACTAGAACTTGGAATGGGGAAATCATGGAAATGTTTTTAGACACTTAGATGCTAGTTATGCAATTGTGTATCTCCTCACGCCTTGTTTGTTTTTCTTGACCGGTAAAGCTTCACGCCTTTTTTATTCATTCGAACTCGATGAAGTTTTGGAAAAGTGGTTTTTCCTAAGTTATATAATTGGTGTATTCTTGTGCTCACATACATGAGAACTTACATTGATTCTTAGTACCAAGTGAATTACATCGTAGTCTTTTTTGTGCTTAGATATCATTATTTTCGAAAAAAGAAATTGAAATGGTGGAGAAAACTAAAATCAGATCCTCCAAATTTACCTTAAATCGTTTTCATAAAACAGCGAGAATATTTCAATGTGACATAATCATGATTTTTATTTATTTTTATTATGCTTTATTTATGTTTGGTCGGTCATTAAAGGAAAACAAACATTCAGTTGCTCTAACATGTTAGCAGTTGTATTCATAGTCAATTACTACTCTGCAATTCGCAGTAGTGGTACATTTGGAGGCAACTGATCTTTGAAAAACAACTTTGTAGAACAAGCTTGGTAAAGGGGCGGCAAGAAATGGTAGAGGGGCGGCAAATGTGATAGCAATGTCCCTCTTATTGGTTAGGGGGTGTTCTATAGGGGGTGTAGATTGACAACCTAATGAATCAGAAAAAATCAAATCAGTTTTTTTTTTCATCTTCTTCTTCATCTTCTCTTCTCCTCCATCAACCCTAACCTCCATTAAAACCGAAAATTTCATCGTCTTCGATTAATCGGCGATTTGAAAAATGTTTGGAAAAACCCATTTAGGGTTTAGTTCATCGTGTTGGATTTAAGTTAATTTTGTATCAAAAATTAGGGTTTTGTATGAAAATTGAAATTGAAATTTCTGGGTTTTTGCTAGTTACGGTTGGTAATAACTCAAATACGAACTGTAATCTGTAGATTGGGTTGATGTTACGGTTGGTTTAAACTCAAATACCAACCGTAAGTTCTTAGTTTTGAGAATATGTTCAGTTACGGTTTTTATTTGCATCATATTTATCAACCGTAATTGAGTTACGGTTTGTTACTCAAACAACCATACCAACCGTAAATAATCCCGTGTCTTAAGAATTTATCAAATAATGATTTACGGTTCAAAAATTAAGTTGACACACCAACCGTAGGGTAGTTACGGTTGGTCTCGATTCATTAGTTACCAACCGTAACTGGTTTTACGATTGGATCTTCCCCAAATTTAACCAGTTACGGTTGGTATTCGATAACTTACGAACCGTAACTAAGAGTTACGGTTGGTCTCGAGCAAAATGGCAACCGTAAGTTCTTCTGAAAATTCAAAAGTTTTGATTTTTTTATGTAATTTAGATAATTTTGAGCGAGAAAAAGCTAATTGGAACTAATTTAGAAGTATATAGGGTCACTTGAATCACTCATTTTGGTTGAGTGAATCAAAATCTAGGGTTTCACAAATATCACATAAGTTTTCTTTTTCTTCTCCTCTAATTTTTTTTTTTTATAATTCTAAAAATCTGATTTTAGAGTTATAATAAGTGAAAATTAATTATCAACACTAATCTTGATTATCAACACTAATCTTGGTTATCATTACTAATCTTGATTATTAACAATAAGGGCTAATTAGTCATTTCCAGATTTTTATTGATAAGGGGCGACCTTTTTTGTCTTATTAGGTTGCCGCCCCTCTACCATTTCTTGCCGCCCCTTTACCAAGCTTGTTGTAGAAATGGTCCCATTTTTTCTTAATTTTTTTACCAATCACTGCAAAAAAAGAGCTGCCTACTTCAAAAATAGTCGTTTCAAGATAGTACAAGTGTACAACTATCGCCGGTAATTTTGCTGGCACAAGAGTCAGTTTCTAGGAAATCCCCTCATGGGCAAATTTTTGTCGGGAAATATGTTAATTCTAATTCCAAGCAAGATATAGATACCGGAATAAAGGAACCTTGCCTATTTCGTAATTAGGCGACAATGAGTCCCAGATCATAACTAACCCCTTGATCCCAGAATACAAAGGGTATCAAGTACTATTTTGATGTAATTAGCCAAGTGTTGGCAATCTTGTGTAAGTACTGCAATAAAACAAACAAAGAAGAAGAGAAACGCAAACCCAATTAGACAAAATCAAAGTCGAGGCAAGGATTATATCCTCTAGCCTTAAGACAGATTCACCCCGCACCGGGTGCTTACGGATTATCGATGTCTGTCTCCCAGGATACAACGACTTTCTTCTCGATGTAGTAGCACTCCAAACTTCGAGAAACGGCGAACCAAACTTTAAGTGATGAACTCTATCTTTTACAAAAAGCTTAATGATTTTAGAATACAGTGAATGAAAATTGGGTTTTCTGATTGATTGCAATCTCTAAGTGTGTGCAAGGTATTTATAGAATTACTAGTACCTCTTCAATGAAGAATCATGATTCTTAAAGGATTTCTTCAAGGGGTGTGTCTCTAGAATTCCAATCTGAATTCCCGAAGGGTTGTTTCCCCTTCACGCTTTGGTTTTAGGTTTCCTACAGTTTCAAACTTGAAACTATGTTAACCTAACTAATAGGCCAAACTAGGATTAAGCCCATAAATACTAAACCAGCCCAACACCCAAATCCACACGGCACTAGTGATATGAATTGTTCATTCATATATAGAAAATTGGATCCAGTTTTCTAACAATCCCCCACATGAATGAAAATTCTTTGACTAACAATGTGAGTGAAAATGCAGACAGACACTAGAGAGAGTTCAAACGGAAATAAATTGTATGGGGATAGGTAGCTTTCGCCTTGAACCTTCCTTAGTGAATAGCTATCGGGCTTACTACTGGGTCAGTGTGCCATAGGCTTTGAACTGTCAGTTTTTAAGTGTAAACCAAGACAATAACTATCACACAATTTATTTCCTCACCAAGTTGGTTCTCATGGTTGTGTTCATTTCGGCCCTGAACAATTCCCGGAATTCATGAAGCGCTTTTAGATGAACCCAACCTATCAAAGGTTCTCACGGAAGCGGCCACACTTCTCACTTCATATAGGTGATTTCCTATTTAAGAGTATCCTGCCATACCCTATTTGGAATTTCCAAATCTTAGGAATCATTAAAAGCATCGCTTATCCTTAAATACGCGACAGGCAACACTGTTTCATCATAGGAATGGGTAGAAACATATCTTTATTCATGTTCCCCAGTGCTTCGTGTGAATCGTCCTTAATTTCTGTTGTCCCGTTGAACCTAGATCTTGGGATCTCCAGTCAACTAGGTTGGGTTTCCCTTAATACGATTCATTACCTGTAGGCTTTAAGCCCATTCCCCTCGATGATCTATAGACTTGCTCTCTAGACAAACCTTTAGTAAATGGATCCGCTAGGTTGTCCTTGGACTTCACATAATCGATCGTAATAATTCCCATTGAGAGCAATTCTTTCACGGTCTTGTGTCTCAATCTTATATGTCGAGACTTACCGTTATATATATCACTCCTTGCTCTGCCAATTGCAGATTGACTATCGCAATGAATACAAATTGCAGGCACGGGCTTTGGCCATATCGGAATATCTTCTAAAAAGTTTGAAGCCACTGCTTCTTCCCCTGCTTTATCTAAAGCAATAAACTCAGATTCCATTGTGGATCTGGCTATAAGAGTTTGCTTAGAAGATTTCCAAGATACCGCTCCACCACCTATTGTAAATACATACCCACTAGTGGATTTAACATTTTTAGAATCTGATATCCAATTCGCATCGGAATATCCTTCTAATACAGGTGGATATCTAGTATAGTGTAATCCATAATCCCGGGTATATATCAAGTACTTTAATACCCTAATTATAGCCTTCCAATGGTCTTTTCCTGGATTACTCGTAAATCTGCTTAATTTATTTACCGCACAAGCTATGTCCGGACGAGTGCAATTCATCAAATACGTTAAGCTACCAATTATACGAGAATACTCTACTTGTGATATACTTTGATCACGATTTTTCGCTAGATGAAGAGTTGGATCAATAGGTGTTTTTGAAACGCCTCCATCATCCTTCTCAAATTTACTTAGTATGCTCTCAATGTAATGAGATTGAGATAATACCAAGCCGTCTGATGCCTTAGAAATCTTTATTCCTAAAATAACATCAGCAACACCTAGGTCTTTCATATCAAACTTGCTCTTTAGAAGTTTCTTTGTATCGTTAATAACTTCCATGTTATTACCCATGATAAGCATATCATCAATGTAAAGACATAAAATTACACAACCCTTTGGTGTATGCTTGAAATAGACACACTTGTCACATTCGTTTATTTTAAAACCATTTGATATCATCACACTATCAAATTTTTGGTGCCATTGCTTCGGCGCTTGTTTTAACCCATAGAGTGATTTTACCAATTTACAGACTTTCTTTTCTTGACCGGGAACTACCAAACCTTCAGGTTGTTCCATATAGATTTCCTCATCTAATTCACCATTTAAGAAAGCCGTTTTAACATCCATTTGATGTATCTCAAGGTTATATAATGCAGCAATTGCAATTAATACTCGGATTGAGGTTATTCTCGTTACAGGAGAGTATGTATCGAAATAATCTAATCCTTCCTTTTGCTTATAACCTTTTGCTAAAAGTCTCACCTTATACTTGTCTACTGAACCGTCTGGTTTCATCTTTCTTTTAAAAATCCACTTGCAGCCCAAAGGCTTACAGCCAGGGGGAAGATCCACCCATTCCCAAGTGTGATTTTTCAAAAGAGATTGAACCTCACTATCTCTAGCCTCTTTCCGAAAGGTGCTTCGGAGTCGACATTGCCTCTTTGAAAGTTTGAGGTTCACTTTCTAACAAGAATGTTTCAAAATCAGAGCCAAAAGATGTAGATTTTCTCATTCTTTTACTTCGTCTAGGCTCATTAATCGTAAGTTAGAACTATCTTGATTAGATTGATTTCTATCAATCTGATCAAAAGTTCTCTTGTTACTCAATAGTTCATCTCGAGTCACTTACACTCGCACCTTTATTCCTATCTTTACATGGAAAGATATCTTCAAGAATACGGCATTTCTAGATTCAATTATCGTATTTGTGTGAATATAAAATTTCCGATCTATGTACCGAGAAATCTATAAGCACTACTATTTTCTCGCATATCCAATGAAAATTCCATCGAAGGTTTTTGGACCTATTTTTACCTTCTTAGGTAAAGGAACTTCCACTTTTGCAAGACACCCCCACACCTTTAAGAATTTATAGGAAGGTTTATGGCCTTTCCATAATTCATAAGGGGTACTTTTCTTTTTCTTATGAGGTAGTTTGTTTAGGATATAATTTGCGGTAAGGACAGCTTCCCCCCCACAAATTATCCGGCAATCCTGAACTTAGTAATAGAGCATTCATCATTTCTTTCAATGTACGATTCTTGCGTTCCGCAATGCCGTTTGATTGTGGATTATATGGAGCAGTGGTTTGGTGGATAATTCCATGCTCCGAACAGAATTCCGCAAACGGTGAATCATACTCAGTGCCTCTATCACTTTTCAGAATTTTAATATTTCTATTCAATTGATTTTCTACCTCATTTTTATAGTGCTTAAATATATCTATTGCATCGTCTTTCCCTCTCATTAGATAGACGTAGCAATATCGATTGCAATCGTCAATAAAAGTAATGAAATACTTTTTCCCATTTCTTGTTTGCACCGATTTAAAATCACAAATATCGGTATGAACCAAATCTAGTGGTTCCGTATTTCTTTCAACGGGATGAAAGGATGACCTTGTTAATTTTGCTTCTACACAAATTTCACATTTATGATTTATATCAATGTGACACTTCGGTATTAGATCCATGTTAATTAATTTTCGAATCGAACCATAATTAACGTGGCCTAGTCTACCATGCCATATATTTGATGACTCCACCAAATAAGAAGAAGCAATTTCCTTTTTATTCCCTTTAGGAATCACATTGAGTGCGTTTAATTTAAACAACCCATCACACAAGTATCCTTTACCAATATGCATATCACTCTTTGATATGACAATGTTTTCATACATACATACAATTCTAAAGCCATTCTTAACTAATAAGGAATACGAAATTAAGTTAATTCGCATACCCGGTGCATGTAGAACGTTGTTCAAAGTGAGTTCTTTTCCCGAAATCATTTTGAGGCTGATTTTTCCTTTTCCGACGACTTTTGTTGTCGCACAATTTTCCATAAACAGCGTTTCATCGTCCACGGTTTGATAAGACATAAACATGTTTCTATCGGTACAAATGTGGCAAGTAGCTCCACTGTCGATCCACCATTCTCTAGAATTTCCAACTAATTTTACTTCCGATGCGACTGCCATCGTATTTATGCAAGTGTTGAGTTCCATTTTTGTACTGTACTACAAATTTCCAAAAGTTAGTTCTGCTGATAAGTAAAGCACAAACCAGAAACAGGAAAAAGGGTACGTTCTGTTGAGTTGAGATAAAATTACAAACTCTGTGCCTGTCAGGTTTGTTAATATAGTCCCCCTGTAAACGTCCAACTATATAACACATGCACTAAAGACGAAGTTTCAAAGGCACTGTCAATGATGGACAGAGTATGAAGCCTAAGTATATATCTCAAATACTAAAGACAGAACAAACAAGATGTACAGTAACCAAAATTAAATATTGGATTCCCAATCAAAATAGTAAACACTAAACTATCAATCCAACGGGATTATAGTTTGACCAGTAGTGTCAACCTGCGCAAAAATACACCGATTAAAATTTCGTGCCGACCTATACACAGGCTAAACAAACAAATTTTATTAGCGTTTGTACCGTTAGGAACTGAAAGGAAAGGGAGATAATCGATCTACGTTACAGTACACACAAGAGAATAAGAAACCTTTGTCTTAAGATTGTTGGCAATCTTGTGTAAGTACTGCAATAAAACAAACAAAGAAGAAGAGAAACGCAAACCCAATTAGACAAAATCAAAGTCGAGGCAAGGATTATATCCTCTAGCCTTAAGACAGATTCACCCCGCACTGGTGCTTACGGATTATCGATGTCTGTCTCCCAGGATACAACGACTTTCTTCTCGATGTAGTAGCACTCCAAACTTCGAGAAACGGCGAACCAAACTTTAAGTGATGAACTCTATCTTTTACAAAAAGCTTAATGATTTTAGAATGCAGTGAATGAAAATTGGGTTTTCTGATTGATTGCAATCTCTAAGTGTGTGCAAGGTATTTATAGAATTACTAGTACCTCTTCAATGAAGAATCATGATTCTTAAAGGATTTCTTCAAGGGGTGTGTCTCTAGAATTCCAATCTGAATTCCCGAAGGGTTGTTTCCCTTCACGCCTGGTTTTAGGTTTCCTACAGTTTCAAACTTGAAACTATGTTAACCTAACTAATAGGCCAAACTAGGATTAAGCCCATAAATACTAAACCAGCCCAACACCCAAATCCACACGGCACTAGTGATATGAATTGTTCATTCATATATAGAAAATTGGATCCAGTTTTCTAACACCAAGTCATTAGAATCAGATTGGAACGATCCAAAGTAGAATTAATCTTCAATTGGGATCAATCTTCAAGCTACATTAAGAGGGAACTGCAGTGGCATGCTTTTCAATTGGGATATAATCTTTGTATGATTCTGTAATTTTTTTGTTATTTTCCTTTTTATCGGCTTTCTTCTTACTACTTGTAAGAAGTTCTCGGTACCTCCCTCTTTTTCCTAATAAAATCTCTTCTTTATAAGAAAAAAAAAAGAATGAAAATTTTGCGACATTATTCATTCTAGGAAGACATTGTAATGACAAGGGAACACAAAAAAACGTCACGTTATTTCAAGTTCCCCTAGTGTACATATTTCAGCAATATTTCAAGTAGAAGGTGTATTTATCATGTAAATTTGATTGATATGAATTGTTACGATAAGGTGTAGTGTTTATTATCTTCCTCTTTTGTGTTGAACGACGTACATTACTAAATTCGTTTTGGTTCTTTATATCTTTGGAATATTGGCAGTACAATAAATATTATTGGAGAAAACTAAAATCTAACCCACATAGCCGTTATTTACATTTCGAAAGAAGAGGGAGATTCTGGATTCGTTTGCATCAGATTTTGTTTTAATAATGTAATCAGAAAATGATACGAAAAGACTTAATAATGTACGTTTATTAATAATCTAATTATTTTTATATATAATAAAGATTTAGACATCTTCATATCATGCTTTATTTGTTTTTCTTGATCCGTAAAACTTCACGCTTTATATGTACATTTGAACTGGATGAAGTTATGGAGATGATTTTTTAAGTAAGTGTATTATTATATTTATTTACCCGAGTATCCCGTTTTTTTTTAAAAGCTAAATGAATTTACATCAAAAATTCTTCCGTTCTTTCTAAAATCTGACGGTGAAAAGTGATGAGTGCCAAATATTGCATATTTATACATCTATTTATTGGCATTTAATTCATCTTTTGTACTCAGTAATCAGATATTATCCCAGATTCTGTGTTTTCTTTGTTTTCAAGAATAAATATTTGTATTAATTAATTTTGTGTTTTAAGGTAATAAATAAAGCTCGGAGAAATTTAGGAGCCAAAAGAGCAGAGAATTGGAGACGAGAGCCTATGGAGCAGAAAGCCAAAGCCCGCGTGCGCATCAGTTGCAACCCAACAAGTAGCAACCCATCTACAAGACATGGGCCCAAGCTACCCGTGACCCGGATCCAATCCCGTCCTTTCCGAGCCGTTCATATCTCGCTTATCTTCATCCTACGCTCGCTACAGCATGTTCATCAAATATCGATGTGCCCGCTTCACACCCTAGTTGCCTATACCTACACCCTATTCGACCAAACCCATTCCTCTCTTCTTATTCTCTTTCTTCTCTTCTCTCCTTCATACCCCGACAACTTGCAGAGCTCTTCCATTCCCTTCTCTTCCCCATACCATACCATGGCGGACCACCTCACCATCACCATCTTCTTCTCCGACAGAGCAACCAACACCGCCACCTCTAGTTTTAGTTATCTCTCGCCTTAGCCTCTCTCGTAACCCTAGAGGCTATGTAAGAGATAAATGGAACTAGGGTTTCTCGAGCAAGAGGAAGCAAACATCAATCAAGAGCCGAGTGTGAAGAGACGAGCGATTAGAGAGTATGGGCGATTGGGTATGGTTCAATTTCGATTTTTGAATTGAATTAGGGTTTAGAATTTTGCAGGTATAAATAGAAGGGAGTAGAGGATGTTAAAGCTCATGCCTGGACTAGCCAGAGCACCAATTTTAGGTTAATTTGTGTTTGAATCATGTTGTAAATCAATTTGCTAGGGTTTAGATGAAACCCTAACCTACCACTGTGTTTTTCATACTTCATATGTTTTTCTTGGATGCTTAACTATTTTTAAGATAAAATTTGATCTTAGTATGTCTCTACCTTGCTCTCACAGTGTATGCCCTGTATGCATTGTAGTTAGAATACCTCTGTGTTGATTATGCTACAACTCAAGCTTAACTATACTATTATTGATTCTCAGATTAGTTGTGCTTTAGTTAGACAGTTAATGCTTTGGATAAATACCTTAGTTGTGATCAAAACTATCAAATGGAGAAACACCTTAGAGACATGGTAGATTTGACACTTCTCCCCTATCTGTCATAAGGACAAGAATAACATCTTTAGTTGAAGACATAGTGTAGGTTAATGGTGGATTTGAAGACCCTAGCATCCCCATTATCATTATATCACATATTGTTTTACTGTTTCAATCACTACTGCAAAATCAGTCGTATCGACAAACAACCAAAACCATATTTGTGTTACATTTCATAGAAATCAGTTTAGGAAGCCTTTAGATCAACATACAGCACCACAAGTCTCTGTGGTTCGACCCGTATTTGCCCAGTTCTGCTTTGTAGACACCGTGCACTTGCGGTTATAACAAGTAGGAAAAAACAGACCACCTTCCAAGCCTACCAAGTTTTTGGCGCCGCTGCCGGGGACTTGGCGTGTGCTGTGCTGATCCTTAGCTTTCTTCACTGTTTTTCCACTCACCCCTGTACATATTCACCTTGAATTATTGCTTTTAGCTTTGTATTAGTTGTTAATTTTCTTCTTCTGTTACAACCATTGCATTTTAGTTGTTAATCTTAACGTAATTAATCTTAACGTAGTTAATCTTAACTGCATTTTAGTATCCTCATCTGTGCATTGCATTTAGCATCTGTCTTTGCATTTGTACATTGTCATATCTCTTCTTCTTGTTCAACTCATCTAGCACACCCCATTTGTAGTTGCATTCACTCCCTTAGCTGCATACTGTGTAAACCCTTCCCTGTCAGTCCAAATAAACACCACAGTTCTTTACTTTTCCCCTGTGTCAGTCCAACTTATTCTCAGGCTTGCATTAATTTTCTTCATCTTTGCCTTAACATGCACATCCCAGAGAACTAAAAATCTTTGTTGAGCCAGCAGGTACCTGTGAGCTGTTGAGCAAACCCAAGGAAGAGAAGGAAAAGGCGCAGAACTTGAACACTGAGCAGCCCATGTTATTCATAATATTCATGTGAGTGGATCATAGATAGTTGAGAATGCTGTAACTTTGTGTTGAATATATGGGCATATGCATGAATATGTAATCACACATATGAGCTTTGTATCACCTGTGCATTGCTGAAATTTGCCTGAGCTACAACTTGGTTAACCAAGTTGGCTGCAAACCCTACCGGAGCTACAACTTTGAATTTCCATGATCTGTGAATCACAAACATGCTAGCTCAGAATGCCCTAATCTTGTGCTAACCAATATGCATATGTGAAATAGCCACCATTCTATGCCCCGTGCCTCATTGTTCTCGTTGTCGATCCATATAGCATTTTGAATTTGTGTTTGCTAGCTACTCTGCTGCTTTAATCTATGCATGACTACAATTGTACTAAGCATCCTTGTTTGTGAACCATTACACCCTGTAATCTTATGCATGCTTGATCTTGTTTTAAACCTTGTATGATCTTTCACCTCCAAGCTCACCTTTGTCATTTTCACTTATGCTAAACTCCGCAGATCTGCAAACAACTTGTGTGTAAACCCGTGACCACCACAACCCATCTCGCCCTGCAATTGGTGGTGCATAAAGTTGTGAGCATTGAGGTCAACCGACCCCGTTGACTCCATCACCCTGTGATAACCTGATAAACCATCAACCTTGGTACCTTTGCATGATAAGCCAGTCACTTTGCTGAGCATTACTCAGCCTGCAATATCTGAAATTTGGGCATAATTTAGTGACACTTGAGAAAAATTTGTGTTAGTTGAAAACTGGTATTTTTGTGTGTTCTATGCATGGAATTTTGGATGAACTAGTTGCCTCGTCTTTGCAACTCCTAGGACTCAACAAGGCCTTACTTAGCTCCAGCCCCTGTAGCTGTTGAGTTTAAGCTGCAACCTGGTTGACCAAGTTGGCTTTTAGCCCTAGCAACATCAACTGATTAAGTTACCCTGTACCTCTATGCAAGCTTCACTCTGTCATCCAAATCTATGTGAACATGTTGAGCTATCTGTCATGTACCATTGAGCATACATCTGTGAAAACTAGAGAATCCACCAAACCAGTTGACCCTCTCTGTGCTGTCAACTAACATGAAAATTGGCCAATCTGTTGCATCTGTGAAGTTGTAAATCTGCATTGAGCTGCCCTGTTAACCTATGCTGTGAGTTGCACTTAGAATTGTGTTGTGCAAACTAGCCAAGCTGTACTTGAGCTGCCAACAGGCATAACCCTCACACAAGCTGTGATGTGTTATTTTTGAGAGGCTGTGCATAGCTATCTGTTCACACAACCAATTGTTGTTTTTCTTGTGCTTGGCCTGACCAGGGCTGCAGATAACTTACCAAGCTGGGCACATAGCCAGTGCATGAGCTGAGCTGCTCTTAGACCTGTGTTGAGAAAGCTTGCCAATCTCTGCACAAACTGAAGCCTCCACATCCTGGGCTGTGCAACTGGGTTGTGCAACAAAACTGCTCACATACCGGGCTCGCAAAACCAAACTAAAACCCACATAACCAAATCGTTACCCACCTATTAGGTTGGGCTTTACAACTTCAAAAGCAACCTTCCGGGCTTACACTTACAATCAGTGTCATTTTCTTTTGTGGGTTGTATCTCTACCGGGCTGTGTACAAACTTGTTCTGTGCATGAGCTATTTGCACAAACTTGAAGCCCACATAAACCAAACTTGAAGCCCACTTAAACCAAAGCCCACACAAACCAAAACCCACTTAAACCAAACTGAGCCCACAACAACTGGGCTTTGCATAACTACTAAGCTGTGCATTTTTGCATAACTTGGGCTTGCATCTGGACTTAGTATACTTGATGTGTGCTAGGATATAGTGCTTCTATTTAAGCCCAAATTGAGTTGCTAGATCATGTCGGATTTTGGTCCCTTAAATGGAGATACAAACAAATCCATTAGAGAGCTTGCTTACGGGCATGCTTCACAATATGAGCTCCCCACAGTCCATGATGATTTTAGGGAATATTATGAGCCTTCTCAGGGCCCTGACTCCACATACCCTAATCATTATGAGCACATGTATCATCCACCACAGGTTGAAAATGAACACTTTTCTCATATCCAGTCATCACTTCTCGATCAATTAGAAGCTCAAGTATCTGCTTTAGAAAGGAAATTACATGAGCAATCTGTCGAATCTAATCCCCCTAGGCACTATGAAATGTATGCTTGTACCTTATGTGGTAGCTTAGACCACCCCGAGAACTGCTACATTTTACATGAGTTTAGGAAGTCTAGGGAAAGCCATGATAACCATGCACACATGCATTATCCATCACAGTGGGAAGTTGAACAATGTTATAATCCCCCGACCTCGTATACGCACTCAGTGGAAGAAAACCTCATAGAGCAAAACAATGCTAGGTTTGAATTGAATGCAATGCATGATCATCCATATAGCAACATGTATGAGTTTCCCTTGTGTAGTGAACCACGTGCACAACCATGTAATGATCATTCATATGAAACATGCATACCCACTAATGAAGACTCCCCTTCACTTGAACATCTCACTTTGATTCTTCAAATGAACCTGATTCAGTCACAAAATGAAGAATAGAGGGAAGTTCATGATAGGATGTTTGTTATCTCTGATAATTTTGAAAATAGTGTTTCTATTCCTACTCATGCAACTAACACTGAATATGAACCTAATCTAGAGGTAAATGAGTACACTAGAAATGCTACAAGTTTGAATAGGGAAATGCATTTTTGTTATGATGATGATGATGATGATTATGATATGTTAGAAGAGCATGTGCATGCTGAAAATAGGGTGGAATCTTTGGGTTCAGAGACGTTAGGCGTCTCTTCTGTGAACCCTATGAATGATACTTCTTCTAACATTCATATATGTGATGTTAACTCTGAGCTTGGGTTTGTGAAATTCTTTAGTGAAAGTGAGCATGCTACACAACTTGTTTGTGACTTAGGAAAAGATTAATCTTATGTTGACACTAATGTTCTTTTGGATCATGCTATTATTGTTGTGTCTGATTCCCTGTCCATATCACAATATGTTGCCTGCTCTGATGATTATGACATGGTGAGTGATGAATTGTTCTATGCAGGTGAACATGATCTACCTTCTTCTGACTTTAGGAAAGTGTGTGATGGTACAAATGATCTTATACATGAACACAACTTAGATGTACCTAATCTCTCTCCTAAGGCACAGATTGATACTCCTCCGCCAAACCTAGGTGTAGTTTGTTACAAAATTGCAAAACCAACTTTTCTGAAAATGCCTAATTTAGGCCTCGAGCTTTGTACTTCCCAAGTCCTCTTGGACTATTTTGCATCAAAGTATAACACTTTTAAAGAGCCACAGTTGGAATGTGTATATCTGCCTGTTCTTAGCAAAACTCATTTTGAGTTAGACCTTTTGCATGATGTACCTTTAAAGTTGCAAGATTTTGTGCTCAAGAACACATCTGTTGACAAGTTTAGGTTTGGGGGAAAACCATTCTCATATGCAGTCTTACTTGCACTCTCATGTTATATTTGTGTAAGGCTGTTGATGTTTGTACATATCGTCTTTTGGGTTGACCCTCAACTCTTTAGATTGTTGGTGTATGGTGAATTTTCATTGTATATAATCCAGTAGGACTTGTTAAATTTTTCTTTCTTGAATCGGTTGAGTCTTCTTGTGCATATATTGTGCTAATCCGATATGATATGTTGGATTCTAGCCTTGACTAATGAAGCTCTAACCGTGCTCACGCCGACATCCCGGTAATCTCTTCCCTTTTCTCTTAAAGATAGTTCTCATGGTATGTGACTGTTTAAAATTTTATCATCTGTTGACACATTGAGGACAATGTTTGATTTAGGTTTGGGGGTGCATTTGCATTTAGAGTTTTTAGTCTTTCTTTTATTAAAAAAAAAAAAAAAAAAAACTCTTTTTGTAAATAAAAACCTCCTACTTTTAGAGATTTTAGAGTCACTAGGATGCTTCTAGCTACGTTTACATAGAGAGTCTGACCGAAATAACAGAAATTGGAAGTACTGGAGAACACAATCGGGTTTCTTAGTTGATTAGAGCGTTAAAGTTGGATTTAACCATACCGGAGGGCGAATTAGGTGTTGTTTAGATATTCGGTAGTAGAATTGTGATCATCCATAGTGGAGACTACCCATTTTACATCAAGTGAGGCACCAACCTTCAATTTTTTGCAACTTTCTAGAAAAGTTTGTTAGAGTGTGTGTCACCGTACGTCAATTCAGGTAGGAATGGTGAGCTACCCAACTTCGCACCAATTTCAGCACTACTTTTGATCTCTTGAGTGTTATTTTTGTCAATCATGAGGGTGACGTTTAAAGATGAAAACTTCTTCTAAATACCGATTTGCAGTTAGCATCACTCTCTCCCTCTCAACAACATCAACAGATTCATAGAAACACATCATCGTCGGCAGAGTTTTGAGCAACAACATGGAATATTTGAAGAAAAGTTGATAGAGTCCAAGGTTTACGTGCAACAAAGAAAAGAAAAGAAGATGAGAATTAATGAAGTTTGTGAAAAATTGAGTTTTATTGTTATTTTCATTTCATTCATTAAAAAAAAAAAAAAAAAAAAAAAATAAATAAAATGTTTGTCAAGTTTTTGTGAAGTTCAGAAGTTCGTCATCACCATTTGAAGACCGAAGATTGAAGACGTTTCTATGAATGCTGAGAGAGTGATATTAATTGCCGGTCGGGTGAGAAGGTAAGTGAGTACTCCCATCCTTGCTAATGGTTGATTTCCTTTCTTAGAGATCATCAGAAAAAGATTTTTTTTGTCCACACTTCTGTGGAATCTCCAGAAATTATTTCGGAAGGTTAACCTTCTTACCTACAACGTGTGCAGGATTTCTCTCTTTATTCCTGCATGCACACATGAGAGACTAAAAAAAGCGGTCTTTTTGAGTGCAATTATCATAAAACCCCAATGGTGAGGTAGAAGTCGAGGCTTATGATCACAATTGAATCCGAATTCTTTCATATGGTATGGTTACTTCTCGCTCAACACTTAAGGATGAGAATGCGTTCTTCGGTAGTTCTAACTTCTTGTTACTAGCATGCATAAACTCTATATACTCATAGCTTCTTGGATACTTGAGACTCTTTTACACTCTGAAGTTGGAGAAGGTTTTGTGGGTACACCTCTGGTAAACCCTCACGAGACTACAACTCGTCCACTAGGGACACCTAGGGGTTTAAAGGCTTAGTGCATACGCTAAATGCATTCGAGAGACTGCGATTGGGGTATAGTTAGGATTTCTTCATTTTCGTTTCACTTGAGGACAAGTAAAATTCAGGTTTGGGGGTATTTGATGAGTGCCAAATATTGCATATTTATACATCTATTTATTGGAATTTAATTCATCTTTTGTACTCGTAAATCGAGATATTATCCCGCATTCTCGTGTTTTCTTTGTTTTCAAGAATAAATATTTGTATTAATTAATTTTGTGTTTTTAGGTAATAAATAAATCTCGGAGAAATTTAGGAGCCAAAAGAGCAGAGAATTGGAGACGAGAGTCTATGGAGCGTAAAGCCAAAGCTCGCGCATCGGTTGCAACCCAACAAGTAGCAACCCATCTACAAGACATGGGCCCAAGCTACCCGTGACCCGGATCCGAGCTCCGTCCTTTCCGAGCCGTTCGGATCTCGCTTATCTTCATCCTACGCTCGCACAAACATGTTCATCAAATATCGATGTGCCCGCTTCACACCCTAGTTGCCTATACCTACACTCTATTCGACCAAACCCATTCCTCTCTTCTTCTTCTCTTTCTTCTCTTCTCTCCTTCATCCCCGACAACTTGCAGAGCTCTTCCATTCCCTTCTCTTCCCCAGCCATACCATGGAAGACCACCTCACCATCACCATCTTCTTCTCCTGACAGAGCAACCAACACCGCCACCTCTAGTTTTAGTTATCTCTCGCCTAGCCTCTCTCGTAACCCTAGAGGCTATGTAAGAGATAAATGGAACTAGGGTTTCTCGAGCAGAGGAAGCAAACATCAATCAAGAGCCGAATTGACAGAAGAGACGACTGATTCAGAGAGTATGGGCGATTGGGTATGGTTCAATTTCGA
The DNA here is from genome assembly GCA_023531295.1 of Papaver armeniacum. Lineage (NCBI taxonomy): Eukaryota > Viridiplantae > Streptophyta > Magnoliopsida > Ranunculales > Papaveraceae > Papaver > Papaver armeniacum. The sequence continues at coordinate 345,814 of JAJJWW010007123.1, forward strand.
TTTTTGAATTGAATTAGGGTTTAGAATTTTGCAGGTATAATTAGAAGGGAGTAGAGGATGTTAAAGCTCATGCCTGGACTAGCCAGAGCACCAATTTTAGGTTAATTTGTGTTTCAATCATGTTGTAAATCAATTTGCTAGGGTTTAGATGAAACCCTAACCTACCACTGTGTTTTTCATACTTCATATGTTTTTCTTGAATGCTTAACTATTTTTAAGATAAAATTTGATCTTAGTATGTCTACACCTTGCTCTCACAGTGTATGCCCTGTATGCATTGTAGTTAGAATACCTCTGTGTTGATTATGCTACAACTCAAGCTTAACTAGACTATTATTGATTCTCAGATTAGTTGTGATTTAGTTAGACAGCTAATGCTTTGGATAAATACCTTAGTTGTGATCAAAACTATCAAATGGAGAAACACCTTAGAGACAGGGCAGATTTGACACTTCTCCCCTATCTGTCATAAGGACAAGAATAGCATCTTTAGTTGAAGACATAGTGTAGGTTAATGGTGGATTTGAAGACCCTAGCATCCCCATTATCATTATATCACATCTTGTTTTACTGTTTCAATCACTACTGCAAAATCAGTCGTATCGACAAACAACCAAAACCATATTTGTGTTACATTTCATAGAAATCAGTTTAGGAAGCCTTTAGATCAACATACAGCACCACAAGTCTCTGTGGTTCGACCCGTATTTGTCCAGTTCTGCTTTGTAGACACCGTGCACTTGCGGTTAGAACAAGTAGGCAAAAATAGACCACCTTCCAAGCCTACCAAAAAGAATTTGAGATGCTGGGGAAAATTAAAATCAAATTCAGAAGATGATGGTATTTGTCTGCCTTTTCACTTAAGGATGGAGAGTGGTATTTTCACCGGTAGAAATTTTAATGTTTATAAATTTCTTTAATGATCGAGTGGAAAGTAATAATTAAATTGCTCAAAGATACGGATTGTTGTTATAAAGAAATTATTACTCCTTGGTTTGTAGAGGCAACTCATCTTAACCAATTTTGTAAAAATGGTTTAAAAAGAATAAATATTTCGTGAAAATTAGTTCTGGAATTACCTGGAAATAGTACAAAATAAGTAAAAAAAACCTTGACCCTAATGTGAACAAACTAAAAAAAAATTAAGCATACACGACCAAAGTTACCAAACTATTACAAATTGCTGTGAAGTTCAATTAAAAAAAGACATCATAAAGACAATGTGGATCAGGAAAAGATTCTAAACAAATTGAGAATCAAGGCATTTCCAATACCGAGTCCCACAAATTTATTTGGGACCTACCAGCTCACCCCTAAAAGGTTAACAGATCCAGATTATGGCTGGTGTTCATTTGGGCATGCACGAGTTCTCAGCCTATCTAGACCCCCTCATCTGAAGATGCTAAAGATTAAATTTTCTGAGATCAGTTAGTTATTCAAAAAAAACTATCAAGAAAGACATTGATCTAAAAATTCATCACATCTTTCCAAGTTATTATGGTACATTTTCGCACTAGTTTTTCAATGGACATACCTATCCAGGCGGAATATAATAGATTATTTCTTGATTTCTTGATTTTCTGAAGAAATTCAAAATCTATTATATTCCTATTAGACAGGATAAGCCTCGCTAGTTGACTGTCGTATCTATCTTTATCTTGACAGAGTATCATAGCTTTAAAGTACTTCAGGTTAAGTTTTTTAGATTTGAAATAATTATTTTGCAAATGACAAATCATTTTTATATCTTGTTATTCTCCATTGTTGCTTTCAATCTAGAGGAAGTTCATGCTTCAGAAAATGTAATGTCCAATATTATATATATCAAAATGGAATGATATTATGAATATGTAATAGCCATCAAAATTTTCATTGTTGGTCGTCTCTTTCCTTTCTAAAAATAAGATTATTTTTGATCAAACGAGAAAGAAGATTATTTTTTATTAGAAATCACAGTTACACATGAGATATAGCTAAGTATTTTTTTAATTAGCACTGTGGGTTCAACATATTTTCCCATCCATAGTTGCTAATTTTGTTGTGTATACCTCTTCGAATCATGGGTGGTTACAAACTTTACTTTGGAGAGGCCTTGAATACTATACGTTTCACAAGAGTCTAAACTTTGGTTTTAGAAGACGAGATATATGACAACAAATGTACGATCAACAATAATACCTACATAGATAATAAACAAGTCATTTTAGTTACTAATCATTCCAATGTAGCTCCTCACACGTTGTTAATTGATCATTTTATTCCGTTGAAATTGTTGAGATACGTTTTTTTTTATCTTTCGAGGTTTTTATTTTTGTGTTCATTTAGTTAGAATTTCAGATTTTTCGATGAGTTACACAACCACTTGGTTTTTGTTCTCTTAAAATTAGGGTATTCACACAAATATCGATGTTACTGAGAAAGTTTTGAGATGGTGAAGAAAATTGAAACCTAATCTTCTTAGCATTTATTTGGATTGTATACTTCATTGCATTTTGCGTTGCACATACAATGCCATATTTGTTTTAGGTGGTAGGGAGAGATTCGATTTTCCATGGTAGAGCTTGGTTGAGACCAAATTTGATTGTCACATGGTTTTTTGGGAGGAATTTGAAAGCTTTGAGCTAACTACGAGGTTAAGGTTTAAAATCTTCAAGAGTTTCTTCCTCGACACTGTTTGTGCATTCTTCTATGTTTAACATGTTGCTAAATTTCAATTATAAATACAAAGACATGTGGTACATCATGATTTTTAAATGCCAATGATATATAGTAAAGACAATGGGTAGTTTAATGTATGAACATTATTTAAACCCGTAAAAGTGTGTACAATTAAGGGATGTAGACCTATTTTCCTCTTAACACATGTGTACAAAATCATTGCCAAAGTGTTAGTAACAAGACTGAAATTGGAAATGGACAAGCTCATATCCCATGTTCAATGTGCATATATTGAAGGAAGACAAATAATAGATATATGGTACATTGATTGCTAATGAGCTCGTTGACTCAAGACTTAGATCTAGCAGGGCTGGTATTATATGCAAAATTGTCTTTGAAAAGGAATTTGATAGGATTAACTAGAGGTACCTGGAGTTTATTCTTCATCAAATGGGTTATGGTAGTAAGTTTTACAAGTGGCTAAGGTCTTTCTATTCTACTTCAACTTTTTCAATGTTAATTAATGGCTCTACTTTTGGCTACTTCACTATATCAAGGGGTGTTAGACAATGGAATCCTGTCTCTCCTTTTCTCTTTAATATTTCCATGAAGGGTTTCTCTAGATACATGGACAGATCTTCTCAACTCAGTATTTTCAGTAGTTTTTAGTAACTCCTTCTAGCATTATTGTCAATCACATGTAATATGCTGACGACGCTATTTTCTTCATTGATCACAGAAAAGAGGAATTACACAAGTACTTTGAGTATTTTGGTGATCTAAAGGTTAATACCTTTAAGACAAGACTCATAGGAATTGGTGATATTCTAGAGTTATCTGTTTGGGCTTCTAAATTAGTTGTGCCACTGAAAATCTACCTTTTTTGTATCTTGGAGTGCCTCTTGGAGCTAAGGCAACTTACAAGCATATATGGGATCCCATAGTTGAGAAGTTTGAGGAAAGACTAACATTCTGGGGAAAATTTTCTCTTTCTAAAAGAGGTAAACTTGCTCTCTTTAACTGCATTTTAAGTTCCTTGCCTATATACTACTTTTCTCTCTTTAAAGCTCATGTTTCAGTTTTTAAAATTTTAGAGAAGAAACTTTCTTTGGGAACATGAAGCTGGTTCAAAATTTTCTCATCTCATAAACTGGAGTCTAGTTTGCATAGACAAACAGAAAGGTACCACCGGTGGTTTGGGTGTTTGTAACTTGAGATTAATGAATCTGGCTATGCTTGCTAGTAGTTTCGGAGGTTTGTTCAAGAAAAGAATAGGTTGTGGTACAAAATTAATATCGACAAGTATGGTGATGATTACTCTTGTTGGGTGACACAAAAGATTAACACTTATCATGGTGTTTCTTGCTAGAAGACGATTGCTGAGACTGCACATCTAGTGAGTCTCAATTCAGTGTTGATTGTTCATTCGGGAAGGAATATCCATTTATGGAATGATGTTTAGTGTGGCAACACATCACTTGCTTCTGCTTTCTTTCACTCTACAAGTTATCTTGTAATAAGTCCTCAAAGTTAGCAGATATGATATCTCCATATGGAAACTGGAATTTCAATTAAATGAATCTCACTAAGATCGAAAAAAAATTCTTTTGCTGATTTTATGCTCAGTATTGGTAACTATCACCAGTGTTAGATGGCCTCTCAGATACTAGGAGATGGTCCCTCCATAGTTATAGTATTTTCAGTGTTAAAACTCTTTATGTTAAGTTGGTTGAAGATTTCAGAATTCAAGACTTTCCTCATCACTTTGTCTAGAAGAAGTCACTTCCTCCAAAGATAAACTTTCTGGTTTGGTGCTTAATGCATGAAAAGCTTAATATCATCGATGTTTTATAGACAAAAGGTGTGGATATCTATAATTATTGTGTACTTTTTGGTGATGATACAGAATCACAAGATCATATCTTCCTTCACAAGGTACGGTCTTTGGTCATTCTTAGTAATTGTTGATCTTGGGTTGTGCCTGGTAGTATGAGGATGTTATCTCTCAGTTGGCACCATGTGTGTACTTTTCAAACTCATGGAATTATATTTGGAGTTTGATTCCTGCTGCAGTTGTCTTCACAATCTGGACGGAGACAAACAGACGTACTTTTGATCCAAATTACACTTTCAAAACAAAAGAAGATTTAGGTATGAAATTGAAATCTTTAATCTTGACTTGGGCAAATACGGCAGCAAGTTCATCTAAACTTTGCAAGTTCTGTTCTTAATAATTGGGAAGCTCTCTTTGTTTAACTTTGTTGTAATTTTTTTCTTTCTTTTAATCTACCATTGATAGAACATTTGTACATTCTTCTTTATTTAATTCATCTTCTCTTCTTATCAATTTTTTTTTTATTTAAACCCTTTTGTAACATTCCCTATATTTTGTCACCATCTTTCTGGGCATAAGGTTCTTTTTTCATGTAAATAGCAATGAGTATACACTATCAATAAATCATAATTTTATAGTTTAGGATGCATTCCAACTAGTTTTGTGGTGCATTCTGATTTGTTCATCAGCCCGGTGCACTCCTTATACTCTGGTGTTGCAGATGATATATGAACAAAAAACAATTGTGCACCTATTTTAGGGAAAAACTCTAAGTTTGTCCAGATGAAAACACAATTTTCTCCAGGTGAAAATGATAATGTTTCCATTCCAAATTATAATCTATGGAAATATCGAATTACACATTAATTCATCATTTATTGTTCTTTAGTATCATGGTATAATCTATGGAAATATCGATGTCTTAAAGAAAGTGAAATGGAGTAGAAAATTGAAACCTAAACTCATGGCATTTATTTTTATTGATTACCCAAAAGTAATTAGTAGTGCACTTGTGATGCTATATTTGTCATATGTGTTGGGCCCGACTTCGATCTTAGTTGCTTGTGCAATCTTCTATTTCTAATATATTGCTCATTTTTAAAAGAAATCGAGGAAATTGAAGTATTATGATTTTTAAATGTCAAGAGGAATAGTAAATATAATTGGGATTTGGAATTGGATATATGGTACACTCCTATATTTTGAGACTGATTTTTCGGGCCAAAGAAGTTTTTTTCATGCTAGCAATAATGAGTGCACCATCAATAATCCGCTTGTATGTAGTTTTTTGGTGTTTGTAGAGTCGTCCATTAGTTTGGTGCAGTCTTTTGGCCCTTTTATAATGTTGTTAGATTTTGAAAACAAGAATTGGACTTGAAAATTTAGCCGTCAGCCTGTAAAGTCAGAATACTGTGGATGGATGAAGTGAAAAGTTGATGAATTTTATTGGACAATTTTTTTCGGGCCGTAACTCATGTATTCTTGCCGATACCATAAAAAAACAAGAAATGATAATTTTCTACACCTGTTTCTAAGCGAAAGCTCTAAGTTTGTTGGAATGTAAACAATATTTCTCCATGAAAAATGAATAATGCTACCCTTCGTTTACTTGTAATTGGACCAGACTATAACTTTTCCTGATTAATATCGTTACCGACAGTCATTCAATTTTATAACCTACCCGCACTTTATTTGCTAAAGTTGTTGTCATCAAATTTTCACCCCAAAAACTCAACAATTTTATTTTAATATGTCTGTTATACGCTTAAAATGATACTCCCTCCATTCCTTTTTAGATGAGTGTTTAGGGTTATTTTCTTGTTCCACATTACTTGATAGTTTTCATATTTTCCCACAAAACTACCATCAATACCCTCACCTTTTGTCTTGGAACCATAAGTTTATTTTTAAACACACTAATAGTAATTAATGTTTGAAGACTTTTCTCAAGGGCATAGATAGAATTTTTTTATACCTCTCTCCATTTCTTAATCTGCGTGAAAACTCCAAAAATATCATCTAAAGTGGAACGGAGGGAGTAATTTATTAATATGTTCTTAAGTTGAATGAGCTGCATCACACTCTCTTTTGTTTTTCTAAAATAACTATATCTTTAGATGTCAAAGTTTTGAGATAGTGGAGAAAACTAAAGTTTAGGTCTTACAGCTGTAGACTTCGATATTATGTACTCACACAAAGAATTCAGGGTATAAGGGTAAGAAATAATTAGGTATTAGCAAAATTCTAACAAAGTGTGAATCGACTTCTGGTTAAAATGTTTCACCTTTTGACAAGGGTTTTATTAAGCAAAATAATGTAATGAAAAAACTACAACTCTTTTTTTTGTTCAATGGGAAAAATATAAAAGTAAAAAATAAATAAAAAGACCGACCATTTTTTTTTGTACCTTTTAATTCCTTTTCTTCGAAATATTTCCCAGGTATTATGTTCCTAACCGTCTGAACGTTGGCATGAATGACCGGTTGAGTTGAAGATTATTAGTGATCACCAAATTATTAACTCCAGATCCCAATTACACTATACGTATTACGTACTCTGATGCACATTACCAGAGTGAGAGGTTTTGGCAATGCCAATATTTGTAAAAAAGAAAGGTAATTAGTGGTTCCATATTGCCATGATTTATAAAGGGGATACCAGTCCTACTAAGTGCTGATACCATTTCATATAGGACAAAAGAATCCCATCGATCATGGCCGTTGGATCGATGAAATGGTATCAACACTTAGTAGGACTGGTATCCCCTTTATAAATCGTGCACATTGCGAGCGAACATTTAGTTGTTTATTAGTAAATAAATAATGACACTTTGCGGTCAAAATCGAAAAGATTGGGGGAAAACCATTTGAGCTAAGCTACACGGACCAATTTTTTTGAATTTAATGGAAGATAGACTTGAAAATTATCAAATAAATACACCAAAGGGTCTCCACCAAAAGTACCCACAGTCCACAGTCCACAGTTCTGTACAAGGACATTCACACTGTGTTTTTCGTACAATATTTTAGGTGAATATTCTAATGTTAAATTTCTATTGCATTGGGACAAGACTGCTGATGGGTACTGTTTTGCTTGCGGGGTACCAATATGCATATAGGACAAAAAAACATTTGCCTTTGGGTTGGTACACCCCAAGCAAAATGGTAACCCCTATTAGCAGCTTTGCATTGGGAGGTTATATTGAGTTATTTGCATCATGCCGGGTAAAATAAGGTGAATGAGAATAAGATATTTATCCATGTCAAGCCATAGAGTTCTCTAGTCTCTAGTGTCCCAAAATAAATTGTACCAATTATGTGGTTTTGTTGATGAGTGTGAACAAATTTAACACTGAAGAAATCAAGTTCATGTATGGCAACGGCATCAGATACGTCTTATTATTATTTGAAGCAGTGCTTGCACATTTTTGGCGCCATTTCTTGGAGATGCTGGCATTTTAGTAGTTCCCATGTACAATTAGGAATACTTATTTTTTTAAACTAACAAGAAAAAAGATGTAGTTTTTTTGAAGGTAAAAAAAAAGTGTAATGTAGTTTGCAATACAAAATCCAATTATCCAAATTTGTGTTTCACTTGGTCACCCAGTTACATAACTGTTAAATTAAGTCAACAACTTCAACTGAAGTGCCGCATGACCACTCGTTAGAGCATCTCCAACGGTGGGTGCTAAAAATCCTACGTGGAGTTTTTATTTAGATCCTTATTTATGAGATTTTATATATGTGAAAAAATAACAATGTTTTGCTCATGTACAGGGACTTACTTTTAAGATTAGTTTCTTGGATAAAGAATAAAAGTGATTTTTTTTTTTATTGGTTTAGAAAAATTTATTTGGAAATAATAATTAAAAAACTTGTTAAATTGATGACATGGGGGTCATTCTCAAGGTCTAAATAAGACCTTCTTATTTATTTTCACACCCCTCCTTTTTCGTAGGACCTACTATTGGAGATGGATTTATAGAAAATGGGGGTGCAAAATCTTACGTGTCATGAAAAATAAATGATTTCACCCTTTATTGGAAATGCTCTTAAAGAGTGTTGAGTATATCTCTGAACGATAACCTTAATTTGTGATCATGCAAACGAACTTTCTCACAACTTTATAATTGTTCAAACGAACTTGATGAAGTTGTTGGAATCAAGATTTTATCATAACTGTAAAACTTTGTATTCTTGTATGAGTAATTTATTTGCTAGTGTTATTTATTTCAAGCTAAGTGAGTCGTATCAAAATTCTATTTCTTTCATTTTAAATTAATGTCGAATATTTGTGTGAGAAATTTTGGGATGATGGTGATAACTAAAGTGAAATACTCGTAGCTAGCGATAAAAGAAGTTAGAGTAATTTGAAATTTTGTGTTGGATGTTGGGATTTGATCTTGCTTTTACTCCATTTCTGGCCAAGTCACTCGTAAATATGTATGTCACTTCTTAAGCAAAATTGGAAGAGTCATTCATGCTTTCTTTTCACATTAGGTAAAAATATTGGGCAGTGTAAAAATGATATCATTTCGGAAGTAGATATTCACCTGGCTAACCAAAATTTGTAATTATAATCATTCAGCTCTGTTGGAAGTTAAACCAAGATATGGTGATTTGGCTCGTGGATCAACATATGATGTTGATCCAGTCCAAGTGGATCAACTGTTGCAGTTGACGCAGTCAAGTTGGATCAACATATGTTGTTGACACACTATGCGATATTTGGAAGTTCGAGTTAACTAGAAGAGCAAGTTGTGTCGATTGCATGTTTTAGAGTTTTACTATATTTAGAGTTTCTTTGTGTTTCTAGAAGTGTGCTTTATTTAGAGTTTGTTTTTATTAGGAAAGTACTTTGAGTGATCGTCAAGTTTGTGAGACTATAAGTAGGCTAGTGAGCCATGAAGAATTGTACACCAAACTGATTATCAATGTAATCATTTATTTGCTTTCGTTTGTGCTCTCCTCTCTCTTGCTCGATCCTACATTTGGTATCAGAGCAAGGTGAGAGGAAGGGAGAGGATAAGGAGAGAAAAAGTTAGTCTTGAAGCTGCGTTTGTTTGGAGAAAATAGTTAGAGAATTGTTTTTCATCAAAGGAGAAGAAGTTGTGTGAAGTTTGATGCTTCGCTGATGTGTTAAAGAGTATGGCAACGTTTAACATAAGCGTTGTGAAGTTTTGATGAGTTTGATGTGTTAGGGTTCGAGAGTTTGAAAGAAGTAAAAAAAAAAAAAAGACGATGAATTGTTGTTGTTTTCTGGAGGAAGGAAGATGTTGTCTTGAAAGCAAGGTTTGTTTGTGTGCTATTAAAAAGTATGGATGATGATGTCCGTAGACCGGTGTATGGTACGATGGGTTTTGCTGGAGTCTCAGAAGCTTGAGAATAGAAATCAACAGAAAATTGTTTTTGCTGGTTGTCTTAAAGAAGAGTTTGTTGCTGCTACAACAACATCGAGAACAAGTAAAAGAAGGAAAAAGTTGCTGCCCTAGACTTGATTTCCGGAGATGATGGTTCTGTTGTTAGTTCGATGGAGAGATGAAAACAGGGACGTTCACTGTTTTTTCTTCTGATGCTGTTAACGATGAACATGAGCAGTTGAGTACCTGGTGTTGCTGTTGGTATTACCTGTAGTTGCAGGATTTCCCACAACACACCCCCTACAATATTTTGTAGATCTAAATCTATTTCATAGTCAAAATAAAGATTAAAGTGCTAAAATTATAAAATGGACACAAGGATTTTTTACATGGTTCGATCAATGTGATCTACATCCATGGTTCTTCACTATGATTGTTGAGGTTACATTAATATTACATTTACAATCTCCATTAATGTATATTTGGTGGAGCTATAGATCTAGTTTTTTGGGGAAGAAGATGATAAAGAAAATAAAGTCTCTCAAATATGTAGTTGCAGGAAATCCTACACTACACCCCTCACAAGAATTCACACAACTAAGCCATTTGAAGATGAACAATTATGATTTTTATTGATTAATTCCTTGAATGTTTACAAGATAAAATGGAAAAGAGCTAAAGAAATTACAATCACTACAAACTTTCTCTCTCTTAATAACTTGCCTAACACTTCGGGAAAAAGATCCCCTTTATAAACTTATTCAACTCTTTATATAGGGTAGTACATAGTGGATGACAGCTAAGCTGTCATTTATTTTCGGGAATGACTTGCGAAATATCGCAAGTGTACAAATACATAATCTCGCAGTTCTCCTAGATATCGCTAGGTCTTCATATCTTTCTCGTATTTTGGCTGTCGTCATTCATTGCGTCATTTATATTACTCATCTGTGATATCTTCGCAACGCTGTCGTTTATTGATCTCGCGGGGTATTGATGTCGCGATATTCTGATCCTACATCTTGCCTCTTCTCATGTCTTCTCTGCGAAGAAGAGAATGTCATGAGAACCAGTATTCTGAAATGCCGCAATCGTTTGTTTTTCATCAATCTTTGCCGACAAGATTCTGTGGATTAGGGATGACTGATTACACGTGTCTAAAATTTTCCCTTTTTTCCGGCACATTTAATGTTATCCGGTTACTCTTTTCTTGTCTATTTAAAGGGTAATTCCTTACGAAAGTATTTCTTTTCTTTTACTTCTTCTTCTTCATCGTCTGCAACTTTTTACTGCTGTTTTTCTTCATCGTCTTCTTCATCATTTTTCTGCTATTATTCTTCTGCTGCTGTTCTTATCTTTCCTTTTCTGCTACTGCTTCTATGGAGCCATCAAGGTTTGTTAATTTTGCTGAATTTAATCACTTTGTGATTGATCTCTCTTATTGAAGTTGTTTTGTTTTGATACTGTTCTTCTTTTAATGATTCCCTTATGTTTTTGTTTTAGCAAGAACAAATCTAACACCAAGTTCACCATTGTGAACCCTACTATCTCCGTGGGATCGCAACCGAAAATCACTGTTACTAAAAGAAAGCCTGCGAATCGCAAGGTATTTAAGAAACATTTACTCTTTTAATAACAATATTGTTGCCTCTGTTTCTTATTTAACTTGTAATTTGCAGGATGACAAAAATGCTGATAGGTACCCCAAGAAACCTCGTCGTTCTAAACCTGTTGTACCTGCTATTTCCTTTCCTACATTCAAACTTACAACTTCTCCTGCGAAATCTTCACAAGATAAACCTAATGTTTCTACCTGCGAAAACATTGTTGATGATCTTTCTCCTATGCCTGAATTTTTCATAGATCAAATCCCTCATAATAGTCCTGTTGCGAATGAGCCCATTTCTTCTCCTATTGTCAATGCCTCTACCCTTTCCCCGATTCTCGATCTTCATGAGACTTCCTCTTCTCATGATATTCCTTTAACAAAAATTGACCCATCTCTTCCTTCTTCTATCTTCGTTACTTCCTTATCTGAGCAAATCCCTCTTACTAAGGAAAATTTAGAAGGAATAGATGTGGCCTTCAAAGTTATATCAGATATTATGAATGATGCCAAGAAGACTTCTGTTGATCCTATCAAGTCTAATGTCTGCGAGGTTTTGAGCAAATACCTTGGCTCCGATAGAATTTCACAAACATCTTTGGAGCAAGAAGTTAATATTTTGAGGAATAATCTCTAAGCTATGACTGCAAAGTGTAATATTCTCCAACTTGAGAATCAAAAACTTCAAAATGTTTCGCTGGATCACAATAATCTTCGCAAGAAAAATGAAGAATTAAAAGGTATTCATTCTCCTTCCCACCTTTTTTTTTTTTTTTTTTTTTGAAGAAGAAAACCTTGTTCGCCTATCAAGCTTTAAACCAGAAACGAAAAATGGAGATATATCAAATGGAATCTGTCATTGAAGAAACCCGTATGGATAAATATCTTTGGATGGAGCAATATAACCAGTTCGATAATCTGCATACATACTCTGTTGATCAAATAGATAATCTTACCCAAAAGAATGCTCACTTAGTTCACAAACAAGACTCGCTGAATAATGAATTATCTCATCTCTCTTATGCTTTGAACAAATCTAATTTGGAGTTGGAAACCTTATCAGATGAGAATGGAACTTTATCTCAAGAGAAGCGAATTTTGTTAAACAAGATGGCGATTGCTTCAGCGAGACTTGATGTCATCCAAAAAGTATGTAATGAACAAGAACAATCTCTCATTCATTTGAGAAGTAAACTTCAAGAAATCATCTGTTGAGAGGGATAAACTTATTCAGGGTAGAATAACTTTAAGTATGAAAACCAGTCAACGAAAGACCAATATTCCAATTTAAAAGAATCCTACTCGTCTCTTGCTAAGGAAAATAATTTGCTTGTTTCCAATGAAAAGAGTTTGCGATCTCGATTACAAGGTTTGGTTGGAGATAATTTTGACAATGCCATGGATCACTTGGAGAATAGTTGCTTGGCTTTAACCCAACATCTTATTTCGCAAAAGGAAGGTAGTCATAGAAATTAACTGCCTCATCTATTCTTCCTTTATCAAATCTTCAAATCTTTTGTCTGTATAACTCCTTTTGTTCCTTGTTTTTGCAGAATCTGAGAAAAATCTTCACTCCTCCGTTGCCGCTTTAAAATCTGACTACTCAAAAATTCGCAAAGAAAATGGAATACTCGCTGCTTCCCTTGCTTGCTCTCGCTGCTTCCCTTGCTCGCTCGCGATCGAGCGGAAAGAAGATTCGACTATATGTCTGACTGTAAAGATATAGGGAGTAGGAATCATCAGAAAGTACTCCTTCGTCAATTTCATCTGAAAGCCGAAGTTCTTGTGAATGATGTTTTACTATCTAAATCTCTTGATCTTGTATCTATCGAACCTCTGGAAGTAAGTGATGATGAAGTTCCTAACCCTCCTGACAGCGATTACGATTACAATAATGGCGAAGAACTCGCAAATGAAGAGATAATTCTTCCCAATAAGGCTGTCAATGATGATGTGGGTGAAGGAAGATCTGGTGGAAATATATTAACTGGCGAAAATATGGATAAAGTTCTTTGAAGAAAACCCTAAGTATCCCCTTCAGTGAAAAAAATTGATATTTGAGAATTGACCTTCTCTTGTAATTTTTCTTCTTGTATTGCTACTTCTTTATGTACTTCAATTATTTTTTAGATGTGTTTATCTGCTTATTATTATCCTTTCTCACAACGAAAATAATTCAATTACTATTTTGTTTTTCATTATCTTCATTTATGTTGAACTTCATCATTGCGACAAGATCGCAGGACGTCTTTACATTTTCATGTAATGACCTATTGATCTTGCCTTATCATTTCTCTTGTGTGGTCTTATTTTGCCTTCCTAGTTAAAGGTCTTATTTTTCCACCCCTCATTGCGACAAAATCGCAGGACGTCTTTACATTTTCATGTAATGACCCATTGATCTTGCCTTATCATTTCTTTAGTATTGTTGCCTCTGCAGGATGTTTTTGTTGCGACAATATGACAGTCCTAAAAAATTCTCTCGAACTTAAATCCCCATGACATTGCCGTCTTGCGACGAAATCACAGGACGTCTTTACACTTTCATGTAAAGACCCGTTGATCTCGTCTTAACCTCGCGTTAGTATTATTGCCTCTTCGGGATCATCGCACAAATATGACAAGCCTAAATTTTCTTGCGAAAATAGAGCCTCATGACATTTGCATCTTAAGACACTTATCAGCTCCCTAATGGAGGGTGCCGCCCTTATCATCTCCCTGGTTGCCCCTTCAAGGAGGCGTACATCGGCCATACAAGACTAGCTCCTCCCATCCGGTCTTAACAACAACCAGTTGTTTTCGCAGCCTCTTATCCCTTATACCTTTAGGGCTTATGGTTACGAGATTGCACCTTAAGTGGAGTTTTCTTCGGGCCGAGTGTAGCATGTGCCAAGACTTGCCAAGAATGGCCGAGACACTTCAAATGCCCCAGGCACTCTTGGCTCAACCGTACCCTCGGCGCCTTGGTCATACACCGACTCCTTGGAAGAGACCCTCGGTTGTCCAACCGGGGTATAACCTTATATAGTTGGAAATCCAAGGTATCTCTCCCGGATGGGCTTTATTGACCCCAAATTTCCATGACTCCGGTTCCAGGGGCGGTGTAACCTTTTCCCTGAGTCATGTCAAGAGATACCCCCTTATATGACGCACTTTAGGTCTTACATTCGCCTCTTACGAAATATCATTCGCGAACTAGGGTGTACGCCATAAAGGTTCGTCCCATTCGTGTAAATCATTCATTTTTGATTATCTCTTGTTATTTTGTTTGCGAGATATTCACACATTCTTTCTTTATTTTATGTAATTTCGCAATCACTCTGTCGCAAGAACTTTTCATATGAATTCATTTCATTTCATCCATTCAATATTTCACAACTTATTCTTTCCCATCCATCTTCTATGGGTAATATTTCTTGAGATATAATCTATTCCACGGTCTATCCAATCTTTGGCCCACATCTTTGCCCTCAGGATCCATTAATCTATATGCCCCTGTTCCAACTATCTCCTTGATTGTATAAGGTCCATCCCACTTTTTCGCCAACTTGCCACCACTTTCTCGCTGATATACTTGGTGTTTCTCTCAATACCATATCACACCGGTTGAAATTCGCGTGTCTTGACACGTTTGTTATATTCTCCGGCTAATCTTTCTTTGATAATTCTCCATATGTTGTAGTGCTCTTTCTCTTTTTTTCCTCTAATTCATCTAATTTAACCAAAATGTTACCCGCACTAAGATTTTTCTCCCAAGCTTCTCTCTTTGTTGTTGGAATAATAACTTCTGTCGGAACTACAACTTCAACTCCATATGTTAGACAAAATGGTGACATTCCCGTAGCTTCTCTCCTTGTTGTATTGTAAGCCCATACTGCATTATGCACTTGTTCACACCATGCTTTATTATGTCCTTCTAACTTCTTCTTCAGTATATCTGCGATTGTCTTAGGATTTCCCACAACACACCCCCTATAATATTTTTTAGATCTAAATCTATTTCATAATCAAAATAAAGATTAAAGTGCTAAAATTATAAAATGGACACAGGGATTTTTTACATGGTTCGATCAATGTGATCTACATTCATGGTTCTTCACTATGATTGTTGAGGTTACATTAATATTACATTTACAATCTCCATTAATGGATATTTGGTAGAGCTCTAGATCTAGTTTTTTGGGGAAGAAGATTATAAAGAAAATAAAGTCTCTCTCTCAAAAATATCTCTCTCCTCCTAAAATTGTCCCTATTTTACAAAAATGTGTCTCCTCTTTATATAGTGTTTACATAGTGGATGACAGCTCACATACAGCTCATATTCTCGCAAGCTCTTGTCACCTTCTCGCAGGTTCACTCTATAATTTCGCAAGTTACTCACACTTTCCTCATGAATTATCCGATGTCATCTCGCTCGTCATTCTTTATGTACTCTGCGAAGTCTTCGCGAATTCTTATTAGTCACAATTTATTTGGCACATAGTTGTTATGAGATTCGCTCCTACATTTTGCCTCTTTTTCCTTGAATATTGCTTGAAGAGCGATCTTTAAGGAAAAATCCGTTGTTTTAGTAGTCTTTGAGCTTTGTTGATGAAGGAACGAGCGAAAGAATACTGGACTTGAAAAGTACGTACTTGCCTCTATTCTTTTGCGAAGTTCCGAAGCTTTGCGAAGTAAATAAGAAGTATCATCTCTTGAAGATTAAGTATGAAGTATCCTTGAAGAAGTATAAGAAGTACTTAATCCTCAAATATATAAGAAGTATGAAGTATCCTTTGAGAAGTATAAGAAGTATCGAGTCCTTGATTGCGAATAACAAGTATTGCGAAATTATTACTCCACGTTCTCTACCTCTTGCAATGTTTGTAATGCAAATAAGAATTTAGATTAGTATTCAACATTTCTTTTATCAAAAATATTCATTTAATTGCAAGTTCAAATCGTTTTTCTTTGTTTTGATTTCCTTTGTATAACTTGTTTCGTTTCATTAGATAAACATCCTTCATGGAGATGATCCTAATAGGTACCCCCTTATATGACGCACTTTAGGTACATTGCCTCTTGCGAAATTTAATTCGCGAACTAGGGTGTACGCCATAAAGGTTTGCCCGCTACTACTCTCCATGTTAGATATCATTCTCATTTGAGACAAAGAAAATATTTAAGGGAAATATATAAATTGATCTGTGCGAGATTTTTCTCGAATCATTGTAATCGTGAAATCTTTGTAATTCTGCGATTGTATCGCGTTTTGTAAATCAAATCAAAAATCTTTTATTTTATGTAGAAGTAAAATGTTCAAGGAAAGTGGTAGTTAGCTTTTTGTGGTTTCTTCTTTGTTGTTGTCTCTTGCGAAGTATATGATTTGCTTCATGGAAGCTAGCATCCTTGAAATGTATAAACATCGCACAAAATATAATTATCTCGCAGCAAAAAAAAGTGTGAGAAATGAGATTTGAACCCTTGACCTGCCTCTTGCATATTCTCGCACCATACCAACTGTTCTAACCCTCTCTTGCGAAATTAATTTGCGAGATAGTCATCAACTTTCCGTGCGAAATTTCGCATTACAAAAATAAATGTGCGAGGGCAAGAATTGATCCTGCGACCTTCTGCTTGTATTCATGCCTCCTGACCAATTGTGCTAGCCCTGCCTCTGCGAAGTGTTTCTGCGAAATAATTACCTACTTTCTTCTTGCGAAATACTCTTGCGAAAAATCCATGCTCGTTGGGATTTGAACTCGCGACCATGAACTCATTAAATTCGAAAATAACCAACTGTGCTGCCTCTTGTTTGCGAAATAATGAAACAACCTTGAGAAATTATCCATTTTTTCCCCTCTGTAAAAATAAGAAAATTATGCTCGCAAGTGAATTCGAACTTGCGACCATGAACGCACATATTGCTCTCTGGACCAACTGTTCAAGAACTTCTCTGCGAAATTAACTCATAAATTTTTTTCCTTATTCTCTTATTCGCCACTGAAGATGAGAAGAAAATGAAAAATATGTGTCTCTGCGAATTCGAACCCGTGACCTCTTGCTTATTCGCTCCAACTCAAACCATCTGTGCGAGTTTCTGTTTGTGATAAAAATCACAGCGTCTTCCTCTTATCTTCTCTTCGACTTCCTTTATTTACTTCAACAATTTGCCTCTTGCTTTTTCTCATGAACATGGAAATTTTCCATTGAAACTTTAGTTTTCTTCCCCGAATTTCACCACAACAACTAATTTTTTTCTCTTATTCTTTTCATGTCTTTAAATTGTTGATGATGTTTACTCCCTGAAAGTGTAACTTCTTCCATGAAATCTCCGTTTTTGCTCCTGAAATTTTATAGATCTACATAAAAAGTATGAACAGTAACTAATTTTCATGGAAATTTCTTGATCCAACAAGTTACAGGAAGGATAAATCCTTTACTCCTCCTGTTTCTAGCGCCAAAAATTGAGTTGCAGGATTTCCCACAACACACCCCCTATAATATTTTGTAGATCTAAATCTATTTCATAATCAAAATAAAGATTAAAGTGCTAAAATTATAAAATGGACACAAGGATTTTTTACATGGTTCGATCAGTGTGATCTACATTCTTGGTTCTTCACTATGATTGTCGAGGTTACATTAATACTACATTTACAATCTCCATTAATGGATATTTGGTAGAGCTTTAGATCTAGTTTTTGGGGAAGAAGATGATAAAGAAAATAAAGTCTCTCTCTCAAAAATATCTCTCTCCTCCTAAAATTTTCCCTGTTTTACAAAAATGTGTCTCCTCTTTATATAGTGTTTACATAGTGGATGACAGCTCACATACAACTCATATTCTCGCAAGCTCTTTTCACCTTCTCGCAGGTTCACTCTATAATTTCGCAAGTTACTCACACTTTCCTCATGAATTATGATGATGTCATCTGCTACGTCATTCTTTAAGTACTCTGCGAAGTCTTCGCGAATTCTTATTAGTCACAATTTCGCTGGCACATAGTTGTTGCGAGATTCTGCTCTTACATTACCAGAAGTTGATGATCGGTGATGAATGTTGTTGTGAAGTGAAGTTCAGATGGAGTGTCGTGAAGGAAGAAAACATTGGGAGATTGAGAATGGTAGCTGGTGAGATGGTGGTGCAGAGAAAACACGGGTTTCAGTAGGTGCAACTGCTGCCATGGATTTGATGAAGCTTTGAAATGGTGGAATGGTGTTTGTGGAAAGAGAGGGTCGTGATACTGCTATTGTTGGATCTCTGATGTTGGCAATGACAAGTGATGAAAGTCGAGCTCGCTGTGATTGATGTAGTCTTTGAGGTGTTTGGGAACGATCAACGAACAGTGCTATGCTGCTGTTCGATTTTACAGAAGCAAGAGAGTATATAAAAAAAAGGAAGAAGATCATTCTGGTTTCACGACCCTAAGACTTAGTCTTATGGGCTAGATTGGAGGTGCTAGATTAGCACTTAAGTGTTTCAATTCAAAACAAATGTGTGGAAAAAAATTTAACACTAGTTCTCTCTCCTACCAGTTGTTAGAATGTGAACTAGCATGCTAGATAATTACGCTGAATGATTCAGGGCTTGAAAAAACCACCTTTTCGCGGAATGGTTCAGCGCTGAGAGATTTATTTTTGATCTGATGGTTGAGATTTGTAGTGTTGAACCATTCATCGCTGGGCGTTGAATGGTTCATCGCTGAGCTGACGTGGACTGCTAATCTAGCTGCTAGATTAGCACTCCCATAAGACTTAGGAGGTAGTCCTGACTGCTAATCTAGCTGCTAGACTAGCACCCCATAAGACTAAGTCTAAGATCAGGTGATATTATTGCTAGCCGTTTAAAAAAAAAAAAAAAAAAAAAAAAAAAATCACAGTAACAAAAGTGTAATTGAAAAATTGTTACAGAAGTGTTAGAATTACAGAAGCGTGACAGAAGAATGTCATAGTTTGTGACAGTTGGAATGACATAAGATGAAAACAAAAAACGTGTGATAGTTTTTGTCAGAGGTTTTGCAGAAAGCAGTTGGTGAGTGCTTGGTTTAAAGGGTTTAAGTCATGAATTCGAAATAGACGAAAGGATCAAAGCCGGTATTGCAGTCAGGAGTGATGGCAGGTTTGATGGAGGATCACAAATTGGTATTGCAATCGAATGTGGTAATGAGTTTGATTAAGTTGATCGAGTTCAGAAACTTAGAATTACAAGGTATGTTGGGTGGTTATGTTTGAGTTTAAGGGAGGATGGTATCATATTAAGCTCAAACATGGTGGTTGAAGAGTTTGTGGCAGAAACTTGGAAATCCTAATGTTTGTATGTAAAAATGGTTTCTGCTGATTTCGGTAATTTCGGGTGTACGGGTGAGAAACAATTTGAACCTTAAACAATGTACTTCAAGGGAGTACTTTAGATTCGAGAGATTAATCTGTACAAATCCAGCCTAAACCAAGAAATGGTCGTTCCGGACTTGCTTCGGTCACAAAGTGGAGGAGAATGGGTTGGGTTTGGGGAGGGAAGCAAGGAAAGTGATGAGACCTGAATAGTTGATTCTGGAAGAGTAGTTGTGTTACTACGACTTGTATCAGAAAAGTGGGAAGGCTAACAAATCGTAAACTAGCAAGTATTTTCGAGTGTTGTATGTTCCCGAATGAACACAATAGTTACGTGGAAATAGGTAAGACCTATTTATACAAGTCGAAGTGAAACGTACCCTGGTCTCATTAAGGAATGGAAAAGTGGTTAAGTAAATGGGAGGAGGTGGTAACCGTATGCATGGAATTTGATGTTCCATAAAATCGTTAACACATGGAATTGATGTTCCATAAAAATATTAACGTATGGAATTGATGTCCCATGAACGTTTCACTTTTAACTCCCTGTATTTATTAACCGCCTCACCCTTACGACACTTCCTTATGACGGGCGTAGTGTACGCCGCATGCTGTAAACCACCAAACCAATACCCAAAGAGGATCCCCCAGTTTGTGATATGTGTTGATGTCTCGAATGTTTTTGTGGAAAACATGTAGCATATGGTCGTTTCCTGGCAAGTCGAGCTTGGGAGACTTGGTAGCTTGGTGACCTTCGACGGTCGAGATTTTGTATCTTAAGAGGAAAGGTAGCCGTTGATCTTTGCACGCTTTCGTTCGTTGGTGGCCGCATAGGGAAGGACAGCATGGTGGCCCGGCTAGGTTAGCATGCCATTGGCATGGAATGGTGGCGCAGCTAGGTTGGCATGCCATTGGCGTGGCATGGAGGCGCGGCTAGGTCGGCATACCATGGCATGGCGTGGCCAAGCTTAGGTTTTCGGGCAAAAGGTTACCATGCGTCGTCTGGTAACCTTGGATGGCTAGGATTTGCTCATAGGATTGAAGGGGGATCGTTGATTGTCGCACTCCTTTGTTTTGGTAGCCGCGTAAGGAATGCCAGCATGGTGGCGCGGCTAGGTTGGCATGCCGTTGGCATGGCGTGGTTTGCCGTGGCCAAACTTAGGTTTTCGGGCTAAAGGTTACCATGCGTCGTCTGGTAACCTTGGAGGGCTAGGATTTGCTCTTGAGATTGAAGGGGGACTGTCGATTGTCGCACGCCTTTGTTTTAGTAGTCGCGTAGGGAAGGCCAGCATGGTGGCGCGGCTAGGTGCGTTTGGCATGTGCGGCCAAGGGTTTGGTAAGCCGTTGGCACATGGTGCGGCTAGCATGGCTAGGGCCAAGGCAAGGTGTGGCTTGGCTTGGCATGTGGGGCCAAGGGTTTGGAAAGCCGTTGGCACATGATGCGGATAGCATGTCTAGGGCCAAGGCTTGGCTTGGCATGTGGAGCCAAAGGTTTGGCAAGTCGTTGGCACAGGGTGCGGATAACATGGCTAGGTGCGGTTTGGCTTGGCATGTGGGGCCAAGGGCAAGCCGTTGGCACATGGTGCGACTAGCATGGCTAGGTGCGGTTTGGCTTGGCATGTGGGGCCAAGGGTTTGCCATGGGCGCATGGCATGTCTAGCTTGGCTAGGTGCGGTTTGGCTTGGCATATGGGGCCAAGGGTTTGCCATGGGCGCATGGCGTGGCTAGCTTGGCTAGGTGCGGTTTGGCTTGGCATATGGGGCCAACGGTTTGCCATGGGCGCATGGCGTGGCTAGCTTGGCTAGGTGCGGTTTGGCTTGGCATGTGGGGCCAAGGGTTTGCCATGGGCGCATGGCGTGGCTTGCTTGGCTAGGTCTTGTTTAGCTTGGCATGTGGGGCCAAGGTTTAGCGTGACCAAGCTAGGTTCGTGACCAAGCTAGGGATTTGGGCCAAAGGTCGTTTGGTAACCTCAGACGGCTAGGATTTGCTCCTGGGATTGAAGGGCGACCGTTGATTGTCGCAGGCCTTCGTTTTGGTAGCCGCGTAGGGAAGGCCAGCAAGGTGGCGCGGCTAGGTTGGCATGGGGCCATAGCAAGGTGCGTTTGGCATGGCGCGATAGGTGTGGCCGGGCATGGTTTATCATTGGCACGGGGGTGCGGCTAGCATGGTTGGCATGCCTTGGCGCGGTAGGTGTGGCTGGCATGGTTTGCCATTGGCACAGGGGTGCGGCTAGCATGGTTGGCATGCCTTGGCGCGGTAGGTGTGGCTAGCATGGTTTGCCATTGGCACAGGGGTGCAGCTAGCATGGTTGGCATGCCTGGGCATGGTAGGTGTGGCTGGCATGGTTTTCCATTGGCACAGGGGTGCGTTTGGCATGGTTTGCATGCCTTGGCATGGTAGGTGTGGCTGGCATGGTTTTCCATTGGCACAGGTGTGCAGCTAGCATGGTGGGCATGCCTTGGCGCGGTAGGTATGGCTGGCATGGTTTGCCATTGGCACATGCGGTGTGAGAATTAGGGTTTTGGCCTGTCGAAACCCTAATTAGCATTAAAAAAGGTACCCTGGTAATTTTCTTGCAGACAAATTAAAGGGTTCAATAAATGTGCTTGGTTTGGACATTATTACTCAAGTTGCGTGGACGTCACCTTTGTCGACTATGGTTTTACGATATTACCCTAAGCTAAAAACCACCATCAACACCTACAAAGTGTGGTAGACTTTGTAAAGAAGTACGCTTGTGGCAGAAGCGTAACAAGATTATGAGAGAATCTTGAAGAACCAAAGAAGTGTGAAGGTTTCACAACAATAGCGTGACTGGAACAAAGAAACAAAGAAGAAAAGAAGAAACAACAACAAGGTTGTGAAGAAAGAGAAGTAATCACCAGGTAGTGATGAGAGATTGAAGAGAAGAGACGTCACAAGGGTGTGATCGTGAGAAGTGAAGCAATCCCAGTGTGGGGATTTGGATAGAGAAGTGAAGAAATCCCAGTTGTGGGGATTTGAGAAGATAAGTGAAGTAATTCCAGTGTGGAATTTGAGAAATGAGGTGAGCTACAATGCTCGGTGATGAGTTAAAGAATTTGGTAGTTGTGTTTAGTTAGCAAGTTGAATAGAGCACAAGAAGGTATTTCTAACTTGTTAAAGTGTTCCGCTTCGATGAAGAAGAATGTGAAGAGAAGTTTGATGATTGTTGTTAAGCAAAAGAAGAAGTTTATTTTTGTGTTTGTGAATTGAGTTTGTTGTTTGATGAAATTCCGGTAGAATCATGAAGTTGGGATAAGCTATAATCGAGTATCAAGGAGTAAGGGTTTGTTGGTGGTATCTTTGAAGAATGATAAAGGACAAGAACGTGCTACTACATATCTTTGTATGTTGACATTTATCAATGGAAAGAAGAGGAATAGAAAATGAGAAAAGACAAGGACGTGGTGACGTCGATCAATGGAAGAAGATGAGGAGTATAAGAGGGTTACGTAATTCTCGTTGAATGATATCTTGGTTTAAGGGAGGATGTTGGAAGTTTAACCAAGATATGGTGATTTGGCTCGTGGATCAACATCATTGATCCAGTCCAAGTGGATCAACTGCTGCAGTTGACGCAGTCAAGTTGGATCAACATACGCCGTTGACACACTATGTGATATTTGGAAGTTCGAGTTAACTAGAAGAGCAAGTTGTGTTGATTGCTTGTTTTAGAGTTTTACTATTTTTAGAGTTTCTTTGTGTTTCTAGAAGTGTGCTTTATTTAGAGTTTGTTTTTATTAGGAAAGTACTTTGAGTGATCGTCAAGTTTGTGAGACTATAAGTAGGCTAGTGAGCCATGAAGAATTGTACACCAAACTGATTATCAATGTAATCGTTTATTTGCTTTCGTTTGTGCTCTCCTCTCTCTTGCTCGATCCTACGAGCTCAGTATAGTCAATTTGAAACAACATATGGCATCTTTTTCTCTTGGCTGGTTTGGATTTCAGGTCGATATTCAATAAAAAAAATTCTCAGTGCAAACTTTACCAAGTATTTTAAGTCAGATTAGTCGATCATGCATAATTGTTTTTTTGTTGTTGTTGTTGAATTTCAATCACAGTGGCATATTACTCAGAGTAGTAGTTTGTACCAAATTGAGACAACCAAAAACTCGGCTTTATAGTTATATACAACATAGCCAAGCGCAACTCTCCTGAGTAGACCCAACATGGTCGAGAAAGATCATTTTAGCTTCCCGCGTATGTACACAGTACATTGTTATGAACCTTTGTAATTTTGTAGGTCACTAGCAGTTCGGTTGATCACGTGTTGCTTTAGTGAAGCTGCTGGCCGCATAAAAGAATCTGGTAAGCTAAGAAAAATCATTTGAAGTATGACAATTTGCCTTTTGCAAGTCATTTTTTGCTCATCCAAGTGAGCTAGCCATGTAATTTTACTTCTTCACACCTTGATAAGTGAATCGTATAGTTGATAAGTTGAATGAAATTTCCAGTATGAAAATTGTTCCGAGGTTCTAAGCAATTTTCGCATGATCCCATGAGTGGACCACGGATTTAACCCAGATAGGCCTCCAGGCCCACAAACCTTAAAAAAAACTAATCAAATATCGGGCTTCACCAAAACAACTTGCCCAGTTGCCCGGACTTTCTTTTCCAGCCTCTTAAGTTCGTCCCTGCACTGAACTAGTCACTTTATACGTTGGTCAGGCAATTGCACATGTTTGTAGTCACATATATTTGAACTCCATGAAGGTATCTTTTTGGTGTATTCTTATACTTATATATACGTGAGGATTTACTGCTTTTTTCCTGCTTAAAGAGCTAAATCACGCTCTTTATAAAATAGTGATTGTTAGATATTAGTATTGTGGAGAAAACTTTGAGATGGTGGAGAAAACTATCGTTAAAAGTCCATATTTTTTATGTTGCTGGAAGAAGTTTAAATCTAATCAAGTATGAGTTGTTTATTCTAGACTTCACATATAGTATTAAATTGGATGTCACACATATAAAGAACTGGACAAAGCCTTCTGTGGATATATTAGCTTATTTATCAGTTATCAAAAAATATGAGGTTGAAAATATTTACACGACCACATTATAATGTCAAAATTCTTGTCTATAATAAGTGGCTTCAATTTAAGATTTTGCTTTCAAGTACATTGGATATGTAACTTGTCAACAAGCATGGTCTTCTCGAAGGAATTGTTTTTCAAACTTCCAAAGGTATTTTCAAATTGGTTGTTGCCAGATCTTTGTTTACTTAATGGTGTTCCCCTCGTATATTTTCGTTTTCCAATCTCTGGATTTTTTGTTTTGTTTTGTTTTGTTTTGTTGGTACACCTAATTTGGAGCCAATGAAATCGACATCTACTGAACCAATTTTGTTGTAACGGTCCTATTTACTCTTGGATTCTACCCATTCACTGAAGAAGAACCACCAACCACCTCTAAGGTTTAAGCTTCCAAATTTTCAACCTAAAGTTGCTAGTGCATATAGCTAGTTTCGTTGAGAACCATTGCAGAATTTAGGAATATCGAACCGAAGGTGCTACATATCCCCTATTGCCTTCCACCATTAGGTGGCTTCATCTGGGCCTTGAATTTTATCAATCTTGATCCCCATGGAATAACATGGGGTCCGTTATTATTGAATTTAACCAATACATGCATGACCCATAGGCGAGAGAAGAAAGTGGGAAAAAGAGGTGGGGGATATATATCATTTTCGATAGCGAACTGTATTATTACTCTGACATAGAAAAAGACATTGTAAAGACCGGCAATGCTAGGGGTGTATCAAAATTGGTGGACCAATTTGGTCCACTTTCCCTTTACCGTATTTAATAAGGGTGGTGTTTTTAGAATCATAGTGAGATCCAAACCAAAATCCAATGGTTAGATTTTCATGGTCCATAATTGGTCATACAATTTTGGTACACCTTTAGCTTTTGTGTCGTAAAGACATTGGATCTGAAAATACGTCACATAGTTTGAAACTCAAAGCTATTCCGTTACATTTTTGCACCAACTTTTCAATGGAATGTCACATATCCCCATTTAGAATTCCTAGTTGTGGTGTATTTCAATTCGTTCATGGGCTGTTGCAAACTTGCAGTGGGGATTGGCCCTGAGTACTATACGTGGGCAGTTTTCACAGGAGGCTAAACTTAGTTCTTGCGTGGCAGATACATAAGAACAAAAGTGCGGTCAACAATACATGATTATGAACCAGTCACCTTTGTTGCTAATCATGTAAATCAAGCCTATTTCATTTGAACTTAATGAAGTTCAAATGAAAATCAAGCCTATTTCATTTGAACTTAATGAAGTTGCTTGGCACCGAGTTTTTATCCTGACTGAATTATGAAGTTTGTATTTTTATTTTTATTTTTATATAGATGAGAGTTCACTCTTACTTTTTCAACAAGTTCAATGAGTTACACGGACAATATTATCAATGCAGATATCCATGTTATCAGGAAAGTCTTGAGATGATGGAGAAAATTGAAATCTAAGTCTCCTAGCATTTGTTTAATTGTACCCTCAAAAATAATTGTTGCCACCCATCTACTGCCATATTTGTTACGTGTGGCGGGATGGGATTTGATCTTTCCTAATAGAGCTTGGGAGGCAACAAATTTAATTCTTGAATGATTCGTTTGCCGAGATCTAGAGGCATTTAAGAGTGTTAAAGAACAAGATGATGTAACGAAGATATGCTCAAGATTAAAGATTTTTAAAAAAAAATTACTAGATGAAGATACTGTACTTGGCATTTCTTTATTATCATACTAGTAAGGACACATGTGCGATGCACATGCTTGAATTTGACTCATCCAACAATACTAAATTTGAAAGTCATGAGATTTTTTTCCTAAAACAAAAATTTACTATTCTCGTTACGTAGATAATTCAAAGAGCTTTTCAAATATATAAATTTTAGTAAGGTCCGGTATATATTTTGAAAGATATTAAGTTTTTAAAATTTTTGATCTATTTTTGAAACAATGGTATTTATGTAAATATGTAAAAAATAGGGACAACTAAGTAATTTAGGGGGTCTCCTACCAAAAAGAGCACTTTTCTTTATATTAGTACTAGTAAGGACACATGTGCGATGCACATGCTTGAATTTTTTATCATCCACCAATATTAAATTTGAAAGCCATGAATTTTTTTCCTAAAACAAAAATTTACTATTCTTATTTGTACTCGTTACGTAGACAATTGAAAAAGCTTTTCAAATATATAAATTTTAAAAAAATCCGTTATATATTTTGAAAGATATTAAGTTTTTAAATTTTTTAATTTCTTTTTAAAATAATGGTATTTATGTAAATATGTAAAAAATGGGGACAACTAAGTAATTTAGGGGGTCTCCTACCAAAAAGAACTCTTTTCTTTATATTAGTATAAGATAAGATTGTACAAAAATTATCTTTACTAATAAAAGTAAATAAAGGGTTTTTAAAAGAAGAGAACATTTTTTTTTGCTACATTTTCCCTTTTTATTTTATTTTTTTCATTTTAAAAATAAAGGGTGTATTATTCAAAAGGAGTTGGTGCTCGAAACTTGTTGCTTTGGGCTACTACCACTTAAAACTCGTAGTTTAAATTATTAATTTATATCATATTTAAAACAATTTATTTTTTAAAAATTAAAATATTATTGTATTCTCTAAATTATTAATCCTCATCAACAATAAGAGAAGACCGAATGAATTTAGTTGGAATCCGAGCAACAAGCTGGGCTCCAACCCCCTTCTGAATCACAATCCCTAATTAATCTATAAAAAGAAAATTACATCTCGTAGCATTAACATCAAATCTAGACAGGTGATTGTGCAGTCGCTTCAAAAGTTCAACCATGTCATCCCCAAGTTCACCAAACGTGGAAAATGCCAAAGCACCAAACCCATAACCTTGAGCTACAAATTTAAATCGATATTTTTTATTTTTAAGCATAATGGCATTACTTAAGGCAAGACCTTGCTGGAAAGCACGAACTCCACCACCGGTAAAAGTAGAGACCCAAGTTAAATCAAAACACATGTGACGACCATTGTCCCAATTATAGACAAAAATATCAGGAGGTCGCAAATCAGCACCCTTATTAAATATAAGTCCCAAGGAAACCTCCTTCCTAGTGGAGACACTAGCACGAAAACACATATCAGCAAACCCAACCATTGACATTTTTAGTTTAAAGTTTATCATTTTTAATTACCCCATGTTTTTTCTTTTTCTATTTAAAATGAGCAATATGTTAAAGGGTTATGATCCGTTGACATGGTTATAATGACATAATTTTGACATTTAAGCGCTATTTTTTTACCAAACCCAACCGGCAATGAATTTGAAGTTAATATTTTGATGACATATTCTTCTTACAAGTCTTTACACTCTCACCATTGTTGCACGCCTTCGTTTTAGTAGCCGCATAGTGAAGGCCAGTATGGTGGCGCGGCTAGGTTGGCATATCTTGGGCATGGCATGCCTTGGCGCGGTTTGGGCGTTGCCAAACTTAGGATTTCGGGCCAAAGGTTACCATGCGTTGTCTGGTAACCTTGGATGGCTAGGATTTGATCCTGGGATTGAAGGGGACCGTTGATTGTCGCACGCCTTCGTTTTAGTAGCCGCATAGGGAAGGCTAGTATGGAGGTGCGGCTGGCATGGCTGGCATGCCTTGGAGCGGTGGTGCTTCTGGGCAAGGAGGTGCGGCTGGCATGGCTGGCATGCCTTGGCGCGGTGGTGCTGCTGGGAACGGAGGTGCGGCTGGCATGGCTGGCATGCCTTGGCGTCGTGGTGCTGCTGGGAACGGAGGTGCGGCTGGCATGGCTGGCATGCCTTTGCGCGGTGGTGCTGCTGGGCACAGAGGTGCGGCTAACATGGCTGGCATGCCTTGGCGCGGTGCTGCTGCTAGGCACGGAGGTGCGGCTGGCATGGCTGGCATGCCTTGGCGTGGTAGCATGAGAATTTTAGGGTTTTGTACAGGTGATGTCAATCAATGTTAGGGGTTCTGCCATGGAACATGATACATAGAAAGAAAAAGGTACCACTGGTAATTCTTACGTAAGCATCTTTAGTTGATTCGATAAATGTGTTAATGGTCGATAAATGCGCTAGAGGTCATGGTGACGTCATGCCTGGTGCATAGTTTTACGATTTTAACCCTAAGCTAAAAACCACCATCAACAACGGTGTACAAACATTAATTTATATTTTCATATACTAAGAATTGCATTACATAATTAAGAATTGGTTAACCACAAAAACAGAATGGTGTACGGTGTACCCTTTTTAGAGAATATTGGAACTTCGATGGTGTACGGAAAATTACACCTGGGTGCGCAGGCCATAACTTCACCGATGCGCCATGATAATGATATTTACCGGGCGTTAACACTAGGCAAATGCACGTTCATTTGCCCTTTCAAGCATGCTCGGGGAGCATGATGCAACTAACTTAGCTTCCACACCGTTCCAACTTACCCGTTTTGTGTGAAGGTTTTAAAGCCATACGAGGCTAGCAATGATGCATTATCTCATGCATCACTGGCTTTCGAGTCCTTTCTAGGCATAGAACATGCCTTGAACTTGCACATAGCCCATCGTATCCTATCTTAACCTCTTTACTTAGATTAGGCATTGCTGAAAGCATGCACTTTTCTTGCTTGTGCCAAGGGTGCATCAATCAGGCTCATGCCGTACTTTTCTTAGGCTTATGCAAGCTCCGCTAACTTTCATATTGATGTTGCTTAGTTTCTTGGCCATTCCCAATTTACAATTTGTGCACATGCCAACTCTATGTAAATTGATAGGAAATATGAGCATCAAGTGAATGGCATGCAACTAGCCTCATCAAGCGTGGCCACAATCATCTCTTGTATCTCAATACCGAGCCAGATGATATGATAGGCCAATATGTCACAATCATCTCGCAATTAGATGATATGAGCGACAAAGTGATGGACCAGCAATGCTCCAACTCATTGTGGCTGCCTACATACCCTTCTCTACTCTAAAGGGATCAAGCACAGACCGTAATTCATCCTCGAATGGGCATGTTACTCAAGCCAACTCGTTTGCAAGGCCATGACCTAGCAATAATGGTAGTGGCCTAGTCCGTATAGGCCGTTCCACCAAAATGCATAAAGGTTGTGCATTATTGAGTCCACGACATGGCATAGTGATGCCTAAGCATCAAATGCCTTATTTGCAAGGTTACACATTTATAAATGAGGCTTACACGTCATTTATACTCTTTCGGCTAAGATATGAAGCTTACTTGGTGCATATTCCACATATGTACCTTCAACGGGCTACCCCTCCCTATATACGTTTACTTGACATTTCTACAATTTAGAAAAGGGGAGAGGATTGACATTCACCAAGTACCATTATTTAGGTGCTTGCTTCACTATTCATGGTTGTTGTCACGTATTCCTGAATAACCGGCAAT
This sequence comes from Papaver armeniacum, assembly GCA_023531295.1. NCBI lineage: Eukaryota > Viridiplantae > Streptophyta > Magnoliopsida > Ranunculales > Papaveraceae > Papaver > Papaver armeniacum. The sequence continues at coordinate 376,033 of JAJJWW010007123.1, forward strand.
GATTGCTAAGTTTCTGTTTTGTAAGTTCACAATGATTGCACGACACTCGCTCTGGATATTGCATAATGATTGCGCAACACTCGTTCTGGATATTGCACAATGATTGTGCAAAACTTGTTCTGGATATTGCACAATAATTGCGCAACACTCGTTCTGGATATTGCACAATGATTGCGCAACACTCGTTCTGGCTATTGCACAATGATTGCGCAAAACTCGTTCTGGATATTGCACAATAATTGCGCAACACTCGTTTTGGCTATTACACAATGATTGCGCAACACTCGCTCTGGCAATATTGGCTTTAGACCAATAGCCTGCATAATGTGCAGTGGTTGCGCTGGCCTAATGCACCATTTGATGCGAGATTTGGCCTTTGGCCTGTATAGTTACCCAACGCGCCATAATGCGCCGTTATTGTCTCTATACCGATGTAGCTCTCTCTTGGTGCCATATTGGCCTCAGACAATATGCCCAACATAATGCGCCAGTCTTGGCGCGATATTGACCTTTGGCCAAATGCCTCTTAATACGCAACAAAAGCTTTGGATGAAGCTTCATCTCGAGCCATGAAGTATCTTTGTGCATGCACCATGCTAAAAACACGGGGTGTTATAGACGGGTTTCAGCAACAAAATAAAATAAAATTGGGTTACAGTTTTTGACATAATTTCTTTCATGGTTTGTTTTTTATTTGTTTATTTCACCCGTATTTTGTTCATGAAGTGTCTTCGTTATTTAATCAATTTATCTCATGTATGCATTCTTTAGACCACTGGTTCTGTAACCACATCATCCAGGTCTGTACTTGCTCCTCATGTAAGTTTGTTTTTCATATCTTTCCAAGTGGAATAGTAGTTCTACCTATGAACCTTTTTCTTTGGTCAATACCTATGAACTTATATCATACTTTTAGTGACATGTGCATACTGAATTTTATTATGTGCCAGTGTCTCCCATTAAAGGGAGATTATTCATGTCTTTAAAAAGTATACCCCAATTAGCACCTTTCTGTTCATTTAACAAGTGAAATTTGAGTTAATACAGAACCTTAGGTTCATGAAAATGATTTAATTACTTTTAAGATCAAACTGTTGTTCGGATCATACTATTTTTAGCCTCAATCATCCCATTTTGTCATCGTACGTACTAAGACTGTTAATCATGTAATTCTAGATCTTCACACCTTGCCACTAGCATGATTATTCCAAAATTTATGAAGTTGTTGAGAATCAGGTTTTTTACTTTACGTTTGTGTTCATAATGTAACACTGTGTAAAGGTGAATTCATCTGCTATTTCTATGTAAAGGCGCATCAACTACACCACTACAAGCACTCGGTGTTAATGTAGTATAATGTCAGTTTTTGAGAAGTTGGAGAAAGCCAAAGCGGAAGGCTAGTGATCTTTGTTGTTTACAGGTAGATTTGGTGGGGTGATTAGGGCTGCATATAAACCGAACTAACCCGATAAATCGCAGCAAATCGAATCGCTATCATCTAAATAAAATTGAACCTGATATCCAAGGATCCGTCACGGTCCACGGTCATGAAAGAAAGTTAATGTTGGTTTGCTTCCGGCGGAGCAATACAATTTTACTGAAACCATCGGTTGCAAGGCATCCAATTAATGTTGTGATTGAGAGAAAATATTCTTAGTATTTTTGTAAGTAGAATGGAATGGTAACCTGATTAAATATCAAGTTATTGAGTTTGTTAGCTCTTGCTGGATCAACTTAATTCCGGTGGAAGTGAAAATGCAAAAAATTCCTTCATTTTTTTTTTTATATAGTTTTAAGATCTAAACATTTCCAAGAAAATTCCATCAACTCTTTTAAATAATAAGGCTTAAACTTTCTACCTTGACTTGTTAGAAAATTTTAATTACTGCTTTCGTTCTTAAATAGATGTCTGAGTTTAAGTTTGCAAAGTTTTTAAGGCAATGAGGAGAGAAGTTTACTTTTTAAGTATTCTTTAAAATTATACCTCTTATGGATAATAATCAGTAAAATTTAGAAATGATTTATATCTTATATTATTCGAGAATCATCAATCCAATAAATCACGTGGTTGAAATTATTTTGTTTTATATAAATTTTGTAATTCGTAAGCACTTCGAGGAAAAACTAAGAAAAAATGGAAAAGATAGGCAGGGGTAGTGGTGGTAGAGGTTGAGGTCGGAGGATTTTAGGAACACTAGAAGTTGGAATGGGGAAATCATGGAAATGTTTTTAGACACATTTACATGCTTTTTTTTTTTTTTTTTTTTTTTTTTTGTTGTTGTTGTTGTTGTTGTTATTGTTGAAGCATTTTAGATGCTAGTTATGCAATTGTATCTACTCACGCCTTGTTTGTTTTTCTTGACTGGTAAAGCTTCACGCCTCAATGAAGTTTTGGAAAAGTGTTTTTTCCTAAGTTATATAATTGGTGTATTCTTGTGCTCACATACATGAGAACTTACATTGATTCTTAGTACTAAATGAATTACATTGTAGTCTTTTTTGTTCTTTGTTAGATATCATTATTTTCGAAAAAAGAAATTGAAATGGTGGAGAAAACTAAAATCAGATCCTCCAAATTTACCCTAAATCGTTGTCAGGAAACAGTGAGAATATTTAAATATGACATAATCGTGATTTTCATTTATTTTTATTATGCTTTATTTATGTTTGATCGTTCAATTCAAAAGTGAAATTAAAGGAAAACAAACATTCAATTGCTCTAACATGTTAGCAGTTGTATTCCTAGTCAATTATTACTCTGCAATTCGCAGTTGTGGTACATTTGGACGCAATTGATCTTTGAAAAACAACTTTGTAGAAATGGTCCCATTTTTTCTTAATTTTTTTACCAATCACTGCAAAAAAAAAAAAAATAGACGTTTCAAGATAGTATAAGTGTACAACTATCAACGGTAATTTTGCTGGCACAAGAGTCGGTTTCTAGGAAATCCCCTAACTTATAAGCTTACATTAGATTAGATATTCACTAGGAAGTAACCCGTGCTACGCATCGGGTAGTTACCATGATGTCCTGGTGAACAAATTCCTGAAACCCACAAAATAGTTTCTAAGAATTCATAATATCCATGAACCCCAGAACTTTACTACTTAAAAGCCATTTTACAATTCATAAACTTCTCCAAAATAGGACGTATAAATTTGCAGAACACCAATAAAGATATTCTTTAGCAACGGCAAAGATATATGTACATACATCTGTTACTTGATCACTGTAAATTTTGAGGTATGACATTTATTTTTTCGCGGCAGCAGATGAATAATGTTGCTGCGAATAATTTATTGGGATTACATTCCACTTAACAAATGGACAATGGTTGCCATCCACTACAGAGCTCATTACATGCTCAGCCTGGTTCCAATAAAAGACAAACTTAGGATATGCACTCTTCTTTCAACAGCCTCTTACCCAGTTGCGCCCCCGCGCACATTTGCTTCTTGAGAACGTCTGCAGCTTCCTGAGTACCATTCCTGTTAAACTTGTATCATCAGATCAGAACAGATAGTGAGATAGGTGGGGATAGAAAGGGGGTGGAAGGGAAGCAATAGATAGTCATCAACGAACATGACAATTGTATTAATTATTACCTCTAAAATGACAGAGACTGAGTTTACTTCAATCGCCACACCAAAGAAGGCAATGAAAGCATCAAGTCACTCCTCAAAAGTAAGGTTAGCATATTCCCCTTCTTGCACCCACGTCTCACCAGTGCTTCTCTTATCAGTCTCTGCATCCTTACGATCATTAGTGCTTGCGCAATTTCTGTTCTGAGCAAGATCAACACCTCCATGGATATACTTCACAATAATTAGTTACTAAAGTAGTCAACCATGTGACCACATATGACCAGGCAGTAAATTTTACAGAAGCTATGTACACCGTTTGAGAAAGTGTCAAGAGAAAAAGAATATTATCATTCAGCGTTTTTCTGCCTAGTCATATGTGGTCACCGTTTGATAATTGATAAATTGTCGATAAACTGATAACCTGAACATTAAAAGAAAATCAGCCATCAATTATTTGACAGTAACAAAGACCTAATTTCATCAATTATCGACAATTTATCAAATATAGTGCAATGAAAATGAGCCAATCATTGAACATAAACGTCTAAACCACGTTCAGTTTAAAGTAGATGTGAACTGAGAACTTACGACGTTTCAGTTTCCTTCTATTACTTCAGTGGTAACTGATTCCTCTACTTTTTCCTCTTAGGGTAAACAAAATAGAGTTCTAATTCTTCATAAGGAACATTTGATCCATTTGTATCAACACAATATACTATTTTGTTCATTGGTTAGAAATTTTCTTTGAAAATGTTGATAAGCTTTCAATAGCTAAACATATTAACGAAAATTACTAAACATGAGAGTGTCCTTCATCCATAGTGAAATAAATCCCTAAAACTCTTGAAATCAAAATCAAATAACAACCTATTAAACTGAAGCCTACCTAGATTTGACGAAAAACCTTTCAAATGAAACCTAGAAGTGAGTGATAATCAACAGAAATATAGAAACATAAGATGGATATATATGTAGTTCAGAGTGTACAATAATAAAAACAAAGATGAGATACATCAAATTTGATTCATCCAAGAGTAAGCCTGCTAATATTCTCTTGGTAATTCACTATCCTATGATTTCTAAATAAACTTTAATTACTTCTAGAAATTTAACTTTATGTTTTATCTGTTCACAACACCACAGTAACAAAGCTACTATCTTGAAATCAAAACAATACCACGATGAAAATCTGCTTGGCATTTTAACAAACACTTAAATTCCGTTTATTTGCTCTTTTGAAATACCCAACAATGGAACATATTGCTTGGATAACTTAACTTGAAATCAGAATTTTGGGAGATATATCTCTGTTAGTTTCAAAAAAAGATCGATTTGAAAATAAAGAGTGGATGAAGAGGCATAGTACTACCTGCAAGTATACCAATTTTTTTAAGAAGAACAGTGTAACCGATTAGTTTAACCATACTTTTGGAGCTCCATTTGATATTCTGATAGTTGCAATCCTTTAAAATACCTGTAGAACAGTGCATCAACTTAACTAACCATATCAATTGAAAAATTGTGAGAAATGAACAATAACATTAGTAAAATAGAACATAAAATCTAAATCTAAACAGTCGGAATCAAACCAACCTGCGTACGAACTGAAATTTGTGCTTTCATGTACAAACTGATTCATTAAAATGCAAAAGACGGAAGGTAAGGGTTGGTTTCTGATCATGGATTCTTTATCCCTTCACCGGAAGGAAGTGGGTTTAGTGGCTTTACACGGTTAACTAGATTTTGTGCCCGTGCTACGCACCGGGCAGACCCAAAAACAGTTTTGTTTCGCCCCGTGCCAATGCATACTTAGAATTTTTGATTTGGTGTAGCTCGGCTTAGCCTCACCCCGTCTAATATATTCTTAGGATTTTTTATTTGTTGTGGCTCGGCTTCGCCTCGTCCCGTTGCTTAGGATTTTTTATTATATCTTTTTCGTTTAACCATATTTTTGATTTGGTATGATGTGGTTTCGCCTCTCCCCGTCGTGCATTTTTGATTTGGTGTCGCGGGGCTTCGGCTCGCCCCATCATGATACATTTTTGATTTGATATGGTTCGGCTTCGCCTCGCCCCGTCGCTTAGGATTTTTGTTGTGGCTCGGCAATCTAAGAATGGATTGTTATATTCACACACACTGTATTTTGGCATTAATATGGGAGATGTGCCCATGATACAACACACTGCCTAAATAGCAAATTTAATGTTACGCCTTAGTGATACTAAAAATTTACTCCACATTACTGGCCATAAGATTACACGTATTGAAATAGTTGGTGGTGTGCTATATCGATCAGCTGATAGGAAGGTATAGATTGCTTGAAATTCAAACATGTCAGACAAATTGAAGAGCATTTACTTGGTGACCTAATCTTTTGTTGGGAGGGTTCCCTCGGTGAAGTACAGTATGTAAAGTGATAGACACATTTTTGTGTCTAATTTGTCTCGATTCTTTATATTGATAGTGCTCATTTTTGTACTTATTATGGTGTTTTATGCGTGTGTAGGTATTTTTGGCCAATAAACATTTTTGGAAAAATCGGCTCGAAAAGTTGCACCCGGAGGACACATGATATTCGTACCCTCACTACGGATAAGGGGTACCCAAATTACTAAGGGGCACCCCCAGGGCATACCAAAGACATCTGCTATAGGCACCCCTACTCTGGATAGGGGACACCCATCTTCTACATTCAAATTTTGAGAATTGGCGGAAATATTTCTTCCTTATTTGGCGTAATTGTGGATTTAGTTTGCAGCGGATTTAGAGAGATTCAATCGCGGATTTTTGGTGGACTGGACCTGTTAGAGCCTAACAGGCTTGGTACAAGAGTTTGGATCGATCAACTTGGGCTGCATGATCGTGTTGGAGCGAAACAGAGGAGGTGAGGTTTCACGGGACTCTGTGTGAGTTATTCTTGGCAGTTACGGGAGATTTAAGGCAAGATAATCCTTCCTGAGATTGATATAAATCCAATAAAGGGATTAGAGTGACATGTACGGCTCAGAAACGTGTAGAGAAAAGTTTTGGAAAGATTATTGCCGTGACTTCCACGGAATGAAAAGAAGAAATTTAATCGGGTTTTGGAGGGTTTGGAGGTGTATAAAAGGTGTGCTCGAGTCCCAGAGAATGGTTTTGAAGGTTAGAAGAAGTTAGGGGAAGTTTAGAACACCACAGAGCCGAGAAATCAAAGTTGCAGAAATCGGGTTTTGCTGCTGCTGTTGAAGAACACGAAGAACAATAGGCCACTGAGGACAGTCGTTTACGGGGTCGTAGATTCAGCGACAAATCAACAGTGCTTAAGACAGTTTTCTGTAACAGTCCATTGTAACAGCTGTTTGTAACGCCGATACACCGTTGCAAACAGTCTGTGTTATTATTTTTCATCCTTTTAATCAACTTTTGGGCTATAAACATGTATTTTGAGCAAATGATTATTATGAGGAGCTAAACCCCATTGCCGAGGCGACGGAGGAAGCCAATTTTCCATGATGTGTGTGGTAATTTCTATTTTAATTAATTTTTGCAATCTCTTTTAAGATTATTTGCCTTGATTGAAAATTGATTGAATGATTTTTCCTAGCAAGTTGTGATTTCTCTTGATAGACTATGCTTAGACCTAGGTTTTTGATATTCTATGCTTTCGAAATACAATTGTTATTCTAAAAATCTACCTTTGCAAAATATTAGAATCACTTTAAACATAAAGAGTTTCACGAATATTGATTAGATTAAATCACATAAAAATTGGAATTTGGTGGAATCCTGAGTCTCGGTGCTTCTTAAAATCTTGATAACAACCTTCTTTGAGTTTTCTAGTTTTATTTGAATCTAAAAAATCCTTCACAAGTCTGAGAGGAACGACATCTTTCTTACCACTTTCTACAACAAGTTAAAACCACATCAATTTTTGGCGCCGCCGACGCGGACTTGTTTTTAGGGCTTTAGATTTTTGTTTTTAGTTTTTTATTATTTTTGTTCTTTTTTACGTTTTTGGGTATTTATCTTTTGTCTACAGGTTCTGGATCATAAAGAAAATTGATCCAAGGAGTCTGGTGATTTCGTAAAGACTTGGAGCGAAAGATTAAAGCGAAAAGAACAGAAAGAAGACGATTTTATTTTAGATATTTTTTTTTAGGGTTTGTTTATTTTTAGAAAAAAAAAAAGAAGAAAAAAAAATTGTATTAGGGTTTATTATTTTTGTAATTTTTTTTTTTTCCTTTTCTTTTTGGACTTTGGACTTTTGGACTTTGGACATTATTTTTATTTTTACCCTACGGAAGGGTACTTTTATATATAAACTGTTTGCAGAGAAGGAGGACAATTACGATATTGTCTCTGCACCTTGGGTTCGTACACTGACATAGGAGTCAGTGGCCCGAGTCGACTACAACCGATTCATCCCCCGTCTGGAACGGGAGGTAAGATTCTAAACACTCGCGAATCCCCTGTCAGCGAGTTACTGGACTCCTTCGTTTGCATATATGTTGAGGACTTGAATACGGTTGTTTTAATTTTCTAGTAAAGGGCAAGGCCTGGCCATACAAGATAAGGGTTCGGATTTCATCACCGTTCTCTTCTTGCCCGCCTTAGGAACACGTAACCTACGCGAACCTAAGCCTTAAAATTTTGACTAGAACAAGACCGATAGGGTAACGATCTTAATAGGAAAGTCATTCGAAAAATATTGGTTACTTTTTTAAGCACACTTCAAAGTTCATAAAGGTTTTTGTGAGTTGAATGCGTGATTGCGCCGCATTGTAATTCCGGTGAGGCCTTGGGTATCAAAGCTCCACCGAGCTTCCCTCGCTTCTATTCAACTTACTTTAACTCGGATTGATTCCAGAGGGGTTTGCTTAAATTGTAACGAATTCCCTTTCGAAGGATTACAAGCTGGTCTAGAAACAATCTAAGTGGAGCCATCATGCTTTTTGTTTGCTAGAAATCTCTAGGTTTTCCTTGGTTGAGTCGGCCTTGATTTGTGATTGCATAGAATCCCCTTCCTTATTCTTTTGCATGCCTGAACGAAAAAGAGACGCCCTAGGTAGATTTGTTAAAGAGAAACCTAGTAGTTCTAAGCGTCTCGATTACCTCAATTTAGAAAGTCCGATTTTTGAAGAGTCCGTTTTTGAACCTCAGTTTGAGGAGACAATCCCTAATATTCCAATAGTATTTAAAATGGCAACTTTGAAAGCTTTGTTGAACCCGACTAGGACTACTCGTCCCTCGTGTATCAAAGTTAGCTAAAGAAACGGAAGCAACTTATGAACTTAAACCTGGGACCTTACATTTTGCTCCCAATCTTCTTAGGGAAAGAAAATGAAAACCCCTATTTTCATGTTAGGGACTTTGAGGAAATTTGTAGTACCCTAAAAATTAGAAACCTTGATGATGATGCTTTGAAACTCAGGTTATTCCCTTTTTCCTTGAAAGATAAAGCCAAATCTTGGCTATATAGTTTGGCTTCGGTTCAATAGAAACATAGGAACAACTTACATCTGCCTTTTTGAACAAGTTTTTCCCTAGGCACAAAACATCGTCTATTAGGACGCAAATCTGCACGTTTTCTCAATAGGAGGGGGAATCTTTGTATAGGTATTTGGAAAGGTTCAACGATTTATTAGCCCAATGTCCTCATCATGGTCTCGAAAAGGTTAGGTTAGTTCAGATCCTTTATGAGTGTTTAGATTATTCCACTACAACCACAAAAGAGAATCTATGTGTACGGGTGGGTTTGAAAACCAAACAGTTGATGAGGCGATGACATATTTGCATGAAATCGCCGAAAAGACCCAGCAATGGGAAAATAGTAGGGAACCCAAGAAAACAATTCTTCTAGGAAGAGGAAACGTTAATAGGCTAGAAGGAGGCTTTGAATCATATGCCAAAATTGCTGCAATAGCGAAAAGGTTAGAAGCTTTAGAAGTGGGTCATACTAGTGGTAGATTAGAGCCTTTTTGGGAAGGTCAGAATAATGAAGAGCAATCCAGTGCTCTGTATAATAACACTAGATTCGACAACCGTCAGAAATTTGACCCATATTCAGAAACCTATAATCCTAGTTGGAAAAACCATCCGAACCTTTCGTGGTCTAAGGGACAGAGTCAAGGTCAGCTTAGTAATTCGAATGTTCCCCCAGGTTTTGGTTATAATAAGAACTCTTCGAGTCAAGCTCGGTTTGTAACCCTTCGAGAGAATAAAATGACTAGCCTAGAGGAATCTCTTAGTATATTAAGTAAGAGCCGGGATGTGTTAGCACAGAGCCAGGAAATGTTAATAAAAAGCCAAGTTAGTTTTGAACAGGAAACCAAGCAGAACTTTCAAACTAATGCTCAGACTCTTGCTAAGTTAGAACTTCAAATAGGTCAAATAGCTAAGATTTTAAGTGAAAGAGATAACGTAAGGTTTCCTAGTCAAACACAACCCAACCCTAGAGGAGTTCATGAAGTAGGCGAAAAACAATCACATCAGTTGAATTCAGTTAGAACCCTTAGGAGTGGCAGAGTAGTAGACAATCAGGTAACCATGCCCGATAGTGAGCATACTGTAGTTCACCCCTCAGGACCATCCATAGCTAAGGGGACTGATAAAATCTCTGATGATGCCAATTCGGTTCCTGAGAGGCCCTATTTTATGCCTAGAGCCCCATTTCCACGGCTATTAGTACCAACAAAGAGTGAATCCAACTTTAATGACATAATGGAGGTTTTTAAGAAAGTTACCATAAACCTTACATTACTAGAAGCAATTAGGCAACTTCCGGCTTATGCTAAATTCCTTAAGGATATGTGTACGCGAAAGCGCAAGCTTAGTGTCCCTAAAAAAGCCTTTTTAGCTAGTCATGTAAGTTCGATCATTCAGAACAACACAACTCCTAAATATAAAGACCCAGGTGCCCCTACCATTGCTTGCACGATAAGAAAACATCGGGTAGATAAAGCTTTACTTGACTTAGGAGCTAGTGTGAACTTACTGTCGTACCATGTGTACTTACAGTTAGGACTTGGTGAATTGAAACTTACCAAGATAGCACTGCAGTTAGCTGATAGGTCTGTTAAAATTCCTCGTGGTGTGATAAAAGATGTTCTTATTGAGGTCGATAAGTTTATTTTATCCTGTGGATTTCGTGGTCTTAGATACCCAACCTGTCCCTGACCCAGAGAACCAGATACCTGTGATTTTAGGTCGCCCATTTTTAGCTACGTCTAATGCGATCATAAACTGTCGAAATGGTATTATGAATCTATCTTTTGGTAATATGACTATTGAGTTGAATATTTTTAATGTCAATAATTCGCATTCGAGCTAGATGACACGTGCATTGAAGAGGTGAACATGATAGGAACCTTAGTTCAGAGTCATTACCAAACATCATATTGGAAGATCCATTAGAGAGTTGCCTAGCCCATTTTAGCATGGATTTTGACGATGATAGCAACATTGAACAAGTAAATGCTGTTGGATTCTATTCCTATGTTAGATACCGATAAATGGAAAGCTAGGTTCGAACCATTACTAGCTACCGAATCTACCTTAAGCCCTTGTTTCGAAGAGCCTAGAGATCCTCCTAAGTTGGACCCTAATTATGCATTTTTAGGCCCATCTGAGATTTTGCCTATAGCTTCCGATTTGGATAGTGATCATGAGAGTAGGCCAGTGACCGTACTTCAAGACAATAAGGAAACTTTAGGGTTGCCCATAGAGGATAAGAAACTTATAAGTCCTACAGTTTGTGTTCCTCGGATGCATTTAGAGGATGAACCACCTGATTATAAATTAGAGAAAGCAATTGACCTTTTTCAGGAACCTAATAGTCTAGAAATTAGGAATATTGTGACTAGTCTATCTAGAGACACCGAAAATTCTAAGTTTGGGGGTAGTAATCGTCAAGTATCCCTATCTGAAGTCCCTAACTTGGGACTCGATCCTAGTGTGTCTGAGGTATTACCTGAGTCTCTTGTGACTCCACAACCCGATCCTCCTGATACTATTCAGGGGGAAATCCAACTATTTGAGACTCGTTATTTGGGTAAATCCGTTTATCAAGACACTCATATGAAGCCCAAGTGGGCACCACAGAAAAACCCAGTTGTCTTGCAGGAAACCTTGGATGAGGATGTGCTCTGTTTGTTCATTTTTCTGATTTGGTGCAGTTGTCTCATAATTGTGGCAGTTTTAATTGATTTTGATGATCCACAGTTTTTTCGACTATTGATATACGATTTGAAAGGGTACTTAGCCATTTTATGGGTACGTAATGTCTGGCTGAAGACGTTAAACTTAGCACTTCTTGGGAGGTAACCCAACATTCATGTGACACGGTAATATCTTTCCTTATCTCTTTTGCTTCAAATGGTAACAGTTTCTCCTTGTTCATGCTTTTAATTTTATCTTTAGAACATTGAGGACAATGTTAGATTTAAGTTTGGGGGTGTGGGAGAAACATTTTAGTTGCATTATTAAACTCCAGAGCCTAGAAATTTATGCTTATTAAGGATGGCACTAACCAATCTAAGTGGATGGAAGCATTTTGGTTGTAGGAGTTGAGGAACCAATCAGATTAGATGGAAACATCTAAAGAGTCTATTCATAAAAGCACAGAGCTCAGGTGTTAGAAATAACATGATAGTTTCACCATATCTCGTTGAGTCCTTTTCACTTCTGTTTTTATTTTTATTTTGTTTTTAAACTATGTTTCTCTAAGTGATTAGGTGGGGCCCACGAATAAAGTTGTTACCGATGCTAGGGTGAATTAGAGTGATTGAGATACAAAAAAAAAAAAAAAAAAAAAAAGTGAAAAAAAAAAAAAAAAAGAAAAGAAAGAAAAAGTGAGACCAGACCATCTGACCAACAGGAATAAATTCAATAAAGTCGACCACTGGAACCCTTGTATATGCCAGTTGTGTTGACCTAGAATTAGGATTATCGACCACTGGTTCCCTTGTATATTCCGGTGTGTTGATATTAGTCCAGACCAGTATCTCAGTCCATTGGGATAGGTTCATTTTGGCGGAGGCCTTCAGACAGATATGGGAAACACCATTCACTTAGTAAACATCAAAACCATCTATGTTTTTCTCTATATCCATCTTCTTGATCTATCCATGTGATTAGTTTTGACTCCGGGTATTGATGTCCATAGTGCAACTATCTGAGTAGAGCTCTGTCACTTTATATGAATTTTAGTATGCTTGAGTGCAAACTCGTGTACAGCAATTGGAATTTCGCATCGGGGTACTTCCTCCGTAGTCAATAAGTATGCCAACCAAGGAGATTCTTTAGTGCCTTCCAAGGTTTGTAGATAGCTAGGGTCTGGAGTAAAGGTTTTGTGGGTACAGTAAACCCTCAGGAGATAGCCACAGGGGTTCAAATGATTTTTTATTTTCTAGAATAAATTTGCTCGAGGACTAGCAAATAATAAGTTTGGGGGTGTTTGATAGACACATTTTTGTGTCTGAATTGTCCTCATTGTCTCTATTGTTGGAACTCGATTTTTGTACTAATATTGTGTTTTTTTATGTATTTTTAGGTATTTTTGGAAATAAATATTTTTTGGAAAATTCGGCTCGAAAAGTTGCTCGGAGCACCTCCGGAGGACAAGTGTTATTCGGACTCTCGTCTTTGGATAAGGGGTAACCCAATTGCTAAGGGGCACCCCCAAGGAGGCACCTGCTATTCGCACCCCAGAACGGATAGGGGGGCTTCATCTTCTCCATTTCAAAACTCGAAATTGGCGGGAAAAGCTTGGTTTTTCACGGGCAGAATTAGGATTGCGAATTTGGAGCTCTTCCCGTGAGACTAAAGGGCTGGAATTGATTGGGTACTCTCATATGGGCTAGACAGGGATGATATAGGAGTTGGTTTCGATCCAGTTTGGCTGGAATTGCCGCGAGAAGAAAATCAGGGCAGCACACGCCGGAGGAAATATTCACGAGATTTCGCGAACAACAGAGGTGTTTGCACGCATCTGGCAGATCCTAACAACTCTATGGAGTGTGAAGGAGTTAAATATAACAATTTGGAGGCTTTAAAACGCGTGGAGAAATCAAAAATCGAGATTATTTCCTAAAACAGGCCGTGAAGAATATTGAGAATTATTTGACATTATGGCGATATATATCGAGGCTGTTGGGTTATAAATAGTGGGGGATATAGCATAGAACAATTACGGAGAGTTTGGGAGGATTTGGTACGCTACAAGAGCCGGAAAATCAAGTTTCAGAGAATCGAGTTCTGCTGCTGCATCTGTGAAGAACGTGAAGAACAGACTCTCAAGGACAATCGTTTTTCAACAGTGAAAAGGACTACCGAGCGTGGGTCGCAGCCTGTCGTAATGTACCGCACTTCATATCTATCGTAGTTCAGAATGAGTTTGCAACAACTATAATTGTTGCAAACCCGATTTTCATCATTTCTCTTTTTGTGCATCATTTGTAAACCATTTTTGAGCATAAATAAATTCTTTGAGAGGGTTTTCAACATGATGAGCGGCTAAAATACCCAGTGACTGAGGCAACGGAGGAAACTATTCACTCATGCTTGATTGGTAATTTCTTTTATAATTTCTTTAATTATTTATTTTATTTAATTCACTAGGATCAACATAAAGAAAAAATTGGTTTTCTTAATTAGTTGTGAATCAATTCGATGTGTTATGCTTAGAATCAATTCTTTGATAATTCATGCTTAGGGATTACAATTTAATGTTTGGACACCATATAGATTAATAGTGAATTAACGAGAAAAAGAGTTTAACAATAATTCTTGAAATATCATTATAAACCAATCAATTAGGAGGAATAGTGGAATCCGGAGCCTTGGTCTATTTTTAAATCTTGAAATCACTTTTTATATTAAGCTTTGTTTGTTTTTAAGTTTTATAATTCTAAAATCTTTGGCTTTCCCAAGTCTCAACGAACCTTATTTACTACAACATTATTGAGTCACATCAATAGTTAGGGTCTGGAGTAAAGGTTTTGTGGGTACACCTCTGGTAAACCCTCTCGAGACTATAACTCGGCCACTAGGGCCACCTAGGGGTTTAAAGGCTTGTTGCACACGCTAAATGCAATCGACGATGCCTGCGACAGTGAGTTAGGATTTTATTTTATTTTTGCTCGAGGACTAGCAAATAATAGGTTTGGGGGTATTTGATAGAGACATTTTTGTGTCTAATTTGTCTCGATTCTTTATATTGATAGTGCTCATTTTTGTACTTATTATGGTGTTTTATGCGTGTGTAGGTATTTTTGGCCAATAAACATTTTTGGAAAAATCGGCTCGAAAAGTTGCACCCGGAGGACACATGATATTCGGACCCTCACTACGGATAAGGGGTACCCAAATTACTAAGGGGCACCCCCAGGGCATCACCAAAGACATCTGCTATAGGCACCCCTACTCTGGATAGGGGCCACCCATCTTCTACCTTCAAATTTTGAGAATTGGCGGGAAATATTTCTTCACGCTGGCAGAATTGTGGATCGAGTTTGCAGCGGATTTAGAGAGATTCAATCGCGGCTTTTTGGTAGACTGGACCTGTTAGAGCCTAACAGGCTTGGTAAAAGAGTTTGGATCGATCAACTTGGGCTGCATGATCGTGTTGGAGCGAAACAGAGGAGGTGAGGTTTCACGGGACTCTGTGTGAGTTATTCTTGGCAGTTACGGGAGATTTAAGGCAAGATAATCCTTCCTGAGATTGATATATAAATCCAATAAAGGGATTAGAGTGACATGTACGGCTCAGAAACGTGTAGAGAAAAGTTTTGGAAAGATTATTGCCGTGACTTCCACGGAAAGAAAAGAAGAAATTTAATCGGGTTTTGGAGGGTTTGGAGGTGTATAATAGGTGTGCTCGAGTCCCAGAGAAGGGTATTGAAGGTTAGAAGAAGTTAGGGGAAGTTTAGAACACCACAGAGCCGAGAAATCAAAGTTGCAGAAATCGGGTTTTGCTGCTGATGCTGAAGAACACGACGAACGATAAGCCACTGAGGACAGTCGTTTACGGGGTCGTAGATTCAGCGACAAATCAACGGTGCTTAAGACAGTTTTCTGTAACAGTTCATTGTAACAGCTGTTTGTAACGCCAATACACCGTTGCAAACAGTCTGTGTTATTATTTTTCATCCTTTTAATCAACTTTTGGGCTATAAACATGTATTTTGAGCAAGTGATTATTATGAGGAGCTAAACCCCATTGCCGAGGCGACGGAGGAAGCCAATTTTCCATGATGTGTGTGGTAATTTCTATTTTAATTAATTTTTGCAATCTCTTTTAAGATTATTTGCGTTGATTGAAAATTGATTGAATGATTTTTCCTAAGCAGTTGTGATTTCTCTTGATAGACTATACTTAGACCTAGGTTTTTGATATTCTATGCTTTCGAAATACAATTTTTATTCTAAAAATCTACCTTTGCAAAATATTAGAATCACTTTAAACATAAAGAGTTGCACGAATATTGATTATTTTAAATCACATAAAAATTGGAATTTGGTGGAATCCTGAGTCTCGGTACTTCTTAAAATCTTGATAACAACCTTCTTTGAGTTTTCTAGTTTTAATTGAATCTAAAAAATCCTTCACAAGTCTGAGAGGAACGACATCTTTCTTACCACTATCTACAACAAGTTAAAACCACATCATAAAGCTACGAAGCATTTGAGTAGAAAAGCTTGGTTAGAACTTTGGTTCTCAGATTATAAAGGTATAATGACATCACATCCAGATACAACTCTGTCAAAGAGGCTTGCATAAAAAACAATTTGAGTATATACAGAGGATAATTACTGTAATATTGAGGATAATTACTGTAAAAAAAAGTAGTATAGCACATTGTTATTAGCCCAAAAGACCTATATAAGACATTTCAAATCGGAGACTCTTTTACTTCGCACCTGTTTTCTTTAGATTTCCTCCAACTATATCAAGCTTCACGTCCTTAAGTTTGTCACTGTCAATTTGAAGCCTATAAGCAGGTGTACACTCGCTTGCCCAATTACTGAACTTAACACCACCTATTTTTTCCAGTTTTGAGTAAGTCAATGGCGTCCACCAATGTTTACCTTTCATGTTCCTAGAACTATAATCTTTCCTTTCCTCAAAATTCTTTAAATTTGCCTTTGCATTTTCAAGTATTTCATCCTGAGGTGTTTCATATATAAAAACTGAACCGTCCTTAGAGACTTCTGAAACCAAGGATAAATATTTCTTGAAGTTGTACCATGAGAATTCTGGTGGAAATCCCTTTCAGTACTTTCAAGAAAAGATGCACAAACAACCTCTGCAAGCAAAGAAATGACACATACTGATTTTTTTCATTAAGTGATTACAAAGGCACCGTACATACTGTTTTTCTTATGCTAGCTCTCACTGAATGAAAATACTATTGTAAGGACTTCAAAAAAAAAAAATCAAAACCTTAATCAGTTTAAAGGATGAGTAAAATCTAACTACAAATTTATGTTGCACATGTATAGGTTCTATTTTTCCAGATGAGGAGTCGCCTCTGCAAGTATTAGCAAGGAAAAATTTTCATGTCAGGACCAACTGATGGTTATTGATCAAAAGTAACTAACCATTAGAAAATGAATGAAAAACGGATCACTAAAAGTATTATTACCCCAAATCCCATCTTGCTGGTTTATTATCCATGTAAGTATAACTGCTTTATACCTGAATCACGAAATTCAAGATAATCAGGTTCATTAGTTTTCCTCCTTACAACTAAGCATGCAATTTAGATGAATGGAAGAGAACTTAAGCAATACTCACCTTGTTGACCTGCACTTTTGGCAACAATTATGTTTGAGATGATGCCATGTTTTTGTGATCCCCTTCTTTTGAAGGTGCTAAACAGATCACAGTTCGCTGTAAAAATTCCTGGGCAATCAAGGGATTCAAATCTTAATTAGGTGATTCTCAACATCAAAATGCTAGCTTAAATTAGATAATTATCCAAGTATAATGCACCTCAGGATAAGTATCCCCCTGTAACAGGTACTTGAAACGAAAATCAAGAGTTCCAATGACATTTTTAAGCATGGAATTAAGCGCATTCTCGCCTTCCTTTCTCACAGCAATGATGCACATGAACGGTTCTAAATAACGTATCGTACATCGCCTAATTATCACACTAAACTCCTGCATCGACAGTGCGTAAGCCAATAAGTAGCACCATTCTCATGTGATGCATATAGAGATTTATTTTCAACAGGTGTAAGAGTAGTTTTACCTGATCGACGTGTTGCTGCTTCTTGTAGCTACCAACATATCTGTTTAACGGCAGAAAGTATCAAGATTGTAATCGAAAATCGGAAGCTGAATAAAAAGATAATTCTTTGATGAACTCAACATTTATAAATTGCTGCCTGGATGAAATGAAATTCAGTTGTCAGATAAGTAATACAAACCGGTCATATGACTTCACTGAATATATAACAATTCAAGAGATCAAAATCTCATAAGACTATGAATCATAGGAACTTTGAAAAATTGATAAAAGAAGAAGAAGCACCAAAGGTAACAGTCTAATAAAAGCTGGGAATAAGGTTTTAGGAACTGATGATACGATTACATTGTGTATGAAGGGCAAATCGTCCTGTTACCTACAAAATCGAACCAAATAAATCAAACCCAGAAATCGTCCTGAGTAGAGAATCAGGAGCTAAATCTCCTCCCTTACTCTCAATACACAATACCCATCTCTAATACCCATTTGCATTTTCTAAATCGAACCCCTCTTCCAAATATACAACTTATTCAATTCTAGCAGAAACCCTAATTTCCATTTCTTGTGATTTCTTCTTCTTTCGGAGCTCAATTAGCTTCCAGATTGATTAACCTCTTCTTCGATTTATATGGATCTCAAGATTTACATGAATCCCTCACAAAAAAAAAGTTATTCATTAAAAATGAGTTCAACAGGAAGAAAGACATGAAGAACAAAAGAAAGAGAAGAAGAAGAACATAATAAAACTCACTTCGATATATTGGTGTCTCTGTTAGCTTTAGATCTAGTTTTGATGCAGGTATTGTCCACACTAACGGCGTCACTTAACGTACAGTTAATATTCGGTGTAATCAAAGAGTAGTGAGTTTTTCAGCCACAAAAATGGACAGAAGTATTGTATACCCACATTTTTGCTAATGGTGTTACTAACGTCGAGTTAAATACATGGTGTAAACAAAGTGTAATCCGATTTTTAGTGTCTCAATAGAGTTCCACCACTTGTCTTCTCCAGAATTGCTTTGTGTGAAAGCTTTTATCTAATTTAATTTGAAGGGGGTGTCATACTCACCGTGCGACGTGAGAGCTCATATGACTTAGTGTTTTAAAGGAGGGGAGATTTTCATGGAACGTCGGGAAGTGGGTAAAAGGTTGAAGGTGTACAATTGTGGTGTAAACTTATGTTTATTTATTAATTATGTAGGGCCATAATGAACGAGAATGCTCTATTTTACCATACTCACACCAGAAATGTCTACATCAGCTTTTTGTGGGGTCAAAATGAAGGAGAATTGAGTATTGGTTTCAATTATCATTTTGTTGGATTGGATGGGCAAATTTTTGTCGGGAAATATGTTAATTCCAATTCCAAGCAAGATATAGATACCGGAATAAAGGAACCTTGCCTATTTCGTAATAAGGCGACAATGAGTCCCAGATCATAACTAACCCCTTGATCCCGGAATACAAAGAGTATCAAGTACTATTT
This sequence comes from Papaver armeniacum, assembly GCA_023531295.1. NCBI lineage: Eukaryota > Viridiplantae > Streptophyta > Magnoliopsida > Ranunculales > Papaveraceae > Papaver > Papaver armeniacum. Next base: position 395,335 of record JAJJWW010007123.1, read on the forward strand.
TGATGTAATTAGACAAGCCATTAGAATCAGATTGGAACGATCAAAAGTAGAATTAATCTTCAATTGGGATCAATCTTCAAGCTACATTAAGAGGGAACTACAGTGGCATGCTTTTCAATTGGGATATAATCTTTGTATGATTCTGTAATTTTTTTGTTATTTTCCTTTTTATCGGCTTCTTCTTACTACTTGTAAGAAGTTCTCGGTACCTCCCTCTTTTTCCTAATAAAATCTCTTCTTTATCAGAAAAAAAAAATTTAAAATTTTGCGACATTATTCATTCTAGGAAGACATTGTAATGACAAGGGAACACAAAAAAACGTCACGTTATTTCAAGTTCTCCTAGTGTACATATTTCGGCAATATTTTCATGTAGAAGGTGTATTTGTCATGTTGATTGATAGGAGTTGTTACGATAAGGGGTTAGTGTTTATTATCTTCCTCTTTTGAGTTGAACGAGGTACATTACTAAATTCGTTTTGGTTCTTTATATCTTTGGAATATTGGCAGTACAATAAATATTGTTGGAGAAAACTAAAATCTAACCCACATGGCCGTTATTTACCTTTCGAAAGAAAAAGGGAGATTCTGGATGCGTTTCCATTAGATTTTATTTTAATAGTGTAATCAGAAAATTTATTAATCATAAATCCTTAACATCCTCAGACAATGACACGAAAAAACTTAATAATGTAATTGTTTCATAGATAATAAAGATCTAGACACCTTTAGATCATGCCTTGTTTGTTTTTCTTGATCCGTAAAACTTCACGCTTTATATGTACATTTGAACTGGATGAAGTTGTGGGGATGATTTTTTTAGTAAGTGTATTATTATATTCATTTACCTAAGTATCTCGTTTTTTTTAAAAGCTAGATGAGTTTACATCAAAATTTCTTCTGTTCTTTGTAAAAAATTGATTGTTAGATATCATTGTCGGTGAAAAGATTTTGAGATGCTGGGGAAAACTAAAATCAAATTCAGAAGCAGATGGTATTTGTCTGCCTTTTCACTTAGGAATGGAGACTGCTAATTTTTTTTTTGATGTTTATAAATTTCTTTAATGATCGAGTGAAAAATAGTAATTTAATTGCTCAAAGATACGGACTGTTGTTGTAAAAAAATTAGTACTCCTTGGTTTGCAGAGGCAACCCATCTTAACCAATTTTGTAAATGGTTTAAAAAGAATAAATATTTCATGAAAATTAGTTCTGAAATTAACTGGAAATAGTACAAATTAAGTAAAAAATAACCCTTTATCCCTATTGTGAACAAACTAAGAAAATTTAAGAATACACGACTGAAGTTACCAAACTATTACAAGTTAATGTGAAGTTCAATTAAAAAAAGACATCGTAAAGACAATGTGAATCAGGAAAAGATTCTAAACAAATCGAGAATCAAGGCCTTTCCAATACCGAGTCCCACAAATTTATTTGGGACCTGCCAGCTCACCCCTAAAAAGGTTAACAGATCCAGATTATGGCTGGTGTTCATTTGGGCATGCACGAGTTCTAAGCCTATCTAGACCCCCTCATCCGAAGATGCTAAAGATTAAATTTTTTGAGATCAGTTAGTTATTCAAAAAAAAATATCAAGAAAGACATTGATCTAAAAATGCATCACATCTTTACAAGTTATTATGGTACATTTTCTCACTAGTTTTTCAATGGACATACCTATCCAGGCGGAATATAATAGATTATTTCTTGATTTCTTGATTTTCTGAAGAAATTCAAAATCTATTATATTCCTATTAGACAGGATAAGCCTCGCTAGTTGACTATCATATCTATCTTTATCTTGACAGAGTATCATAGCTTTAAAGTACTTCGGGTTAAGTTTTTAGATTTGAAATAATTATTTTGTAAACGACAAATAATTTTTATATCTCGCTATGTTCTCCATTGTTGCTTTCTATGTAGAGGAAGTTCATGCTTCATAAAAAGTAATGTCCATTATATTATGAATCTGTAATAGCCATCAAAATTGTCATTGTTGTTCATCTCTTTCCTTTCTCAAAAGAAGATTATTTTTGATCGAACTAGAAAGAAGATTATTTTTATTAGAAATCACAGTTATGCATGAGATACTGCTAAATATGTTTTGAAACAACACTGCAAATTCAACATATTTTTCATCAAGAATTGCTAGTTTTTGTTGTGGATACCTCTTCGAATTATGGGTGGTTACAAACTTGTACTTTGGAGAGGCCTTGAATACTAAACGTTTCACAAGATTCCAAACTTTGGTTTTGGAAGGTGAGATATATGACAACAAATGTACGATCAACAATAATTCCTACATGGATAATAAACAAGTCATTTTAGTTGCTAATCATGCCAATGTAACTCCTCACACGTTGTTAATTGATCATTTGATTCCGATAAAATTGTTGGGATACGTTTTTATCTTTCTAGGTTTTTATTTTTGTGTTCATTTAGTTAGAAATTCAGATTTTTCGACGATTTACACAACCACTTGGTTTTTGATCTCTTAAAATTAGGGTATTCACACAAATATCGATGTTATTGAGAAAATTTTCAGATGGTGGAGAAAATTGAAACCTAATCTTCTTAGCATTTGTTTGATTTGTATACTTACTTGCATTTTACGTTGCACATACGATGTCATATTTGTTTTAGGTGGTAGGGAGAGATTCGATCTTTCATGGTAGAGCTTGGTGAGACCAAATCTGATCGTCACATAGTTCTTTGGGAGGAATTTGAAATCTTTGAGCTAACTACGAGGTTAAAGGTTAAAATCTTCTAGAGTTTCTGCATTCTTCTCTGTTTAACCTGTTGCTAAATTTCAATTAAGAATATAAAGACATGTGGTACATCATGATTTTAAAATGACAAGGAGATATAGTAAAGAAAATAGGTAGTTTAATGTATGCACATTATTTAAACCCGTCAAAGTGTGTACAATTAAGGGTTGTAGACCTATTTTCCTCTTAACAAGTGTATACAAAATCATTGCCAAAGTATTAGCAACAAGACTGAAATTGGAAATGGATAAGCTCATATCCCCTGTTTAATGTGCATATATTGAAGGAAGACAAATAATATATGGTACATTAATTTCCAATGAGCTTGTTGACTCGAGACTTAGATCTAGCAGGGCTGGTATTATATGCAAAATTGACCTTAAAAAGGCATTTGACATGATTAATTGGAGGTACCTGGATTTTATTCTTCATCAAATGGGTTTTGGTAGTAAGTTGCGTAAGTGGCTAAGGTCTTGTTATTCTACTTCAACTTTCTCAATGTTAATTAATGGCTCTTATTTTGGCTACTTCACTAGATCAAGGGGTGTTAGACAAGGGGATCCTGTCTGTCCTTTTCTCTTTAATATTTCCATGGAGGTTTCTCTACAGAGCTTCTCAACTTAATATTTTCAGTGGTTTTTTAGTAACTCCTTATAGCATTACTGTTAATCACATGCACTATGCTGACGACACTATTTCTTCATTGATCACAGTAAAGAGGAATTACATAATTTATTTTCTGCTCTCAAGTGCTTTGAGTATATTGGTGATCTAAAGGTTAGTACCTCTAACAAAAAACTCGTAGTAATTGGCTATGTTCCAGAGTTATTTGTTTGAGCTTCTAAATTTGGTTGTGCCACTGAAAATATACCTTTTTTGTATCTTGGTATGACTCTTGGAGCTAAGGAAACTTCCAAGCATATATGGGATCCCATTATTGAGAAGTTTGAGGAAAGACTGTCATTTTGAGGACAAATTTCTCTTTCTAAAGGAGGTAAACTTGCTCTCCTTAGCTGCATTCTAAGTTCCTTGCCTATATACTACTTTTCTCTCTTTAAATATCCTGTTTCAGGTATTAAAATTCTAGAAAAGAAAATGAGTAACTTTCTTTGGGAACATGGAGTTGGTTCAAAAGTTTCTCATCTCATAAACTTGAGTCTAGTTTGCGTAGACAAAGAGAAAGGTGGTTTGGGTATTTGTAACTTGAGATTAATGAATCTGGGTATGCTTGATAAATAGTTTTGGAGGTATGGTCAATAAAAGAATAGGTTGTGGTACAAAATTATTGTCGAAAAGTATGGTGATGATTACTCTTGATGGGTGACATAAAATATTAACACTTCGCATGGTGTTTCTTGCTGGAAGATGATTGCTGAGACTGCACATCTATTGAGTCTCAATTCAGTGTTGATTGTTCACTCGGGAAGGAATATTTATTTATGGAACGATGTTTAGTGTGGCAACAAATAGCTTGCTTCTGCATTCTTTCATTCTACAAGTTATCTTGTAATAAGTCCTCAACGCTGGCAAATCTGATATCTTCAAATAGAAACTGGCATTTCAATTAAAGGAATCTCACTGAGCTCGAAAAAAAAAATTTGTTGATTTTATGCTCAATATTGGTAATCATCCCCAGTGTTAGATGGCCTCTCAGTACTAGGAGATGGTCCCTCTGTAGTTCTGTTATTTTCGGTGTTAAAACTCTCCATGCTAAGTTGGTTGAAGATTTTGGAATTCAAGATAAACTTTCTGGTTTGGTGCTTAATGCATGAGAAGCTTCATGCCATCGATGTTTTACAGACAAAAGGTGTGGATATCTACAATTCTTGTGTACTTTGTGGTGAGGATGCTAGCTCTCAGTTGGCACCATGTATACTTTTCAAACTCATGGAATTATATTTGGAGTTTGATTCTGGCTGCAGTTGTCTTCACAATCTGGACGGAGAGAAACAGACGTACGTACTTTTAAGACAAATTACACTTTCAAGACAAAAGCAGATTTGGGTATGAAAGTGAAATCTTTAATCTTAACTTGGGAATATGCGTCAGGAAGTTCATATAAACTTAGAAAGTTCCTTTCTTAATAATTGGGAAGTTTGTTTAACTTCGTTGTAAATTTTTTCTTTCTTTTAATCTACCACTGGTAGAACATTTTTACATTCTTCTTTATTTAATTCATCTTCTCTTATTATCAATATTTTTTTATTTAAACCCTTCTATAACATTCCCTACATTTTTTCACCATCTTTCGGGGCATAAGGTTCTTTTTTCATGTAAAAAGCAATGAGTACACACTATCAATAAACCGCAATTTTATAGTTTTGTAATTTTGTAGTGCATTCCAACTAGTTTTATGGTGCATTATGATTTTTTATCAGTCCGGTGCACTACTTAAACTCAGGTGTTGCAGATGCCATATGAACAAAAATGCTTTGTGCACCTATTTTAGGGAGAAGCTCTAAGTTTTTCCGGATGAAAAAACTATTTTATCTAGGTAAAAATGATAATGTTTCGCTTCCAAACTATAATTTTCTTACTAAGAAATATCAAACTTAACTTTACTTGATAATCATTCAATTCCATCTCCTCACGCTTTATTGGTTTTTCATTTGAAATCGATGAAGTTGTTGGGATCAAGTTTTTCTCTTGAAACTCCTTATATCCATGCTTAAGATGAGAATTTACGTACTAATTTTCTAAGTTGAATGAGTTACATCACAAATCTTTTGCCTTTTTTAAATGACTATATTGTTAGATATCAAAAAATTGAGATACCGGAGTAAACTAAAATTGAAGTCTTATGGTCACGGGATTTCATATCAAATACTCACAAGAAGACTTTCGAGTATAAAAGGTAATAAAGGATATTATATTCGTGAAATTTTGCAAAGCGTGAAAATGGCTTTTGGTCGCCTTCCGAGTAATATATACCCATGTAAACCCAACAGGAAGAGCAAGACTTTGCCAAATGCGAGTGGCGGATCATCTACATTTGCTTTGAATAGAGGATGCTGATTATAACTTTGATTTTTGTCTAAATACTTTCATTTTACTATTTACCATTTTAAAAAAAGAGTATTTAAGAACTCTTTGGTTTATAAACTTTTTTTGAGAATTTGTTAAAAATATGTACATCTAACATCTTACAGGCATGGAACACCAATATACGATGACGTTGTTTTCAGGCATGCACTTGAAACTAATGAGGTTTTTACTTTTGTGTTTATATTAATAGTTGAGATTTCATAGTTATTTTCTTAAGATTTTTCAACAAGTTACACGTCAATTCATCATTTCTTGTTCTTTTGTATCAGGGTATCATGGAAATATCGATGTCTTAGAGAAAGTGAGATGGAGTAGAAAATTGAAACCTAAATCTCATGGCATTTATTTTTATTGTAAATCCAAAAGTAATTGGTGGTGCACTTGTGATGCAATATTTGTCATCATTGTTGGGCCCGACTTCGATCTTAGCTGCTTGTGAAATCTCCTATTTTAAATATATTGCTCGTTTTTAAAAGAACCCGAGGAAATTTGTCTAGAGTGTTATGATTTTTTAATATCAAGAGGAATAGTAAATACAATAGGGATTTGGAATTGGATACATGGTACACTCTCCTATATTTTGAGACTGATTTTTCGGGCCGAAGATATTTTTTTCATGCTAGCAGTAATGAGTGCACCATCAATAATCCGATGGTATGTAGATTTTTGGTGTTTATAGAGTCGTTCATAAGTTTGGTGCAGTCTTTTGGCCCTTTTATAATGTTGTTAGAATTTGAAAACATAAATTGGACTTGAAAATTTGGCCATCAGCCTGTAAAGTCAGAATACCGTGGATGGATGAAGTAAAAAGTTTGAGAATTTTATTGGACAGTTTTTGACGGGACGTAATTATACTCATGTCTTCCCGCCGATACCCTAAAAAAAACAAGAAATGATAATTTTATACACCTATTTCTAAGCAGAAGCTCTAAGTTTGTTGGATTTCTCCATGGAAAATGAATAATACTACCCTGCGTTTACTTGTAATCGGACCAGACTATAACTTTTCCTGATTAATATCGAATAATTGTTACCGACAGTTATTCAATTTTATAACCTACCCACACTTTAGTTGTTGAAGTTGTTGTCATCAAATTTTCACCAAACTAAAAAATTTAATTTTAATATGTCTGTTATAAGTTTAAAATAAGAATTTATTAATATGTTCTTAAGTTGAATGAGCTACCTCATATTTTCTTTTGCTTTTTTAAAATGACTATCTTTTTATATATCAAAGTTTTGAGATAGTGGAGAAAACTAAAGTGTAGGTCTTACAACCGTGAACTTTGGTTTTGTATACTCACATGAAGAACTCAGGATATAAGGACAAGCAAAGAATTCCTTATTAGCAAAATTCTAACAAAGTATCATAATGTTTTACCTTTTGACTACGGTTTTATAAAAGAAAATTATGTGGCGAAAAAACTACAAGTCTCTTTTGTCTTATGGGAAAAATAAAATAATAAATAAAAAGACAAATCATTGTTTTGGTGTTTTTAGTTATTTTTCTTTAAAATATTTCCCAGGTACAGTATTAGGTTCCTAACAGTTTGAACGTTCGCATGAATGACTGGTGGAGGTGAAGATTATTAGTGATCACCAAATTATTAACTTTGGATCCCAAGTACGCTATATGCATTACTCTGATACATATTACCAGAGTGACAGGTTTTGGCAATGCCAATTTTTGTAAAAAATAGCTAATTAGTGGTTCCACGTTGCGAGTGAACATTTACTTGTTTATTTTTGTCTATTCGTAAATAATTACACTTCATGGTCAAAATTGAAAAGATCGGGGGCAAACCATTTGAGTTGAGCAACGCGGACCAATTTGAATTAAATGGAAATAGAGTTGAAAATTCTCAAATAAATACACTAAGGATCTCCGCCAAAATCTACGTATCTCCCTACGTTAAGTTGTGTACAAGGATATTCAGTTCCTGAGTTATTTGCATCGGGCTGGGTAAAATAAGGGGAATGAGAATAAGATATGGCGCCAAAAATGTGCAATAAGGAATTCTTAGTAGGGGAGATATCCATTTTTGGCGCCATTTTTAGTAGTTCTCATGTGCAATAAGGAATATATATTTTTTTTTAATTAACAAGAAAAAAAATGTAATACAAAAGGAAAATTTGCTGGTTGGTCCAAAGCCCATTAAGTTAGTTATACTAGGGTCTAACCGGATTTTAGACTTATCACTAGGTCCACAATTATTTAAAACAAGCAAAATGACCACATTATCCCAGCACCACTCACGTGTGAACTCCACCACCTTATTACGGTTTCTCCAAATTTAATTAAAACATATAAAGGACCACAATTTTGAGTACATATCTGCCACACCGCTTACAAATTCGAGTACATATCTGCCACACTGTTTACAAATTCGAGTACATATCTGCCACACTGCTTACAAATCTGAGTACGTACAGTACTTTTACAGTCACACACAGTACATATCTGCCACATTGGCTATTGCAGTAACACACGGTACTTTTGCACCAAATACCGATCTCACTGACTACCCACCGCGAACAAGAAGATGATTATTCATCCGTATTTTATTTACTAATTGTGTAAACTAGAGCATTTTCAGATTCTAATCTGATCTGCAAACTTAATGGTTGGACTCCTTCCCATATTTGTTTTGTTTTGTTAGCTGCTGGCTGCTGCAGTGCAGTTCCTCATCAAGTTGCAAGTAAATGTCGACGCGACCCCCGCCAATTCAGTTAAGTCATGAATCTTGACGCGTCCCTTTCCAAATTAAGTTGGATTAGTGTGTTGTGTCATTGCACACAATGATAAACCCTCACACCTCTCTATCCATGATTGCTGGATTATCTCCTCCCCTTTAATGACAGCACCGTTACCCAAATTGAAACACGGAGTAAGAGTTAGCCGTCAGATTTGCTGACTTTAAAATTCAGTCATTGGATCTTGGGAATTGCCGTGTTCATTTTTCCGTGTGAACAAATGACCAGAACCATTAGATCGTCTGACTTTCAACGAATTTATATGATCCAAGCCGTCGACATGATAAAGGAGTTCGGGGTAATATGTAACGTATTATGAGGGTTTGTAACTATAACTTTCAAGGACTTAAATTGAAAAACCATATAAAACCGAATTTAAGCCGGAAACAGAATTTTCTCTCCGTTTTTTTGGTACTTGCAAAGCACGTGCTCTCGGCTCGTTCCTTTTAGTGATTAAACTTGGCCAGGCCTGAGTACATATCTGCCACATTGCTTACAAATCTGAGTATATATATCTGTCGCACTGCTTACATATAGAGTATGTATCCGTTGGACATATTGAACCTATAAATGTGACCAAAATATAACAATATTAAAACACAGCAACAAAACTAGCATCTATTTCAGTATTTCGCATACGTACTCATGGATCAAACCAAAATAAAGTGGCAAAACTATGAATAAAACAGAATCAAAAGAAATTTTTATCAAGACGACATATACGTCTTTGGATTCATAAACTAAAAACTCGGTTGCATGTCAAGAAGTGCTGAATCCATGAATATAACCGAATCAAAGAACATACTTCAGTATTCCATATATGTACTCTTGGATCAAACCAAAAAAATAAGAGAAAACCTAAAGATTCATAGTAAACACAAAAAGAAAACAGTACGTCATATATGTACTGATGGTTAATTACACAAAAGAAAACTGAAAAATAAACCAAAAACCATAAAAATATCAGATCTACTAATGAAATAAACATAAAACATGATTTATTTAATTTTATTTAGATCTGAACTTGTTTCATCAAAATCCACCAGTATATCATATACGTACCGATGATTAATACACAAAAGCATATCAAAAACAACCAAAATGAAACTAAAATCAGCTGCATGTGAAAACCAAGTAATGAATCTATAAAAAGCAGAATTGAAACACTTTTTTCTTCAGTATTCCATATATATACTTCTAGATCGAAGAAGAAAAATATCCAAATTAAACTACAAAAATTACAAAATTAAAGCATAATTTTTCAGCACACCATATATGTACTGCTGATTCATAATCTAAAATTCAGCTGCATGTGAAAAACAAGTAACGAATCTATGAAAAAATAGAATCCAAACACTTTTATTTGAGTATTCCATATATGTACTTCTGGATCAAACAAGAAAAATCTCCAAATCTATAAAAAATAACAAAATTAGAGCAGTATATTTCAGTATACCAAATATGTACTGTTGATTCATAGTCTAAAAATCAGCAGCACGTGAAAAACAAGAGACGCATCATGAGATCAAACTACCAAAACCGCAAAAAGAAAGTGAAAACATCATGAAATCGATCGATTTTTCATGATTCAGTTGAGAAAAAAAAACAAAAACTGGAGAAAAAATTAACATACCTGTAAAAACACGAAATATCTTCACAAACCCTAGGTTTAAACTTCATAAGCGGCAACAACAGAGAAAAGGAGAGGGGGAGAGAGAGAGAGAGATAAAACAGATCCGAGAAGAAAAAGAAAAATGAGAAAAGTTTGCTTTTATTTCTGTTATATATAATGAAGGCTATTTTGGGAATTCTTAAAATGCACGTAATAAGTTACACACGTGTGCAGGACCTGGGCTTAAAAAATTGGGTCCATTTTTATCTTTTCTTTTAATTATGGACCTCCAGTTACTGGGCTTTAGTGGGTGGACCTGCCACTAACTAAGAACACTATAATAGTACCTATAGGTAATTCCTACAATACAAAATCCAATTATTCAAATTTGTGTTTCACTTGGTCACTAAGTTACATAACTGTTGAATTAAGTCAACAGATTCAACTAAGAGAAAATGGGTCATTTGTACAAAAAAAAATTAAAACACGGCTCAAATGGACGAGTAAAAAAAAGTACGGGTGAAATAGCAAAAAAAAATATCAAGGATGAAACTGGATTCATCCTGGCTTATACTTAAAAAATAGCAAGGATGAAACTATTTAAAGGATGCATCCTGTAAAATAAAAATAAGAAAAAATATTTGAAAATGGACATAAGGGATGAAATGGTTAGATGAAATTACATCCCGCATATTATTTTTAAATTTTTGTCTATTTAAAGAATATCTTTTTAATTTTTGGTAGAGATGAAAAAACTAATTTAAACAAAAGTTATCAAAACCTAAGTGTCTTTTTCATGGTTAGGAATTGTTGATTTTGGTCTTTTTGACCAATTTTGTGTTCAACTAAAGTGCCATATGATATGACCACTCGTTAAAGAGTGTCGAGTACATCTCTAAACGATAACCTTAATTTGTAATCATGCAAACGAACTTTCTCACGACTTTCTAATTGTTCAAACGAACTTGATGAAGTCGTTGGAAATTTGGAATCAAGATTTTATCTTAACTTACACAACTTTGTATTCTTGTATAAATAATTTATTTGCTAGTGTTATCTTTTTCAAGTTAAGTGAGTCGTATCAAAAATTTATTTCTTTCATTTTAAGTCAATGTCGAATATCTATGTGAGGAAATTTGAGATGATGGTGAAAATTAAAGTGAAATACTCGTGGCTAGCAATAAAAAAAGTTAGAGCAATCTGAAGGATTTGTTCTTGCTTCTACTCCAATTTCTGGCAAAGTCACCCGTAGAAATCTATATCATTTCTTAAGTAAAATTTGAAGACTCATTCATCTTTTCTTTTCACACTAGGTAATAATACTGGGCACTGTAAAAATGTGAAGTACATTTCCAGCTCAGCATAACTAATTTGAAACATCGATGGAAAAATGGACAAAAATGTAAAAATGTCATACATTGTTATGAACCTTTGTAATTTTGTAGGTCACTAGCAGTTCGGTTGATCACGTGTTGCTTTAGTGAAGCTGCTGGCCGCATAAAAGAATCTGGTAAGCTAAGAAAAATCATTTGAAGTATGACAATTTTCCTTTTGCAAGTCATTTTTTGCTCATCCAAGTGAGGTCTGTCACTGTGCTTAGCTAGTCATGTAATTTTACTTCTTCACACCTTGACAAGTGGATCGTATAGTTGAATCAAATTTCCAGTATGAAAATTGTTCCGAAGTTCCTAAGCAATTTTCGCATGATCCTATGAGTGGACTTGTGAGAGAGTTGACCACGGATTTAACCCAGATAGGCCTTCAGGCCCACAAACCTTAAAAAAAAACCGTTTTTTTGGGACCAGCCTTTTTATGGGGACCATTGTTTTATAAGGCCCCTTACCCTACAATGTTAAGGGATGTCCTAAAAATCATCAGATTACTAACCCTAACCTAATAACTGCCTCTAACTTAATCTAAAACAAAACCTAAACCTAAAAAAAAAAAAAAAAAAAAAAACAGTTTCTCCTCAAAACTGTTCTCCCTCTTGTCTTCTCTTCTTCCCCATTTCAACATCGTCATCGATATCGATTAATCGTCGATTCATAAAATTTTCATCGTCGATTAATCAATCGACTATAACAATGGTTCTTCGAAAGCAAACCAAAAGACTTCAAGGAGAAGGTCCTCAATTGGGACATCTAGCAAATCAGCCGAGTGATTTTCAGATTCACAAAGAAGTGGACCAACCAAGTGAAGCCATAATCCAGTATAATAGACGCTTGCAGAAGCCTGTTTATGCCATGGGACCGATTCGCATGTATTTTGCAACAAACCCATTACTTTTAATTTGATTTTGATTCGTTTAATTGAATAGAAATCATCAAAATAGGGTTCAAATGGAAGTTACAGTGCATAGTTCGGTTAGGTCGAGTTTCTAAGAAACCCAATTTTGTTTACCGAACTTCCTGAAAGGAAGAACACGAAGAACAGTTCGGTTCTCTAAGTATCAAAACTAGGTCACCGAACTGCCAGTTCGGTTAGATCGCAAGAAGACTAAAAAATTTTTCTAACCGAACTTAACAAATTTTACAACAATTTGTTTTTTCACATGTAACCGAACTCCGCTATTTTGCCTGCTAATTGGAGTTTTTATGTAACCGAACTGTGCTATTGAGTTCGGTTTGTTCGCATAAAAATCTAACCTTAGAAAGTAACCGAACTTTACCGGAAAAAAAAAAATGTAACCGAACTCTTGACAAAAAATCTTGACATACCGAACTCTTCAGTAGTTGCAAACATGTTGAGCTCGGTTTATTCGCAAAAAATTATGACAAACCGAACTCTTCATTAACATTTACCAATGTTGAGTTCGGTTTGTTCTCAAAAAATATTTGTTAACCGAACTAAACTATGGTCCCCAAAATTAGAGTTGGCCTATTTTGTTTAGGCTAATATCTTTTGTTTTATTGATTAGTGGAAGAGGCAAAAAATCAAACAAACCTTTACTGAAAGATCTTAGAACTCCCACCCCTCGAGGAAAAGTACATTGTGATGTTGGTCACCGTGGAACCAAAAATGCTAAGTATAGAGGTGGGTCATTACCGGATGTTGTGATCCAAGATGGTGTTAATAGAGATAATGTTGACAACATAATCCAACAAGTTAATAAAGAGATCGTGGAAGCGATGGGCAATGAAGAACAACATCAAGGTGGAGAAGGTGAACCAGCTGAAAGAGGAGGAAATGAGGGTGCCAATGATGGCGAACCAGCTGAAGGAGGAAGAAATGAGGGTGCCAATGATGGTGAACCATGTGAAGGAGAGGAAATGAGGATGACAATGATGATGGTGAACCAAATGAGGGTGACAAAGATGAGGAAGATGGAGATAAGGATGATGATGAATTGGAGGAGGAGTTGGATGAAGAGAAAGTCGAAGAGGAAGAGGCACAAGTAGAAATAGTGCAAAAGAAACCTAGAAAGAAGCCTAAAAGGCCTTGTGCTAGATATTCTTGCATTCCTGATGACAATTTGTGTTTGCCTCCAAAGAATCCAACTTATGGTACTCCGAGAGATGGAGGGGAGGTATTGATGGGCTACAAAAACTCATGGGCTGCCAAGATTTTTTCCACAAAGGTATGATTCAATCACCATCAAGATTTCTCAGTCATCTTATTAGATTTTGACATATATTGTTCTTTTTTATATATTAGTATATAAGATATGATGTTGCTTTTGTAGGATCATACTAATGTTGTTCATGTTTTGAAACGCCAAAAGAACAAGATATGGAATATAGAAAACGAGTGTGATGAGGTCCGCTTGGCGGTATTTGAATGTGTACTATGAAATGGGATGCAACATGCGCACCAAAAATTTGATGCTGTCACTGTTACTGCATTTGCCGAGAGGTCTTATCCAGAGACGGATACCTTTCATCTACCTTTTGGTGAGATGGCAATTACTCCGGATGATTGTTTTAGAATCACAGCCCTACCAATTACAGGAACAAGTGTTCGAGATGGCTACGATCCCTCGATGAGTTATGAACTTCTTGAAAAGCTAGTCGAAAGGTGTCTAGGATGGAGCGATAAAAAGGCACAATGTGAGTTTAGACGAGCTAACAAAGAGCCTAAGGAAGGTGATGAGTATAATGAGTTTGAGGCATACCACACGTACAAGAAGAAGTTGAAAAAGATCAAGCTCAAAACCTTGTTTGATGAGTTTTCAGGGACCAAAGAATTGGTTGATCGAGGAAAGTTGGTGATGACAGAGGAGAAGATTAAGCACCATGTGACTGCTTATTTGTTATATCAACTAGGAACCATTTTCTTCCCTGACACTTCAGGTCACGTGGTAAATGCTCATTACCTCCAGTTATTGGACCCCCTGAATGAGGTGAACAACTACTGTTGGGGCATTGCGGTTCTTTCATTCATTCAAGAGGAATTCAGGAAAGATTCGAGGCTTAAGAGTCTATATTTTGGAGGCTTATACACCCTTGTCCAGGTACCCCGTTAAATTATCATTTGTGTGTTTCAATATATAAGTAAATGAATGTGTATTGTTACTAATCATATTGCGAATGTATTATTTGTTGCCTCTTCTTATAGGTTTGGGTGTACGACCACTTCCCTGAACTGCAATTGTCTCATGCTCACACTCCTTGGCCTTATGGGAAGCCTACAGCTGGTAAATATGAATTTTTGAACTCACAGGAAAAGAATAAGAAAAAAAAGGTGTTGGAGTTGAGGGAGAAATTGGATAACTTAATAGTGGAAGATGTGGTTTGCCATCCTTACACCATTCCATTAGATGAAGATGAGGAGGATGTTGAGGTTATTGATTTCTCACCTGTTGCGGCTTATAATGGACCGTTGTTTTATCCTGGAGGATGTACAATGTATAATTTTCGAAGAGTATTAAGACAAGTTTCTTGTGTCCAAAGTGTCCCACAAGTGGAAAACTTCAACTTCAAGGTGAAGAAGCAGGGAACTAGGAACACCGAGATGAATTTCACCCCCAAATACGATCCTATGTTCGGTTACCTGCAGAAAAAGCAGTCTAACCGAACTCATTAGAAGAAAATTTCAAAAGTTACAGTGTAATGTTCGGTTACCTGGTATGGTTTTGCAGGAAAACGAACTCCTATGTTCGGTTACCTGCAGAAAAAGCAGTCTAACCGAACTCATTAGAAGAAAATTTCAAAAGTTACAGTGTAATGTTCGGTTACCTGGTATTATTTTGCCGGTAACCGAACTTGGTGGTCCACAAGTTCGGTTGGTTCGCTAATTTTGCAATCTAACCGAACATTACACTGTAACTTTTGAAATTTGATGGTTTGCATTGTTCGGTTACCTATGATTTACATAACCAACCGAACCTTTGAGTTCGGTTTTGTCGATGCATTTCTTATGTAACCGAACTATGTATTTTGAAATTTGAATGACACTAATTTCAAGTAACGGGTATTTTTATAGCCGTTATACACCCCAGTGGTATAAATATGTGTCTCATAGTTAACATTTTGTCTCAAAATCTTCTAAAAATGGCATCCACTACTCCTAAATTTACTCTAGATGAAGATTTATCTCTTTGCAGAAACTACATACTATACTATCCAAAGAGGGGTGAAGAACGAAGAATGAATGGTATTATGAGTCAAAGTTATTGGGGGAAAATTCATGAGAAATTATGCTCCGACACAACAAACCCTCATAACCGTGATCAAATAGCCTTGTTCATTCGATTCGACAAGATTAGAGCTAGAGTTGTGGAATTTATGGCTTTATTTCGTATTGTAAGGCGGTATCGACTTAGGGGCGAAGGATTCTCCGAAATCATTTTAACATCAAAAAACGAATGGCGAAGATGGAAGAGAAAGGATTTCAAATATGAATATCATTTCCGCCTCCTTAAAGACTTTTTCATAACGCGTTTTGGATATTAAATGTTATGTAGCTTTAGTTTTAGTTCGGCAATGTCCTATAATTTCATTTCCTAACCGAACTTAAGTCTTGATGTCTCACTGTTCGGCGATGTCATGTAATTAAGTTCCAATATGAAAAAAAAAAAGTTCCAAAAATAACAGTCTCGTTTCTTATTCTTATGAAAATGTTCAAAGCATAACCCAAAAATAAGACCTAATTCCAAAAAACAAAATCTTTGATTCTTATGTTGATGTTCAAAGCATACTTAGTTTAATTAATGGTACATTTAATCATCCGCAAGGGAAACTACACCCTCGTGTATGATTTTTTCCGAATCCTTCAAAGTTTTCCACATCTCCATGTTATGCTCGTACTTAATGCACCATCCCAACATTGTGTCGGGGTTAAATCCTTGCCAATAAGAGTATCCGCATATCGGAGGCAGTGAACAATCGTCTTCTAACCGGAGGCCTATAAAATGGTTGTTGTTAACAAGCGCAATAACCACTCTCCTACGTTTAAGTTTCTCAACACATATTTTTGTTTTCGGAGTGTATGTGAAACTAGCACCTTTTGAGAAATAGTGAACCACGCAATTGAATTCTTCGGCGATTAAGTGCCCACATATCGGAATGGCCGTCCAATGATCACTTGTGATTGGATCCCCCCCCGTGGAGACGCCTTTGATACCTAACAAACTGCACATTGAGACTAGCATCCCCATCGGACAACATTCGCTTGTAAAATTCGGGGTTGTCCTTTAGCTTCATCAACATCCTTTGATGGACATAGGTGATTTGTTTATCATTATACAACTTTGCACCTTCAGTGAAAGGCCCTAGTTGTTGTAAGACAACGTGGAATCCGCAATTACCATCCGGAGGGACGTCATCGGTAGATATGACGTACTTTCTAATATATGGAGGTAGCTCTTCCAAGTACCTTATATCAACAAAAGTTGATGTATCATCAATTGGTCGACTTCTTTCTTGGATGCGGCATATTGGAGCCTTAAGCTTCACGTCTCGTTGAATTGGTTGGCTAGGTTCCGATGGAGTAGGTGGGGTTGGTTGCGAGCGTAACATCGGTCCTTTTTTCTTAATATCCCGTTCACTTGTTTCGCCATTTTCCACAATATTCCTAGACCTTTTCTTAGAATCTTCTTGATACTTCGCCGCGGTATGCTCATGCCCACAAGGGTCTCTAGTAAAAGGCGTCATTTCACTTTTCCTCTTAGCCAACACCTTTGCATATTCTCTTACTTGTTTTTTTGTTTCTTTGGTGATTGGCCTTCCTTTGCCCTTGCCTTTTTTCGGTTCGTGCACATTCTCCGAAGTGTGTGGATAAACAATTGGCCGCATGTCATCCCAAAAGATTTGCTTTTCGAGTTTGTTCATGTTCCGGTACATCTCGATAACGATTCTTCCCATCTAATTGTCACCAAACTCTTCTCCGACATCGCCCTTTGGAGGAGGGACAAAACTTAATTGTTGCCAATATGGATCTATATCGCTTAGAGGGATTATGCCATGTTCATACTTAACTATCATATGGCGACAAGGGAGTCCCATAGACTTCATCATGTTGCAAACACACACCTCGTCCGGCTTGATTCCCCATATGTCAATCAAATTCACCTCTACCATTAACCTCTTAATGCAAGCACGTGAAACATTATAATGGAGTCCCTTGAACAACCGAAGGTCCGCCATATTCTTGATGTTACCACCTTTGTCTACAATCTTTTTGTACTTCATGATGTGGCTTTTTTGGAACTTCCCTTTAATTCTATCAATCTCGCGGTTGAAGTAATTCTCCATTGCATTAAACACAATCACAAAATTATCGACACATCCAAAAAGATTTTTCTTCAACCGGTGGTGAGCCGATTCTACCAAACTTGTCGCTTGATTCCCAAAGTGTTTATGGTGGTTGGTAAATACATAAACGAAGCGCTCTTTGTGCGGTTCCAACCATTGCTTAACCACATACGTTACAATATCCTCGGAATATTCGGGGCTAGACCAATGTTCGACAAATGCCGCAAGATTTAGATTATACTCTTCTTCGGTGAGAGACCAAGTCAATGACTCCCATTCACCAGAGAAAGCAACCCATTTAGCGTGATTTATAGTGTATTGTATATCGAATTCATCTTTTGCATCCGCTTGTTCATCTTCCGGTAGCTTACTAATCTCTTCAAATGCTTTCCTCTTTGGTGGACAAATTTGAGGCTTGCACCTATTCATCACATTACACCATATATGGAACGTACAAAGCATATTATGTGCTAATGGGAAGACTCTCTCTATTGCGTTCATTAATGCTACATCGTTGTCCGTCACTATAACCGCGGGGATATCATCATCTCGGTATATGGCCTTCACTTGTTGTAGTGCCCAAGTGTAACTTGGTTCTTGCTCATCTTCTAGAAAACAAAAAGCAACGGTAAAGGGTGACTTCGTCGAGGTACGACCAACAATGTTCAACAATGGCATCTCGTATTTGTTAGTCTTGTAAGTGCAATCCATTATAAGAACTTGATGGAAGGATTGAGCCAATTGAACACTCTTCGGATGCGCAATGAAGAGATGCGTTATTTCATCTTCTGTACCTACCTTCTTTTGAACCGCGTAGCCTTTCTTTTCAGCGCAAAAAAACAATTGTTGCATCACTTGTCTATCCTTCCATTCATTCCTTTTAATTGTCTCAATTGCATTGTAAATGGTCGTCAAAGATGATACATTATCCTTGTTATCATCCTTTAGTAAGCGAAGCATGTTAAGTGATGAAATTCCCATTCTCCTAAATTTAGTTATTTTCTCCATTTCAAGAGGAGTGAGCCTTGCGGCCATTGCATGTCCTTCAAGATCATCCAGACGAGGGTGGTTATGATGACCTACCACCTTATCCATAGATAGAACCCATCCATTCTTTTTTTGCACTTACTAAATACTGGCTTGAACGGACATTTAATTTTCTTTGAGCACGCTGTGTTCTTCCTCGTCGTCTTTCCTTTATACACATAACCCTTCTTCTTGTGACTAACATTGGGATCTCCACTTCTCTCACAAACTATTTCAAACCGAGTTTGGCTTTCTTTTCCATTCAAAACTAATACGCACATGGCTTTCTTGGCATGTTCTCGAGCCCAATTCTTCGCATCAATAGTTTCATCAAAAACCAAATCATTGACATGGTGATTAGATGTATCTTCAAACAGCATGCCAACCGGAGAAGGTTGATTATCCATTGGTATAGGTTGACATTCAATCTACAAGAAATATAACAACATCAATTGCAATTAGAAATAAGTTCGGTTACATGATAATTTTATCGGGAAAACCGAACTGTACGTATACTAAATCAAAATTTTATTGTACATAAGTTCGGTTAGATTGTGGGTTGACATGAAGTTTGCGAACCAACCGAACTTGTGGACCCTAAAGTTCGGTTACATGATGATTTTATCGGGAAAACCGAACTCAAAGTTCGGTTTGTCGACCAAGTTGACAACTAACCGAACTTTACGTATACTAAATCAAAATTTTATTGTACGTAAGTTCGGTTAGATAGTGGGTTGACATGAAGTTTGCGAACCAACCGAACTTATGGACCCTAAAGTTTGGTTACATGATAATTTTATCGGAACAACCGAACTCAGAGTTTGGTTTGTGCAGCAAGTTGACAACAAACCGAACTTTACGTAAAATAAATCAAAATTTTATTGTACGTAAGTTCGGTTAGATATTGGTTGGTATGAAGTTTTCGAAACAACCGAACTTTGTACACTAATGTGCAATCTTATTTTACGTAAAGTTCGGTTAGCTGTTGGTTGCAACCTAACCGAACTAATGTACCCTGAAGTTCGGTTATATTTAGCCCAAACCGAACATAACACTGTAATCCTATTTACAGAGTTCGGTAACATGTACGTTAACCGAACTTCAAAAAACCTCCATTAATGAAGAGTTCGGTAACCTGCGTGTTTAGAAAAAGTAACCGAACTACACTTGCAGATGAGTTCGGTTACATGTTCTTCACACAAGCTAACCGAACAAGGCCAAATCTACTCTAAAAATTCACATTTTTTTGAAAATCTGGACCAATTCAACCAACATTATCTAAGTTTAGAGCATACCTGGGTACCAAAATAGTCTTCCTCCGGTTGTGGTTGGTAAAATCCATCGTTTTCACTATCTTGATATTGGCTTTGGGGAAGAATACATTCACCATTTAAGAAATAATCCATATCCGGATCATTGTGAAGATTGACATATACTCTAGGAGAGGAAGGAGATGAAGATTCATATAAGCTATCATCAATTGAATCATCTCTTGAATAGTCTAGATTAGTGAACTCAAAAAAAGTTTTATTTTCCATGTTTGTGTTCTTCATCTTCTCTAACTTTTCTCTCTCAATAATTCTACTTCTTTTTTAAACATCTGATTTTTTAATCTCAAATCTTTATTCAAAATCATTCCACTAATCACACTAACTATTATTAACACTAACTAATCATTCCCAAAATTAATCAGGAGGGTAATTTATGCATTAATATAAATATCTAGATAAGGAGTGACATAGATTTACTTCTAATGTCTTACCCAAAATAAAACAATGGTCCCCCCAAAAAAAGGCTGGTCCCCAAAAAACGGTTCTAAAAAAACTAATCAAATATCGGGCTTCACCAAAACTACTTGCCCAGTTGCCCGGACTTTCTTTTCCAGCCTCTTAAGTTCGTCCCTGCACTGAACTAATCGCTTTATATGCACAAAATTGGTTAAAATGACCAAAATCAACAATTCCTGGGTGAAAAGAACATTAACATTTTGATATTGTTTAAACGGACAAAAATGTAAAAATAGGCAGGATGTAAACAGTTTCATCATACCCATTTTCAAATACTTTTTTTTATTTTTAATTTACATCAGGATGCATCCAGTTTTATCCTTGCTATTTTTTAAGTTTAAGTCGGGATGAATCTAGTTTCATCCTTGCTATTTTTTTAGAATCCATTTCACCCATACTAATTTTTACTCGTCCATTTAAACCATGTTTTAAAAATATTTGGACAAATGACCCATTTTCCGCTTTATATTTGCACATGTTCATGTAGTCGCATTTATTTGTTCATTTGAACCGGATGAAGTTGTAGAGATTCAAAGAAATAATAATCATAAGTAATTTTCTTGGTGTATTCTTATACTTATATATACGTGAGGATTTATTGCCATACTTCTTGATTAACGAGCTAAATCACGTTCTTAATAAATAGTGATTGTTAGATATAGTATTGTGGAGAAAATTTTGAGATGGTGGGGAAAACTAAAGTTAAAAGTCCATGCTTTTGATGTTGTTGGATGAAGTTTAAATCTCATCAAATATGAAATGTTCATTCTCAGCGTGGTGTGTATTAAATTGGATGTCACTCATATAAAGAACTGGACAGAGCCTTGTGTGGATATATTAGTTCATTTATTGGTTAACAAAAGATACGAAGCATAAAATATTTACACGACCACATTACAATGTCAAAATTCTTGTCCATAATCAGTGGCTTCAATTTAAGCTTTTGCTTTCAAGTACTTTGGATATGTAACTTATCAACAAGCATGGTCTTCTCGAAGGAATTGTTTTTCAAACTTCCAAAGGTTTGAATTTCAAATTGGTTGTTGCCGGATCTTTGTTTACTTAAGGGTGTTCCCCTCCTGTCTTTCCGGTTTGCAATCTCTGGTTAATTTTATTTGTTTTTTGTACACCTACATTTGGAGCCAATGAACTACATCTACTGAACAACCTTTGTTGTAACGGTCCTATTTACTCTTGGATTCTACCCATTCACTGAAGAAGAACCACCAACTACCTCTAAGGTTTAAAGCTTCCAAATTTTCAACGTACTGTTGCTAGTGCATATAGCCAGTTTCGTCGAGAACCATTGCAGAAATTAACTGTATCGAACCGAAGGTGCTACATATCCCTCATTGCCTTCCACCATTAGGTGCCTTCATCTGGGCCTTAGATTTTATCAATCTTGATCCCCATGGAAACAGGGGTCTGTTATTATTGAATACATGCATGACCCATAGGCGGGAGAAGAAAGTGGGGGAAAGGGGTGGGGATATATATCATTTTAGGTAGCAAACTATATTATTACTCTGACATAGAAAAGGACATTTTAAAGACCGGAAGAGCTAGGGTGTATCAAAATTGGTGGACCAATTTGGTCCACCTTCCCTCCACCGTAGGATTTGACAGGAGTGGTGTTTTTAGAATCTGAGTGAGATCCCAAAACAAAATACGATGGTTAGATTTTGATGGGCCACAATTGGTCCTCCAATTTTAATACACCTTTGGCTTTTCTTTCGTTAGAGCAATGACATGGTTGCTGCCAAAAATTATATTTGGCAACAAAACGAAGCGCACTGTTGGTTGTGAAAAGTCATATTTGTTGCCAAATTGCCAAATCAAGTTTCCATATTTGAGAACTGTTTTTGGCATTTCTCAAATATAGCATCACGTTCTTATAAATATCGTCTATGTTAAAACGTATTTTTAAATTACGTCCATCACTAAACGCGTTTTGTAATTTCGTTTCGAAAGTACAAGATATTTAAAAACCCGTCTGGTGTGGATGGTTCTTCTAACCGTGTTTAAGAAAACGGTTTTAAAAACTGCGTCTGCCAGTACACGGGTTTTATAAATGCGTGAAAGTAGGACGTCTTTTTAAATTACGTCCATCACTAAAATCTTTTTATAAATCCGTTTATATTGAAACTCATTTTATAAATCCGTTTATATTAAAACCCGTTTATAAACTCGTTTATACTCAAACTCATTTTATAAATCCTTATACATTGAAACTCATTTTATAAACTCGTTTATACTCAAACTCATTCTATAAATCCGTTTATATTGAAATCCGTTTATAAACTCACTTTATAAATCCTTTTATATCGAAACTCATTTTATAAACTAGTTTATACTCAAACTCTTTTTATAAATCCGTTCATATTGAAACGTTGTTAAAATTTACGACCACGTTCCTCTAAATGTGCTTCCCCAAACGCTATTATAAACTGCGTCATCTGAACAAAGCAGTTTAAAAACGTGTCTCACAACCAAGCTCTTTTAAAATGCATTTAATAAAACGCTTTTTTAAACCACATCTCATCTCTGGACGTAGTATTAGATCGCGTCGACTCGCACACGGAATTTTCAATTACCTTTAACAATAACACTTTTATAAATTGCGTTTAAGCCACAAAGAGTTAATTATTACGTTTATATACAAACGCAGTTTTAAACTACGTTGTTCGACATAATTTGATGTGCCAGTACGCCACCCAACTAAATTTCCATCCAAATAGCCATATATGAGATAGCAATTTGGCAATATAGAACCTCAACGCTGCAGTTGCTCTAGAGACATTGGATCTAAAAATACGTCACATCGTTTGAACTTCAAAGCTATTCCGTTACATTTTTGCACTAACTTTTCAATGGACATAATACTTTTTTTTTTATAAGAAAAAGAGAGCATCGGCACCTAGCAGGAATGCCTATCCCCGGTTACATCCATTGTGATACCTGTGCTAACTCTAGCAACAGGATCAGTTCTCAAAAAAGAAGTTGTGTTTTTAGAGAAATTCAAATCAAACTGATTTTGAGGAATTTGTAAAGCATGCATGATAGTAGATAAGTTCTCTCCTCTCCATATAGAGTCAGTGAAGAAAGGAGACTGTCTGGCCAGATTGGCTAAGTTAATTGCTGCATAGTTTTGCTGAGTAGTAACTCTAGTGAGCTTCCCTAGAACAAAGGTAATTGGTTGGCTTTTGGTGTTGCTGCCTGGTTGATGAGTACTTTGACCTGTGAATCTTTGCTGAACTTCCCATTGGTAACGTGCTTTGATGATTTGTAGAGTGTCTTCAGACTCAGCAGCAAAGGTGATGTTGATTTGCTGCATTGTTTTTCCCCATAAGAGTGCTAGTTCATCTCCTCTGCCTGACCGTTCTGCTCTGCTGATTCCAGTTGTAAAATCCTTGTAGTTTCTGGTTCCCATACATTTACCTGAATAGGACATAACAACAAGAGAATAGTTATTAAAATAATGTGTTTCACTCTTAGCCTGATAGAGATCAGCTGGATCAATATGCATGCTAATAGTGATTCCAAATTTATCAGTTATATGTCTGTGTTGACTATGGTTCTCTTGAGAGTAAATGTTATTATTGGACTGGTAGTAGAGATTATTCATGATATTCTCTGGTTTGTGGTGAATCCTGGAATAGTTGCATAAGTGTTGTGTAATCTCTTGAGCAGTGGCATTGGCTGTTGGGGTAATCTTTCTGAAGACCCAATCACATCTTGCTTTCCATATGAACCAGCATATGGTGGCATATGTGTCGTTCCAGCTAGTGTTATTGTTGTCTGCCCGGAACTGTGTGTTTAGCCAATCATGGAAAGAGTGGAAGGTGGTGAATAGGTTGTGGTGTTCTCCAAACAGCCTTTTCCAAACTTCAGAGGCAGCAGGGCAGGATATTAGGACATGTGTTATATCTTCTACTCCATTCTTGCAATGAGAGCATATTGGATCAATGTAATTCAGGATGCTAGCTGTTTTGGCATTGGTGGGGAGATACTGTGAGCACATTTCCAGATGAATAGATGAATTGCTGGGTTGGTATCAAGACCCCATATTTTATTCCAGGGGGCTATTTGAATATCCATAGCATATTTCTCATGTATCTGCTTATCATATAAGGACTTGACTGAAAATTTATACATAATACATATCCCCATTTAGAATCGCTAGTTTTGTGGTGTATTTCAATGCGTTCACGGGCTGTAGCAAACTTGTAGTGTGGATAGGCCTTGAATACTAAACGTGGGCAGTTTTCACATGAGGCTAAACTTAGTTCTATTGAGGCGGATAAATGAGAACAAAAGTGCGTTCAACAATACATGGATTATAAACCAGTCACCTTTGTTGCTAATAAAGCAAATCAATCCTTATTAATTTACTTGAACTTAATGAAGTTGCTTGGCACCAAGTTTTTATCCTGTCTGAATTATGAAGTTTGTATTTTTGCTTTTATACAGATGAGATTTCACTGTTATTTTTTAAACAAGTTCAATGAGTTACACCGACAATTTGTTCTTGTTCTTTTAGAATCAGGCCCAGGGTATCAACGCATATATCCACGTTATTTTATTTTTTTTTTATAATAAAAAGAGAAGAGCAGCTCCAAAGGGAGCAACTTACTCCAAAATTACATCAGAAGTTGTGTAATCAACTGGGCTAAGGATAGCACCAAGAGGATTCCCATTTAGAATAGAAAAGTTATTACAGTAATCCTGAATGATAGTTTGGGGACTAGACTGTAGAGCTTGCCAAAATAACTTTAAGTTGGAACCTTTCCAGTTCAGGTTCTGGAAGATGGGAGAAGTGCTAGTGACCCTAGCTAGCTTAGCAACATTGTTGTGTTGCTGACACTCTAATTTAGTGAGACTTTTCAAGACAAAATCAATGACTCCTAAATTCCTATCATCATTGTTATAGTTTCCTTGAAACCTTTGTTGCACTGCTAATTTGTAGGCTGTGTGTAGAGCTTGTAAAAGATCATCCTCTTCTGCTTCAAAGTTTATGTTGGACTTTTTCATCTCTTTGCTCCAAGGCAGTGCTAGTTGAGCTCCTATGCTCGCTCTGCTTGCTCTGATGAGTCCAATTGCTGGGTCTTTAACATTCCTAGCTCCCATGCATTGTCCTGAGAAAGAAAAAGCCACCAAAGCAAAGTTAGTATACTAAAGTTTATCACCATTAGCCAAATTATTATTCACTTCCATAATATGTATGCTAATAGTGATTCCAAATTTTTCATGAGACTGGTTGTCTCTCGTGTGAGTATTCAAGGTTTCCTCAGTACTGCTAGCTTGGTAGTAGACATTGTTTAATATATGACCAGGATTGTGGAGAACTCTGTCATGGGAGCAAAGGTGTTGAGTGATTTTCAAGGCAGTAGCAGCAGCATTAGGATCAATATTTCTGAAAATTTTGTCACATCTAGCCTTCCAGATGAACCAGCATATAGTAGCATAAGAAGCATTCCAGGTGAAAGTGGTGTTGTTGGGTAAAAATCAACTATTAAGCCAATCATGGAAGGATCTGTGGTTAGTGAACAGCTGATGATTCTCCCCAAAGAGTTTCCTCCAAACATCTAAAGCAGCAGGACATGCCAAAAGCACATGAGTAATGTCTTCTTTTGCACACTTGCAGATAGTACAGATAGGATCAATATAGGTTAGGATGCTAGCAGACTTGGCATTAGTTGTAAGAATGACATGAGCACATTTTCATATGAATATTTGAATAGCTGGGTTTGTATCAAGTTTCCAAATGTCTTTTCAGGGAGATATTTGGGTATCACCAGCATATTTATCTTCAATCTGCTTATCATAGAGGGATTTAACAGTGAATTTTCTGGTGTGAGTTAAGCTCCATTGGATGGTTTCCACAGAGTTAGGGTGATAATTTGTTTGGAGAATGAGATGTTGGATATGTTGAGGGAACCAAAGGGAGAGAATGTTGTGATCCCATTCCACATAGGTATTTAAGATGGTTTTTGAATTATGTCAGGTAGATTTTCTACCCATCTATCTTCCCAGATATGAATGTTGTTGCCATCTCCTATTCTCCAAATATAATACTTTTGTATGCATGTGATGCCTTCTAGAATACCTTTCCAAATCCAAGAATCAGTTTTCTTTGGTTTTGTTTCCATTCTAATAACTTCCTGATCTGGGAAATGAGTAGCCTTCATAGTACTGGTCCATAGAGAGTGTGTTTCTTCTATCAACCTCCAAGCAATTTTTGAAATCATAGCCAGATTGAAGTATTCCATGTTTTTGAATCCCAGACCTCCAAGCTCTTTTGGTTTATTGACAGCATCCCAAGCAATGTAGAAGAGACCTTTAGGTTTGTCTTGGTCTTTATTCCAAAAGAAATTTCTTTGGATAGCATTAATCTCTTTGCAAGTATATTTTGGAAGCTTGAAACAGTTCATTTGATAAATATTTGATGTTGAAGTAACAGTTTGTATCATAGTGACTTTGCCTGTTGTAGATAGAATAGATTCCCAACCTGCTAGTCTGAGCTTTAGTTTGTCCACACCAGGTTTGAAAGCTTGAATCTTGCTTCTGTTGGTGAAGAGGGGGGATCCCAGATACTTGTCAAAAGTGTTAATTCTTTGCACTTTCATTATATCACTTATGCTGTCAGCAATGCTTGGATCAGTATTCTTACTGAAGAATATACTTGATTTGGAGAAGTTTATGAGCTGTCATGAGGAGTGCCCAAAGTCTTGAAAGATCTGAATTAAGTTGTGACATTCCTCTAAATTGGCTTTTCAAAATATCATGCAATCATCTGCAAAGAGGAGGTGATTGATATTAGGTGCTTCTCTGCATATTTTGGTTACATGGATTAGACCCGTAGCTTCAGCATCAGTCAGATATCTAGATAATGCTTTCATGCAGAACAAGTAAAGGTATGGGGATAGAGGATCTCCTTGTCTGAGACCTCTGGATGGTTTAAAGAACTTTCCAGGTGAACCATTAACCAAAACTGCCATTGTGGTGGTGGATATGCATTGATGAACCAGATTGCACCATCGAGTGCTGAACCCCATTTGTTTCATGACTTGCAAAAGAAATTCCCAATTTACGTTGTCAAAAGCCTTAGCCATGTCGATTTTGATCCCATGGAGCCATTAGGTCCTTTTTTCCCTCTTCTAGTATTCATGTGGTGGATAATCTCATGAGCAATAGCTATGTTGTCAGATATTTGTCTGCCAGAAATGAAAGCAGACTGAAAAGGGGATATGAGGGATGGTAAGAGTGGTTTTAATCTTTGATCTAGAAGTTTTGATATGATTTTGTAGGTAGTATTACACAAAGATGTAGGTCTGAAGTGGGCAGGAGTGGTGGGGTTATCATTTTTAGGGATAAGGGAGATGAAGGTGGAGTTCATCTCTTTAAGAATATAGCCAGAGGTGAAGAAGTTTTGGACCATGGAAATGATGTTAGCACCCACAACATCCCAGTTAGCTTGTAAGAAATTGGGAGGAAAGCCATTGGGTCCTGGTGCTTTGTCTCCAGCCATGTTGAAAAGGATATTTTTGATCTCCTCAGCATCAGGAATCTTAAGAAGATTGTCGTTTTCAATGGTGGTGATGGTGGTTGGTATGACGTTTATTATGGAGGGGTTTATGGTTATTTGTTCAGCAGTGGCCATAGTAGCAAAGTGAGTGGTGAAACAGGTAGCAACTTCCTCTTTGTTGTGAACCCAGGTACCATCAGCTTGTTGAATGGAGTCAATTTTATTTCTTCTATATCTCTTCTTAGCTGATAAGTGGAAGAAGTGAGTATTTTTATCTCCAAGTTTGATAAGTTGATCTCTGCTTTTGGTCTTCCAGAAGTTTTCTTGAATATTTTTCCAATGTTCAATTTGCTTTTTAGCTTCTCTTATGTCTTTGCCTCTATTGTTATTGAATTGATTTTTAGTAATCCACTCCAATTGTTGTATGTTGTCTTCTAGATTAGTTTTGATGTTGCCATAGGCCTCATTATTCCATTTCTTTAACTTAATTTTGATATCCCTTAATTTCCTAGCAATCTTTATAGCAAGAGACCCTTTATGCTGAGTGTTCCAACATTCTGTAATGATATCCTTGCAATCTTGGTGATCAAGCCAGTGGCCAAAGAATTTGAATGGAATGTAACCTTGCTTCCAACTGGGATTAGTATTGAGAATAATAGGATTGTGATCAGATCCAATGGCATGAAGGTTTGAAATAGTAGAATCTGGGTGTAGTTCAAGCCAGGTTTCATTTGCTAGCCGTCTATCCAATCTTTGCTCAGTAAGATGTATACCAGTTCTTCTATTAGTCCAAGTAAATGGACATTCAATATATCCCAGATCAGTTATATTAGCTTCTTCAATTTTCTCCAGAAAAAGGTTAGCTTCATAAGAATCAATAGGATGTTGACTGAATTTTTCATGCTCATGAAGGACAACATTCAAATCTCCCATAATCAACCATGGAAGGGTGTTAGTTTTATTAGTATTCTCTATCATTTTCCAAGAGTTGATTTTATCAGGTGTGGTATAAGGACTACCATAATAGCCTGTAAAGAGCCAGGGTGTACCTATACTAGGATGAATGGTGGCAGAAATATGGTGGTTAGAGAAATCTTCTATAGTGACCTTAATATTAGTTTTCCAGGCTAACACTAGGCCTCCAGCAGTATTGTTTTTTCCTTTAGGCTCAACAAACCAAAAATTAGTGACACATATATTCCCAAGGATGGTCTTTAAGTTTCTAGATTGTTGTTTAGTTTCAGATAAAAAGAAGATGTCAAGATTATGTTTATATAACATGTTATTTAGGTGTCTACTGGTTTGAGGTTGTCCTAGGCCTTGGCAGTTCCAAGCCATGGATGTGTAGAATTGCCAGAAGTAGGACACATTAGGATAAGAGAATATGATAATAAGGTATCCTATGCAAGAAATAGTTAAGTGAGGCATTGTCCTGCTGTTGACTTAATCTAATGTGAAAGAAAAATTTCTGAAGAAGAAAATTATTTTTATTATCATGTGGCATATAATGTAAAGTTTGACAGGGAGTATAATGTAGTACCTTGGAATTTGGGAAAGGATTTTCTCCCCAGGGCAATCAATAGTCAAGTCAGTCAGATTATCTTCCTCCATATGCATGACCTGGTTATTGCTCCTTTTGGCTGGATGATGTTGATCCCTAAGCTGAGAGGGTTGTTCAATAGGTGTGGAGGAGATATAAAGCTTCCTATTTGGATCAATTAGCTGAGGGTGTATGCTGGCATCCACAACTTTAAGTTTGAACTCCTTTTTCCTTCTTTCCCAAAGAAGCTTCTTCTGGTTGTTGAAATCATTCGTTATTTGTTGTTGGATATCAGCTAGAGATGTAGTAGTGGTAAAGACAGTTGGAATTAGGTTGTTTGAATATGGAGTTTGAACTTTGGAAAGATAGTATCAGGATTGATATCACTTATTCCTCCACTTCCAGAAGTAGTAGTTTGTTTTCTAGCAGCAGTTTTGATGTTGGTATTCTTCTTTTTGGGTAATTTGTTCTTGTTTCTGTTTTGATCCATGATCTTTTTGTGGTTTTTTTGACATGCTATTACCTCATGGTTGATGGTGGGGATTTCTCCCTCAATTGGTTGATTCATACCATCTTTGAAGATTATGTAATCCTTCGGGCCATCTAGATCCTCACAGCTATTCTTAAGAAGGATCTGCCTTTGTGCTAGTCTCATCTTAATTGCAAATTCCTCAGCAGCATCTCTGTCAGATTAGTGTCTTATTTTGATGTTGCTTAGGGGACTGCTGGTGTTGGAGTTATTTGGAGTACTAGTTTTTGATGGGTAAGCATTGAATTGGTTAGCTGGGTGAGCTCTTTGATTATCTGTTGGTGATTGTTTTTCTTTTTCTTCACAAAGAGGACCAGGATGGTCTAGGACTCTACAAACCTTAAAAAAGGCAATTCCCTGTAAAGCATAAGCCATTTCAAGCCAGTGTGACAGAGTGGGTGTTTCATAAGCATCAATGCCATATTTGAGAGCTTTAGTAACATCAATAGTTAAGAAAACTTCTAGGTTCCTCTCATCCTCATCTCTTCCATAAGCTTTTTTGGCTCTTTGAAATATTCTTGCTGGTTTGATGATGTTGCTAATATCTGGGATGATGTGTTTTGGTACTCTTTTGATAAGTGCCCGTATCTGAATTCTATAAAAATTAGCTTCATCAATGTGGTCAGGACCAGATGGTGGGACTTCTGTTAAGACAATAAGCTTATCAAAGATACCTCTAGTTCCTCCTTGTCTGAAAATTTGATAATCTTCTATGCTGCCAAGTCTGATAGAATAATAGTTTTTTCTTTTCCTCAATAGATTAACTTCTGCTTGTCTTCTAAGCTCCCAGTTGGAGTTGATGAATCTTGAGATGGTTCTTGTTTCATGAGAGATTGTACTGCAATACCTTCCTATGAAAACCCATTTCCAATCCTCTTTCTTTTTGGGTAATATGTTTTCAGCATTGATAAAGACTTTTAGGAATAGATCCTCAGGGAAGTTTAGAGAGGAATTCATTTGGTCTACCAGATTTTCAACTTGATCAGTGGATTTAGTTTTAGAGTTGGAGGCCATAAGAGGTGTTTTGAAGAGGGTAATGGTGGTGAATATGGTATATAGAATGGGTGTGAAAGTGGTATAGGGAGAAGTGTTGTGATAAGTACTGGTTCTGATAGCTTTAATTTGAATTTGAATAAGTATGTAGGCTGGCTTGTAGTGGTTAAGTTTGATGTGTAGTTGAGTTTGATGTTGATATAGCCTAAAGATCCAAAAATGATCTGTAAAGAAGTACATGTGCCATGTGCTAGTAGTCCTTCTCCAGAGTCCGTGTTTCTGAGCTTTACTGACTATCTTTGTTTGTTTGACTATTGGTGTACCTTGAGGGGCTGACCTGTTAATAGAACAAACTCCATCATAGAAAGAATTATATAATCAATGGTGTTAGCTATCCATAGAGGGCTATTTAGGTTCAGTCCTTTAGTTATACTTAACAATAAGTGGAATCAGTTTGTCTAATAAGCATGGGATAGGTATTAAGAAGAGATGATTTGTCAGAGTAGAGGAGTGTTACCTTGCTGCCTAGAAGAGCAATGATGAATAAAGACAAACCTGGATTAGATCTCCATAAGAATTGTTCCACTGATTTGCAGTGGCAAGCATGATTGGTCACTCTTAGGCTATGAAACCTAGTAGTCATGTGAATGCTAATAGCTGAGTGAGGTTCAATTTGCAGCGCTAATAGGGGATGTTATTGTCTTGAAAACTTCTAGTCATCTGTGAGAGATCTTTGAGTCAGATAAGCCGTTAGCTGGCTTGGATGCCTGGCTAACTGAAATGCACTCAAGTGAGAAAAACGTGTGCATTGCATCAGAGAAGTTATTGGCGCCGATTGTTCTAAGCTGCCAAATGTGAGAATTTCCTCCTTCCATTTGCCATGTGTCACACAGAGAAATGAAGGATTAGTTGGATTAAGATTAATATGGATGGAGTCCATAGATTGTAGGTAATGATGCCCTTTAGGGAGGGAAATTGAAGCGACAGAGATAGGATGAGAAGTTAGGGATACGAAAGAGGTTTCGTAATGGAAACCGATGTCACTTAAAGAGGAGAGACTGCGGAAACTGTCCCCTATAATCTTTATAATTGTATCAATTGAAGGTAGAGAAAGCTTCAATCGCTCTGTTGGTCTTATTTTTTCTTTATCTTCAAAATTCTTGATAGTTAGATTTCTCCAGTTGATATGGCTGGTAATGGCAGTGGTGATGATCGAAAGGGAAAACGGAAACTTCATGAGGTTGAGGTGGAGCTAAGAATTCATTGGTATCCTCGGGAGTATGGTATTACTCGGTTGCCATATGGAATACCCTTTCCTCAGGGTTGTGAGTCTCCTGAATATGAATCCGATTTCTCCTGGTATTTGGAGGATTTGCAGCATAAGGTTGAAGTGAAGCTTGAGCAAGATTTGCAAGAAGACCGACCACCTGGTGCAATTAATCATGAGTTGTTGATGGATTCTCCAGTAGATCGTCTTCGACGACACTTCAGTCAACCCAATCCTGCGGCCATTGGACAAGATACAATTAACCCTTTTACAGATTTGTATGCTAATGTTGGATTTGGCAGCAGTGCTCAACATGCAGCAGAAGGTATGAATCAAGGAGCCTTGACTAAGCATGGAAATAGAAGTGATTGCTACGCTACTGGAATGCCCAAATCCGCAACACATCCTCAAATGGGTGAAAATTAGCATTGGGTCTTGTATGCCTTCCATCTAAAGTATGGACCTTTTGAAGTGCATGAGGGAGCTGCTGTAGTAGTTGATCGGTTTCTGATATCTGGTGTTAGTCGGATTGGTTACCAATCTATCACTCTTGACACTAAAGAGAGAAGGATCATGCGTCATTTGGCTGGTCAACCTTTGCACAAGGACGAACCTATGCGATTTCCGGTGATGAACTCTCTTTGTCCTGCAACTGGGAGAATAGGACGAACTATATTTATAGGATTTGGATCTCCAGGAACCCGAGCAGCTGCTAATCCAACTTTTCATGGGAATGTGCCTGAAGGAAGTGCTTCTACAACTGCTCCCGAGCCTTCGATGTCTACTTCTAATGTTGCTGCAGGCTGGGATGATCCTGATAAGTTTCAATCTCCAGAGTCTGGTGCGCAGAGAGTGACTGCAAGAGTTTATTTGACTCGTAGTCGAACTAGAAGTGATAGCCAGGGTACTCGGAGCAAGACTCGAAGTACTCCTTAGTATCAGGTTAAGCCAAATTTCTTCATCTTCTTTGATTAGTGTTCTGGATTTACTTTGGATGTTTGGATGGGTTTTGAGAAAGTCTTGAGATGATGGAGAAAATTGAAATCTAAGTCTCCTTGCAAACAAATCTTGTTTCCAATGCAAGAATTTGTTGTTTAGAGAACCTTAACATGTATACGGGTATACAAGTTATCAACACCCTTGCTTTAACTATACACTCAAAAGTAACCGTTGATGCCCTTCCATCGTTGATGCCCTTCTACTACCATATTTGTTATGCGTGGCGGGATGGGATCTGATCTTTGGAAATAGAGCTTGAGCGATAACAGATTTATTTCTTGAATGATTCGTTTTCCAAGGTCTAGAAGCATTTAAGAGTGTTAAATAAAAGGATAATGCAATGAAGATATGCTCAATATGATTTTAGAACAAAAATTATCAGATAAAGATATTGTACCACTTGGTATTTCTTTATTACTAGTATAATGCACGTGCTATGCACGTGCTTCCCCTTCCACCACATTAGGCATAAAAGTTCAAAAAAAATTCAATATTGCCTTAATAGGACCCTCGCAGTGTGACTGTGACTCTCTATCCGTTTTCTACTTTTACCATTTTGGCCTCATTTGATTTTTATGTATTTTCGAAAAAAGTTATAAAATTGAGGGTAAAGTTGAAATTTGAAATTTTGTAGCTTCATCTACTATTCACGTACTTTAGCAATATGAGTTCCCTTTATATATATATATATATATACAAGTTCAGTAAGCCCGTACAAATGTACGGGTTTGTTTGTTAAATTTATGTCCACCTCTCTGCTTACACTTAGTAATTTCTTGTCAATAATCTTTTCACGCGGAAAATATATATTTTTGAATTACAGTAAATGTAATATAGTCTCAAATGCTTTGCTTTGTTACCATTGTGGAACGAAAAGTAGACTTTAGAACGAAGTGCTAAACCTACAGACAATTTCAATCAGGAATCAAGTTCGTATTGTCTATAAACAAATTCAATTGTTCAGTCACGTATACTGACTTTCAAATTTATACGATGAATTAACTCACTGTTTCTTTACATTATAAAAGTAATAATAACTTAAACAAATGACATATTTATTTATTTTTTCCAAGAAAATAAATGCATATGAGTATTTATTACAGAAACTTAAATACCTTCTTTATTGGCAAACTTGCAATATTATATTTTTCTCACAGCTTTGTAATGCTCGAAAAATTCCAAAAGAAAAGAAGAAATCAACATAATAAGATTCTAATGTCACTTGCTAGTTACCAAATGCATGCAACTTTAACCTGATCAAGCTTATAACGTCCTTTTGCATTAGTATTAGATGTTTTATTGTCATCCATTATAATCACTACCTCATATCCATCAATCACACACGGCCATCAAAAAAGAAGCCACTGACCTGGACAACAATGGTTAAATGGTGCCATGAAAATTTTTACTCGTATAACAAAAACTTGTATTAACAATTTTATATCTAGCCTTATTAAGCTACTTTTTAGAGGGATGTAATATTCATTCAAAGCACTTGTACAAACAAACAAAAAACAGGTACATACCTGGACCTTTTGTGTTGCTGTGAAGTGAAAATGCTCAACAGGGACCAATAACATCACTGGAAGAGACTTAAAGACACTTCCAAAACCGTACACCCTTTTTAAATGGTAAAAGCTCATGAGCAACACCTAGAAGACGTCTTCATTAGATTCTAAGTCATTCTCATCTTCATAGGTTCTTAATTACCTTTGCCTTCTCAACCTTCTGCAAACAAAAAGAAATTAACCACAAAACCAAACTTGATAAAAAGAAAGATGTTTCTTCATTTCTATTATGTCGTCCCCTTGGTTAGACTTATCAAGAGTGTTAAAATGTTAGTTAGTGATTAATTACACCCTTTTTCTAACTTGTACTCCAAACTGAAACTTTGTGACAAACCCAAATCCCTTCCATTTTGCTGTCATGGACTCGTGCATCATGTACTGTCTCCAAGAAAGAAAGATCAATTTTACTCCTTTTATCATCTGCATTCTGGCGGCGACTTTAGTTTGGATCTTTGTTCCAAAAGAAAGGGAAGATAAATTACCGTAGGTTTTCATTTGCACTTTATCTTTAGTTTGGTTGTCTTCTTTGCTAGAGTAACAACCTTCTCCCCAAAGGATTAAATATACATCTACAAAAGATTGAGTGAAATACCACTTAAAAATACTGAAACCAAAACTTTTAAAATACAACCTGCACTACTTTATGGTAATCTAATGTTCCCCTCAAAGATTAAATTTTAGCAACAGACAATCTATGAATAAGTTCAATCTTGTAAATCATGCTTCATATGTCCATCATGCACATGTGTAGGGTAATTAAAACCTAGTAGATCAAGCATCATATCTCCATTTCAAAAAAACCATAAAATCAGATTTCGACCCAAATCAGCATAAACGAAACTAATAAAGTATCGGAAAGATTAATATGCAATATTTCACAACCAAAATCAAAACACAGATACTTGCAAAAAAAAAAAAAAAAAAAAAAAGGAAAAAAACTACTGGACGAGCTTTACGAATTGTGTTATGAACTGAGTATTTGCATATGCATCAGTGTATTAAACGGTTATGAATTAAGGTGAAAGTCAAAGTAGTTGTGACCGAAGGACTTGAATAAAAACATGTTAATTAAATGTAATATGATCTTATTAGATGATTACTTTTCTTTAAGTATCCTCCTTTTCCCATGTTAATTTGATCTTAATATGAGTTTTTCTGATACACTTATCTTCATAGTGACTTTTTTCAAACACCTCAAGAACAACAGAAGTATATCCATGATATAGAGAATACCAATTAAACCGAAGTCAAAACCTTTATTACATCCTGCATTCCCGCTCGTAAACTTAAATCAAGAAAGTATGAAAACATATCAACGTGCAACAATTTCAATAATGTCAAAGTCCTAAACAACCAAACCAAATATAAAAAGAGAAAGCGAATTCTACTTACCAAGATGCTTCTCTATGAGAGCTAAACCAAAATCAAAATCATAGCATCGTTGTGTCGTTTGAAAAATTGAGAACTATGAACTTCAAGATGCTTCTCAATGAGGCTGTAAGTTGTTGAACTTTTACCTTTTTAATTTAAAAAAGAAAGGTTTGTTGCATGAGCCGGAATACTGTGTATCTGGTACGCATTATTTATGCATTTGAAGAGTCGTGTTCATTAAGCCGGAAGGTGTGGCTTCTCGTATATTATGGGAAACGTTACGTCTTTAACCATAAGACATATCTTTGGTAAATTTGCAGTATAAACGTATCCACGTGGCAGTATAAATTTGCAGCAAACATGGAGGATGAATTTGATGTTGACACATCAGCAAAATCATCATCCTTTATATAAAGAAGAATTGATATACAAGAGTTTGGGCACGCGCTAATGCGCGTGCAGAGACTAATCAAATTAAGCGTTGTTAGAACTTTTGTGGAATTATGTCCACTTTCTTATTTTTATAATTTTGAATTTTTGAGAAGATGAAATCAAGAAAAGAAAAAGGCAACAGTCAGCTTCAGCTAAGCTTAAACGGATTAAACAGGTTACAATGAAACATAATTGCAACACCTTCAAATAGTTAAATATTGGATCAAAATGATGAATGAATTAAGTGAATAATAATCTATGTTCATTGTATTGATTCTACCTTCTTCTTCCTCTTCCTTGGAGATTGAACATTTTTACTTAGGTTGTGATTTGATTCAAAACCCTATTAAAATCAAACAAAGAAACAAATAGACACAACGAAGTGAATAATAATATTTTTACCTACAACTTCATCACCATTTTCAAGAGTAACCCCAACCGTGACCTTCTTTCATCATATTTTTCTTCAAGCCTTGATTTAATTTCATCTTCTTCACCTACTTTGAGTAGGTGATTTGAATGGGACTCAATTTTGATTTATAGAAAATTTATTATAATAGTTTGTTTGTTTGATTATTATAATAAAATTCCAATTTGTTTGCTAACATGCGTTCTTTTATTCCTCCATTTTTTTTAGTTCATGATGATTGTGACGTAACTATGTGTATATGTACCAGTAATCCATTTTTTTATGTATATGCTAATTCGTCATATACAAGCTTAAACCCATGTCTGTGTAAAAGAAAATTATGTTGCTTTTCAGTGTTTGTCATTATTGATTTTGATCAACTCCACCATTCATCTTATACAGTTTGTCTTATACAGTTTCTTCATCGCTTAATTTCTTAAATGTTTTGGAAAGTAATTGATTGTTACTAGTACTCTGCTTGTGTAAATTTATATTGTTACTCGAGAGTGATGATTTGCTTTCAGTGCTCTATGTGTATTAGCCTGTACTGTAAATTAATCAAGGGATTGTAATGTCTGACTTTGTACACGTTTTCATATTCTTTGTTTGCAAATTATTCTTATAACGTAAGTACTAATTTTTGTCTCATTGAATCTCTGGCCATGTTAATCTACTGGGTGGGAAACCTGTTGTCCTGTTGTGAATCTGTTGGGTGGGAATTCCGTTCCTGTTCGGTCGAAATCCGAGGAGACGATAGAGGAGAAAGAAGAATCTTGGAAATGGAAAGAAAAATCTCCGGTCCTGGTCAACTCGGTCCGGTCCGATCCAACCAACCAGGTCCAGATAAACCGGGCCGGTCCAACACATTCGGTCCAACCCAACCCGATGCCCTTGTTATAGTTTTCTG
Organism: Papaver armeniacum; assembly: GCA_023531295.1. Classification (NCBI taxonomy): domain Eukaryota; kingdom Viridiplantae; phylum Streptophyta; class Magnoliopsida; order Ranunculales; family Papaveraceae; genus Papaver; species Papaver armeniacum. Next base: position 433,561 of record JAJJWW010007123.1, read on the forward strand.
GTATCCTGGTCCAGTTCTGGGGTGGGCACGATCAAGGCTGTTCCGGTTCTGTCTATATACAACGGGAACCAAAGTCTAAGGTACGTAACTATTATGTACTTGCTAGGCATATTTATTTGTTTTTATAACATGCCTAGTTTTTTTTATTTTGTCTTAAGATAAGTCCACATTGTATAAATGGTCAATTTAAATTATGGTTTTGATCTCGATCATTAATAATTTTGGTCTTAATGCTATTTTGTTCTCTTGAATATGATATTGGCTATAGTTAAATGGTGTCTTTTGTTCAATTGGTTGTACCAACTCGATTTCAATGTATTCATTTGGGGTCTAGAAGTACTTGAGCACCATTTTTGGATACTGATATTTTCTCCCCAAATTAGAATTTTGTGGGATGTAATCCACTTGCTCGACTATTAAAGAGTCGATAGTTTCAAATGATACCTTGCAAATAAAATCACATGTATTCCAATTTTTGTGGAAGGTGATATGAGTTATAAAATTTTCGTTTCTCTATTTCATCTATTATACTAACGATCCATTATATGTTGAAGTATGACAACAATAGAACTATCTTTAGTAATCTATTCAACCTAAAGTAAGTGGTTGACATGTTTTGTGAGATTCTCTTGGCCTGTTGAGATAAAGAAATTTCTCAAATTAAGCTAAATGTAGCTAAAACTGAAAATGAAAAGAACCCCGAAGTAATGAGGGTTAGACGTACGACTCATATAAAGCATGTGAAAAGGGACATATATATATATCATGAGACAAAGACGTATTTTTTCCCAATAATAATGACACCAAAGTATAGGTATCAACTGAATATGGGATGAAGCTAAGATGTAATTCTAGCTATCACCAAAGAGTTGGAAATGAATCTTCTTACCGGTATTGGTACAAGCAATGTAATGCGAGTACCATAATAGCAACCAATTTACAAAGGAATGTCATAATTTAGACATCAACTTTAATGACAAGAAGAGCTTTGCCTGGCCAATTGACTATTTAATTGAACTAGATCCAACGTCTGCGCTTATGGAATGAAAAGTACATCATTCCCATGAAACCTAAAGCACTTGAGATATATCTGGTTAAAAAATATATCATCCCCCCCTGCAACGTAACATATATTCATTCTAAAGTATTTGAGTTGAATCCCACATTTGTTACGAATAAGGCCACACCACTTATTAAATCTCTCAATGTCTAACTGATAGTGGTTTTTCTCCCACTAATTTAAGAAATATACACTAGTTTTTGAACTAATTCTTTATAATGTGACTACGACATTGGATCATCGAGCGAAGCAATGCTCAAATTTTGTTTCCAAGATTGAACAAAGATTAAAAGTCACAAAAGCTAATCACCTTGTTAAATTCCAAAGAGACCCATGCAAGTGGATATCATATGGAAACTCGAGAATGTAATTGATTGCATCTTTTATAGTCTCTAATATATTTGGAAGGAAATATATCTTAGAGAAACTAATGAGTCAATCTAGTGAAATGTAAATCACTATAGTATTTGAATTATTGAATCCATATTGACTCCGACGATGAAATATTGGGAATTGACTCATACAGGATTTGACATAACCATAAAGGCACTTTGGTTGTGACATGATATTTCATTTTGAAAGGAATCATACGTACATTACTGTGTTTGAGTGGACGAGACAATGGGAAAAATATTGACATAATGCGAAGTGATGGAAATATCTCTCAATAAGTGTTTTTTAAAGTACTAGATGCACAACCCCCCTTCCATTATGCTTTTAAGGAAAGAAATCATATCACTCATTTTTATAAAGTCTTCTAAAACAGGATCGAGACCACCCTAAGATGCAAATGGTAAAATTTACATATTACAAAGAAAACAAGGTGAAATTCAGAAAAAATATTCATGCAGAATGCGTACCATTTAAATTACTTATGGATCTTGTGAATGTTTTGACATTTTGGACTAATTATAGTTCCCAAGAAATTTGCGTTTGGAAAACTACTAGCACATATTTTACATGTAAGGGCTCACCACCCCTCGTAAATGCTAGAGAGTGTACATCAAAAGGACTTGATAGTTATTGCATGTTTAATAGGATCAATCCAGAGTATCCTATACCCCAAGGTCTCGCAAAGGCTATCTTCAAAGGTTACATATGTTGCCTAAGGCATGGTTATGCATACAAACGTACCTTTAACTTCTTGGGGAATATGCAATATTGACGCATCTTTACTTAATTCGTTTTAGAACCCAATATTAGTCAACCTTTTATGTGTACCAGTTGGTAACTGGATTTAAGCTTAACATTCGTGTTCTTACGCATTTTTGGTTGCACTATATATGTGCCATTACGACTCCACATCGTACTATGATAGGTCTTCAAAACTGTTAAGTAGTTATGTTGGAAATGAGTTCCCAACAATTATCCGTATTTTAAAACCTTTAGAAGGAGATCTATTACCGCTAGATTTGTGGGTTGTCATTTTAATGAGACAGTCTTCCCGTCGTTAGGGGGAGATAAGAAAAAGTATTTTCTAAGGGAACGACAGGAATTGTCGTGGTGTGTTCCCACTGTGTCTCATATTGATTCATGTACTCCACAAATGTAAATGTGAAGTGACAAAGAATAATCGATTTTCAGAATGTACACTGATGTCGCTAAAGTGATGAGATCACACATACCAGCTGTAAACCTACCTGCAAGGTTACAAATTCTCTATAAGGGATATACACCATAGACTAAGGTGTTGCAACTACACTCAGTGGAAGTGTGGTTAAGGCCGTACGTGGATCCATAAAGGAAGTTGGAGAGACCACTTGGTTCGATCAATCCTCACCTAGAAAGGAATTAGGTGAGTAAGGCACAACTTATTTATATTATCATAACTCATAAGATTGTCTCTGAATATGTCCATGAATCAAACTGGAGGATGCTCCGAAGTTTAATGATTCTAGAGAACAATGACATCCCAAGTGGATTATGAGAATGCGCACGAGTCATTGGAAAGATCATGCGAGCATATTGATGATTAATTTCATAGAAACTTGCTTAAGGAAATAGAGAAAGATGAGATCGAACCAAATTCCTTGTTGCTTAATGTCAACGAAGAGCATATTTGGCATGCACAATCCAGGTAGAACTTAGTTCTTTGGCAGATATACGGGTATTTGGTGTGGTAGTGCTCACCAACCAAGTGTAAAGCCTATGGGACATACATGATTATTTGTCATAGAGCACAATGGGAAGAATGAAGTCTCAAAGTATCACGAATCGCCTTGTGGCGCGAGGTTTCTCACAAATCCCTGAAATTGTTCTCTTGTAATGAATGTAATAGAGTTCCGCTACTTAGTTAGCTTGGTAATTTCAAAAGGACTTGAAATGCAGCATATGTATGTGGTTGTTACGTATCTCTGAAAGAATCAAGAGATATAAGATATTTACAAAAGTACTTGATAGACTTTTGTTGCCCAAATCAAATGACTCTAAACCACAGAGTGCGTTTACAGTTAGATAGAACGCTCACTTATAGATTCAAGCAATCAGGCGGATGTGGTATACCCGTCTAAGTGGCTATTTAAAATGGAGGGGATAGACAAGTAAGTTATTTTTCCTTGCGTATCCATAAGAAAGTTACTGATTTGGAATTGTAGCTATTTATGTTGATGGTACAAACATGATGTGTACTCTTGATGTAATAAGAGACCTTAAAAGCTATTTAAAATCCGAATTTGAGATGAAAAATCTAGGGAAAGCTCGATTGAATACTGAGCTTGTGGTATATTATTCCACCATTTTGCATATGTCTAAAGTTGTTAGGCAATTTAACAAAGACATGCATCCTGATAGCACTCCCATGATTAGTACGAGGTTCAAATGTAAGTAAGTAACCATTTCGTCCAAAGGAATATGACGAAGATGTGTTGGGAGATGAAATTCCCATGTCTAAGTACAATAGACGTACTGTTGTACTTAGTATAATAATGTACTTGATTAAATTTTACATCCTCAGGGAACTTGTTAGCTAGATATAGCTCCGCGCCAACGCAACGTCATTGGAATGGTATAGTGAATGTAATCATGTACTTAAAAGTAACCATTGACATAAATTTGTTTTATCCCTACAAAGACATTAAAAGGAATGCCAATGAAAGTGCAATCAAAAATTTGTTGATTATGAAGGAACAATAATCTGTTCTCCAACGAAAGTAATCAGAGGGATATATGGTAGATTATTTTCTAAGTCATTACCAATATTCAGTTTCGAAAAATACATGACTAAAGGAACTGTCCGGAAAAGCTCTGAAAGTAATCAGGGGGAGATGACGACATCAGGGGGGGATCCAAGGATATGATGTTGACATATTTTAATTCGAAATTGAAGTTATGTTGTACTCTTTTTCCCTTCGATCGAGAATATTTTTTCCCAAAGGGTTTTGTTACTCAACAAGGTTTTTAGCGAGACAACACTAAAAAAATCAAGTATGTTGAACGTTGAAGACATAAAGATCGCGTTGATATTACTGAAAACATCTGAATCAAAGAAATGAGACGCGATAGTCTGTTAAGCGACGTAACTTCCAGAATCAACAACATGGTCTTATAAACATCCAAGTCACCAAAGTAAAGTGTGATAAACTCCTTTTGACTGCATTAGACTAATAAAAATTGCCTGACATCAGGGGGGGCATCTAATGGTGTGTTGAACTCTTTTCCTTCACCGAGGTTACTTTTTTCCCACAGGGTTTTGTAGCTCGGCAAGGTTTTTAATAAGACAACAACAAACACCGTGCATGTAATTTCCCAGCTAAGGCTATTATCTTTCCCACGGGGATTTTCTGCCTTAGGAGTTTTGAAGCAACTAGTCAACTTCAACTAAGCAAAGTGATCAACTTTACTTGCATCTATCATGTTGTACTCTTTTCCCTTCGTCAAGTTTTGTCCCACTGGGTTTCCATGTCAAGGGTTTAATGAGGCAACATATTCGAGTCCATCTATGTTCTAAGTTTGCTTAATATTGCACTATTTTTCTTTAGTTCAGGTTTTGTCCCTTTGAGTTTTTCCTGACGAAGTTTTAGCGAGGCAATTAACGTAAACTAGTCGGTCCTTGAAGATCGTATTGCATGTGATGAACTACATGTAAAGTACTAGATAACATGTGAAGTACTACATGTGAAGAGTCGTACCAAGGTTTTGTCCCACTGGGTTTTCCCTTGTAAAATTTTTAATGAGAGAATTGATTTCGGCACAAGTCATCAAGGAAAGGACGACATTTGAATAACTACATTCGAAGCACTAAATGTGAAGCATTGCATATGAAGTTCAATTGGACCGCACAAGGGGGAGTGTTGTAGGGCATATGGCCCATAGGTGTGCGGCCCAACTAGATATCTAGGATCTCCCTTCTACATGTATATATAAAGAATATTGTTCCATGTAACCATATTATTCTGATGAATGGAAACTACTCTGCCTCTCTACTTTCCCCTATATTTCCTCTACAAAAAATAAAGGGTTTTAAAATGAAAAAACATTTTTTTGCTACATTTTTCCTTTTTTTATTATTATTTTTTTTAATTTTAATTTAAAGTATGCTTTTTAGCCTATTGCTAAAATTTAATGGAAGGCGCCTAACACAAACACACTAAAAGTTAATGTTGATGCAGCTTGGGTCTCCAAAGATTTACCTTCCAGTTATGCCTTAATTTTAAGAGATGATACAGGTACCAGTATAGGTGGAAGAGCAGGGCAATCCTCATGTGCAGATTCCACAAGAAGCAGAAGTTGTAGGACATCTGCAGGCGACAATATGGGCTAAGGAAAAACATATTAACAGCTTCAGCATAGAAGGCGACTGTGAAAGCTTCTTCAATTACTTACACGGTCACTCTGTGGATATGTCATGGCGTGCTAAAGCCTGTCTTGATGAGGCTAACAGAATAGCCAATCTATGTCAGAATTTTTTGGGTTTTAACTTTGTTCCTAGATTAGATAATCAAGTTACGGATATTTTAGCAAAATTTGTAAGGTCTTTAAATTCAGTTGAAGAATGGGATGACACTCCTCCCTCTTGTATTTTTAAGCAACTATTAGTAGATAAATCTAATATGAGGATAGCTCAAACCTCCAGATTAGATGGCTCTACTCCAACTGTATATGTGGCTTGAGTCCTAGTTTTCTTAATGAAGTATCTTATTTACAAAAAAAAAAAATAATAATAAAATAAAAAAAAACTATTGTTCGTTTTTTAAATATATAAAGAAAAAACATGGTGTAATTATGATTTTTAAAGTACATTTTCCGATGACATGTTATGGAGATGTAGTAAAGACAATTGATGTTTGAAATGTTGAATATCCGCACAATATTTAAGCCCGTCGCATTCCTCTTTGACACATTTTTTTTTCCAGGATATAAGGTCGTATTTTTGTGTAATTAGGAACGAGTACACTGTTAATAAAACACAATTTGTAGTTTTGTAGGTACGCCGACTGACCGGAGGGATCGAATGGAGGGAATCCCTTTCTTGTAAAATATATTTTGTCATAAATTTATCAATTTTTTAGTAAAGTGTTTGTGTGAAAATAAATAAAATAATACGGCTCTTTTCCAGAGAATACCTCGTGTGTGGCTAATAGCTTTCATTTCCCATCTCATGGAAAATCCTTTTCACTCTGGTTAGCTCTATCCCTGTGCGAGAGTATTTTAGTCATAGGTTTTGTAGGAACTAGACGGTTCTATTTGGTCAAATACCACTGTTAGACAATTTTTACATGCATAAACTCAAGTCTCGCGAGCATAAACCATGATGAAGAGTCAAGACATAGCATCATAGCATCTGGATTTTAGGGGTACATTTACAAACATAAAAATGATACTAGGTACAATTATTTTGGAACCAGATCATTCACGTTTATCATTGTGTTTGTTACGCATGTAATTTTACTTCTTTCGCAGCTTTACAAGTGGAAAATTTATTGTGCATTTGAATTTTTTAAATTAGGTCTCGAGCTAAGCGGGTGATATATAAAAAAAAATAAACTAAATGTGCTCTGCAATAGATAATAAACCAGTCACCTTCAGAAGCTAATCATGCAATTGACATTCCTCGCACGTTATTTGTCAAAATCAAGATTTTTTTGTTGTCGGTAAGATATATAATATATATATCAAATACCTGAGATTTTACGTTTTTTTTTTTGCTCGGTTAACCTGAGAATTTACTGTTATTGCTCAAGTCCAATGCAGTGCACTTTTTTTAGTTTTTTGGAAAACGGTGTTTGTAGGAGATGACAACTGTTGAAAATTTTGATATGGTGGAGAAAACTAAAGTCATAAACCCACGATAATGGCTAGCCTCACGGGGGTTTAAAGATGCTCGTGACAAGTTTTTTTCTTCCATCTTTTCTTTTCATGTGGGAAGAAGAAATCTTACATCCCTCCGGGTATGATATCTTTCCTTTAAGTCTGGCATGTTCGATTTGGGCTTTTGCTTTTTAAGTACTTTGAAAATGCAATTCATCTATAAGCCGTAAAGGATCTTCCGTAATAGTTTTTCAAACGTCCACAGGTTTGATTTTTTGAAATTGGTTGTTGCCAGTTTTGTTTACTACTCGTACTTACTTACTAGTAAGGTTATTAGTGGTGTTTCCCTAGTGTCTTTTGTGTTTCTATTCTCTGGTTAATTTTTTTTTTTTTTTTTTTTTGTACACCTACATTTGGTACATTTGAAGCCAACGAATTTAACCTCTGCACTGCAGAACCAACTTTGTTGTAGCTTTACTATTTACTCCTGGATTCTAGCGTTCACTAAAGAAAACCACCACCCAACTCTAAGGTTTAGAGCTTCCAAATATGCAACCCAAAGTTGCTAATAATTTTGCTAGGACATAGCTAGTTTATAGGAAAACCCCCGAGTTAAGCTTACCTTGGACCTTTTGTTGGGCAAATTGTCGTCAATAAAATTTAAGCAATGTGGGGGAGCCATGCGTGTTTTTAGAAATCGAAAATTAATCCTAGAGCAATTGGAAAAAGTAAATTAATAAATGAAAAATAACCCCTTGATCCGTTACTAAAAATAACCCCTTGATCCGTTACTAAAAAAAAATATCAAATTTACTTCAACGGTTTAACCTTGAACAAACTCACAGAATCTTATTGTATCGGACAAACTCACATCCTTTGAAGCTATTCTGGTACATTTTTGCACCAGTTTTTCACTAGACATATCACATATCCCCATATCACTACTGAAGCATGTTACTAATATGCAGAGATAGGCTTCTACTGTTGTCTAGAGTGTGGTTTTGTTTTAGCAGGAAGTCTCTGTTGGTCTTTGTTGTTTGCTTGCTTGTCTAAATCTGTGTTGGTCTGGTTGTTCTGTTGGTACGGTTGTACTGTTGGTCTGGCTGTACTGTTAGTTGTGCTTAATAATCCTTGCACTTTTAGGGGCGACCCCGAAAGAATTAGGGGCGACTTTTTTATTCCCAACCCATATACACCGTTAAGGGATGTCCAAAAACGCGGAGAATACGTTAATGCCCTTACACAATCGGAAGCTATTTTGTTCCCGATTATAACAACGCAATCGGAAGCTTAGTAACTATGTTATACTACCGATTATTATCGATTTTGTGCCAAGCGCGCATCTGGCTTCTATGACAATCGGAAGGGAAATAACCTCACGAGACTACCGATTATAGTAGCTCATAAATTCCCAAAATTGGTGATTTCGCCAAGAAAGAAATTTGGGGCAACTGTATAATCGGAAGTCTTATTAACTACCGATTATTCTAGTTCCCAAATTCGAAAAAAAATGACAATTCTGCAAAAACAAAATTCGGGGCAACTGTATAATCGGTAGGTTATTAGCTACCGATTATACTCCAACTACCTGCAAAAATTTTATGAAAATCGGAAGTTTTAATTGTTGATCTGACTACCGATTATACTCCAACGGCTAGTTTGTTCAAAATAAACTAGCCGTGCCTCGAAAACCAAACACAATCGGTAGATAATACATATTGACAAACCTCCGATTATGTTGAAGTAACCGTTTTTTTTTAAAAAAACTAGCCGTTGGGTACTTTTTTGCTATAAATAGAGACCTATCTCTACCAAACTTATTCACCCATCACTTTCAATCTTCCTAAATCAGTCACCCATCACTTTGAATCACCAAAAATGGCTACAACTCCGTTCAATAATATAGAAGATGTTGCTATTGTCAGAGCACACACCACTCTCACAAAGCACTCCGTTGAGGAAGCGCAATGGGTGACCGATGAACGAAGACCCAACAAGAGGGCCTTACTTTGGGGATGATCAAAACACCAATGCTTGGTGGAAACGGGTGTTTAAGGTATTCAAAGCACTAAGCGGAAATCGTTATAGGAGGACTCTCCCACAAATAAGGGAAAGGTACGCATATTTATACAATGAATGCGTACTGCTAAGAAACGAATTGAAAGCTCGTAAGGACGCTATGCCGAACGAACCTCGAATGAGTAGAGTAAGTTTGTGAATCAATAGGCCTCTTATCAAAAATTCTTTATTTGGTTATGATTATTCAACAACGCTAACTTATTTTAAAAATTGTTTTCCCAGTATACTTTGGGTCGGAGCCAATACGAATTAAGGTACGGTCATGAGTTTCTGCACGAGGACTGCTACACTCTCTTGGAGGAAGTTGAATGGCAATTCGCCCTATATAATTAAACTCGTAGAGAATCCCTACGGCGATGTATTGAACAATTTTATGTGTTTTACTTCTATTTTATTTCAACTACATGTATGTTTTTTCGATTCAATAAAATGAGTGACTTCAAATCGGGTGTGGAAATAAGGATTTTAAAAAAACTCATTTAGGGGCAACCTATAATCGGTAGGTTTTGGAACCTATCTTCCGTACGATTATGGCTACATCCAAATCACGAACCACATGGTTAGGCTGGCCTTGTACCCTCTTAACCTATGGATTTGGCAAGGGTTCGATCTGGGGCTCCTTACAATCGGTAGTTTATTAAGTTGAGTAGACTACCGATTATGGTAGATTTCAAATTTCCTACAATGAATGATTTTACAAAAAACTCATTTTGGGGCAACCTATAATCGGGAGGTTGGGTAACCTATTTGTCTTCCGATTATGGCTAAATCCAAATCACGAACCACATGGTTATGGTCGGCTCTGCACCCCTCAAAACCTAGGGAATTTGGCCAATGCTCAATTTGGGGCTTCCAATAATCGGTAGGTTATAAGTAACCATTTCTACCGATTTTGGGCTACTCAACAATCGGTAGCTAATGAGGTGGTATTACCTACCGATTAATAACCGTTTGACAGATAAAACCAAAGTCGACCTAAATTCAAATTCATTTCATTTTCTTTTCAACTTCAACTTCAACTCCTCTTCTCCTCTTTCCTTCCGATTGCAGAGAGGAAAACTCTCCCCCTCTCCTCGCTATACATCGTTCATCGTCGAATCGAATCATCGTCGATTATTTTCTATAAAGATGAAAGAAACGGAACGTAAGAAAGCTCGAACCAAAAACGTTGTGCGCGGTGAGGATCCGAATATTGGATTGCATGCCCGTAATAAAGAGGTTTTAACTCACGAACCCGAAGAACACGAAGACGATGAAGTAGGCGATACCGATAGCCAAACTCTCAGGCAACTTCAAATGGCGCCGATTAGGTAAGATTCTACCATTAATTTGGTTTATATTGCTTCAATTGGACGAATCCATGTTTATTTTTTTTAGGGTTTTCGGTTATTACCCAGAATCGGTAGGTTAGGTATTGTTATAAACTTCCGATTGTGGTCGAACTCTTCATTTCACGAGAAAATTTGTCATATTCGGGTGTTAAAAATTTAGGTATCCTACCGATTATATAACGTTTTTCATTACTGAGGCCTAATTCAATCATAATCGGAAGCTAATTGTGATTTATCCTTCCGAATAAACTAGGGAAGAACAAGTATTAGAGACGCAATAATCGGGTGAAATATTCTGTAATATCTTTCCGATTGTTTAGGCTAACAACTTGATTTGTTTCTGGATACAAAGAGACGCATATTCGGTAGACATTAGTTTTGTTAGGCTTCCGATTGTGTGGAATTCGGAGGGTTATGTTGAACTTTAGGTTCCGATTATTGTGTGTAGATAAACATATTCGAACACAAAAAAGTTTATTTTGTTTCCGATTATACGTATTCGGTAGCTTTAGGTTAACTGATACTTACGATTGTGAATAATCGGAGGCAATTTGTTAAATCAACCAACCGAATATTTAGTTTCATAACCTGTTGTACTTTTTTGTTGTTGTTTAGGGATAGGCGAGGTAAAAACATCCAAGACTCAATTGTCTCGGCTAGTGCAAGGAAGGATAGGCGTCGAACCCGACAGGCTAGTGCAAGGAGAGCTAGGATCGCTAACGCCGCTTCAAGTGGTCAAGTTGGAACTCAACAAGCAAGCCAAGAAGCTGTTCAACCTAGTGCCCCTCAATCAGAACCGGTTCAATCAGGTGTTCAACCAAGTGCCTCTCAATCACAACCAATCCAAGAAGGTGTTCAACCAAGTGCCTCTCAATCACAACCAATTCAAGAAGTTGTTCAACCAAGTGCTCCACCATCACAACCAGAAGTAGGACAACCTAGTGGCGCTCAAGAAGAAGGAGAAGCCGAAAATAAAAAACCTCCTCGAAAGAAAGCGAAACACCTTGTCCCGGATGAACTGAAGGTGAAGGATATTCCAGAAGGTGTAATCCTTGGGCTGCCGGAGGATGGAGGAGAATTGTTATTTGGATACAAAGAATCCTGGGCCAGAGAAATATATGAAACTGAGGTAATGATCGTATCCATGTTTTATTAACCTATTATGTTTTTCTCCGTAATACTTTTAAGGGTTGTAGTTTTAGGTTATTCTAATTTTATTTTTTAACTTGTCATGTGTTTAATAGTATCATTCCGATGCGGTTCGTTTACTCAAAGCGACCGCCGCACCAACAAAAATGCTAGATTGGCCTTTGGAGGGTGAATGTGAAAGGTTCAAGACCATTATTGCAAATTCAGGGTTGGCTGATGCTGCGGGGAACTCAATGTTGGAACATGATCGGGTGGCTATATCGGCGTTTGTGGAAAGACTTTATCCTGAGACCGACACCTTCCATATGCCGTTTGGGGAGATGACGATAACCCCAGATGATGTTGAGCAGATTCTTAAACTCCCCGTCCATGGCAAGGGTGTTAGGGCCGAGTTCACTAAGCAGTTGGAATGGAGGAATCTTTATGATCTGACTAAGAGGTGTTTGGGTTGGGATGAAGAAACATCAACAATCGAGTTCAAAAGATGCATGAAGTATAGAACTAGACGGTTCAACATGGGTACTACGATGGATATGTTCAAGGGCACCAAGGAAAAAGAAGAGAAAGGAACTTTAACGGACGAGCAAGTCAACCACGCGGCCACCGCATATCTCCTATGTGTATTGGGATGTGTCATTTTCCCCAATACCGGTGGCAATCGGGTCGACGCCAACCTTTTACAACTTACGGATCCTCTCGATAAAGTGCATGAGTACTCTTGGGGCACGGCATGCCATGCGTGGTTGATGGAAGAGTTGAGAAAGGCGTCGAGGGTTGGAATTAGCCAAGTGGCCGGAACGTGAGTCTGCTACGGGTATTGTTTATTAACTCCACATACTTGGTTATTTTTTTATTTTTTTTATACTATTGAAGAATCAATTTCCTAATACTTGCAAAAATGACATTATAGACTTGGATCTACGTCCACTTCCCTATCTTGGAATTGGCCATTGAAAACCCTAGGCGTGGGAGAAAGGTGACCCTATAGGAAGAAAGTACGTCTTCGATGACAACCATTCTAGGACGAAGGAGCATCAGGTGATTCGTTTGAGGGAGATTTTGGACTCACTTAAAGCCCAAGACGTATGCTTTGATCCATACAAGGAAGACCGAGCCATGGACATATCGCCAGGTCGGTCCGATTTGGCACTTTATTTTGGACCGTTGTGGCACCCCACGGGATATGTGATGTACAATGCCTCAAGGGTGATGCGACAACACGGCTTTGTACAAGGTATACCAAAGGAGGAAATCCATGGCAATTTCACTTTGGTTCTGGAGCAATGCAAGTCTGATAAAGATTCTATCACGGTGGTTCACAAGGGTTCACCATCCTGTCAATTCCATTGGGATAGAAGGGCGCATTACTTGATCAACCAAGGAAGGGCAGCCAACCAAGGTTTTGAAAATGCTCCCAACTACATGGATTGGTACCGCAATGTTTCTCATGTTCGTGTAATCCGTGATCTTAAAGCAAAGCCGACTTCGTACAAGAGTATCCCGAAAGAGAAGCCTGCGGGTTTTGATAGATTGGTACGTATTGTTTTGTTAATTTAGTTTAATATTATGGGTCAAAATAGAGTAATAACCGTTTGATGGTATGCTATGTTTTAAAACAGATGAACAGGTTCAAGCGTTTGTCGAAATGGTGCACTGATTGTATAAAGGCCGGAGAGCCTGTTTCAATTGAGAAGATAAAAGACCACAAACAGTTGATTGACAACGTTGACAATGAGGAGTATGCAAAACAATTCGGGGAAAAATTGCAAAAGAAACCTGCAACCAAGGTGAACAAAAGAACTCGGGCTTCATCAAGCACTCAAGTTGATGAAACCCATGATGATGCTGGTCCAAGTCGTAGAGCTAATAAAAATCGCAAAGTCAAAGCAAATAGGAACAAGTGAACTCTCGGTGTTGTAAACTCTCGATGTTTTTCGTTAACTTTATGGATAACTTTGTTTATGTTGGTTATGTCGGATTATGTCGTTTTCAAAGATTGTGTCGGAATATTAGTTGTTTCGTTATGTTTATGGATTAAGAACAGTTATTTTACACATTTTATGCATTTAACGATGACTCGCAAGCGAATCACACGAAGAGACATGAAAGTGTTGAATTTTGGAACACAATCGGAAGATAGGTTTATATATTAACCTACCGATTCTGGGGATGTTCCAATTTTTAGTCAGAATCGGTAGGTTTATACGTTATTAACCTACCGATTCTGGGGATTGTGCAAAATATTTGGTCAGAATCGGAGGATTGCTAATATACTTTTCTCTCCGATTATCATGTGTAAAGAAAACCTGTCTTCTGTATCCAAACAACACCACAATCGGAAGGTAAATGTGCACCTTCACTTACGAATAACAATAATCGGTTGGTTTATTTGTAATGTTCCCTCCGACTGTTATATGTAAAAAAAATTTGTTCTCTGTAACCAAACAACACCATAATCGGAAAGAAATTGAGCGCATTTACTACCGAATATTTGTAATCGGAGGTTTGTGGTTTCGTTAATTTCCGATTATTATACTAAAAAACAACTATGGTTTCTGTAACCAAACAACACCATAATCGGAGGGTCTGTTAATATATTGAACTCCCGATTATGGCTGCATCCAAATCACGAACCACATGGTTATGCATGGCTCTGTACACTCCAAACCTATGGAATTTGGCAAGGGTTCGATCTGGGGCTCCTTATAATCGGTAGGTTTTTAAGTTGTTAACTCTACCGATTATGGTAGATTTCAAAATTCATCACATGAATGATTTTAGAAAAAACTCATTTTGGGGCGACCCATAATCGGATGGTTTGGTAATATATTTAACTCCCGATTATGGCTGCATCCAAAACGCAAACCAAGTGGTTAAGGCTGGCTGTGTGCACTCAAAACCCATGAAATATGGCAAAGGTTGGATCCGGGGCTCGTTATAATCGGTGGGTTATATAATTATGTACCCTACCGATTATGGTAGATTTCAAAATTCATTACGTGAAGGATTTTAGAAAAAACTAAATTTGGGGCAACTTATAATCGGTAGTTTAGGTAATCTATTTATCTTCCGATTATGGTTACATCCACAGCTCAAGCCTAGTGGTTATGGTTGGCTCTGCACCCCTCAAAACCTATGGAATTTGGCCAAGGCTGAATACGGAGCTCCTTATAATCGGTAGTCTTACAAGTTGGATAAGCTACCGATTATAAAGGGGATTATTGGCCGAAGTATCTACACAACAATCGGTAGGTATATTTTAATTTAACCTACCGATTCACATATAACCTACCGATTATGGAGTTGGCTACCGATTATATAAGGGCATATTGGCCATTTCGAAAAATCGAAGATAAGGGGTAGCTTAGATTTACGTTTGGGTGACCTTTTTTTGTCTTTTAGTGTCGCCCCTAATTCTTTCGGGGTCGCCCCTAAAAGTGCAAGGTTAATAATAAGTTCCTTTTTCAAAAAAAAAAAAAAAAAAAGAACTGCTAGTTTTGTGGTGTATTTCAATTCGTTCAAGGGCAGTTGCAAACTTGCAGTTTGGATAGGTCTTGGGTATTAATTAAACGTCACAGGAGGCTAAACTTAGTTCTTGCAAGGGACAAATATGATAACAAAAGTTCGGTCAACAATACACTTTAAACCAATCACCATTGTTTCTAATCATGCAAATCAAGCCTTATTAATTTTTTTTTTTTTTTTTTTTTTTTTGATCGGTAAAGATAGTTTAGTTTTATATATATATAAAGGATATCAGTACATAGTACTCCCACAGAATGGAACAAGAACTCATTACAGCAACAATTTGAAATCCTAACCAATAATTGGTAGGCCCTTAGATACCAATAACAATAACAATTGTGAAAAGCCCAGTTACCTTGAAAGCCCAAAGCCTAGAAGCCACAAAACAAAAAGATTGAAAACCCTAATAATTAGTCTGTTTTTAGAAAACAGTAAACCCTATAAACCCTTCAATGGCTGTTGCGGCGGCCGCCGGAAGCCATTGCCTCCACTGCCTCTTTGCTACCCACCGACACCATTTTCACCACCTTACACTCAAAGACATCACCATACATTTGATTCGGAATCCATTTTCCGATTGGAACTGGTTGCAACGCAACCCCCACAAGATCGAAAGCCACCGCCGTTTTTCGCAACCCCCACCACCACTATCATGGACCAGTCGACCACCACCACGACACCCAAAGGAATCACCCTGGTCAAAAAGAATCTGACCTTGTAGTCGTTGGAAAGAAGTAGCGGAAGATATGGCAATGATTTTGTTGGAGAAGATAACGAAAAACAGAAAGTAAACTTTCAGATCTGGAACACCCGAGAAAAGGATAGATAGATTGGTTTGAATGGTGAGGCAGAAAACTAAAGAGTATGGAGAAAACCCAATAGTTGAATCATAGACACCCTTTGTAACCCATTTTGCATCTGCAAACTTGTTGTTAATGGCTTCTTGACGAAATTTTTTGCAACTAAAAGATTAGCTAACAATAGACACCCTTTGAACACCTTAACGATGGCACAAGACCCCCAAAATAGATAGAGAACAATAGTCCTGCTCGGATCCAGTCCGAGGACTAGATCCGAGCAAGAGAAAAAATTTCTGAAACTGGTTGTTGCTGGGCGAGAGAGGAATAAAGAGAGGAGAGAGAAAAAGTGATGGGAGAAAAAGCGAGAGAGGAATTCATCAAGCCTTATTAATTGCTCATTTCAGCTTTATATATGAAAATTGCTCATTTCAACTTTATGAGTTTGCTTGGGACCAAGTTTTTATAACTACGAGTTTTGTGTTTTTGTGTTTATATAGTTGAGAGTTCACTGTTATTTTCTCAACAAGTTCAATAAGTTGCAAAACAATTTGTTTCTTGTTCTTTTAAAATCAGGGTATCAACAATGCATGTAGGGATGTTAACGAGGAAGCTTTGAGATGGTGGAGAAAATTGAAACCTAAGTCCAAAGAATTAGAAAATCAGCATTCTCCCATCCATCAGCTTCAGGGTCTCGCAAGAACCTTTGTGAAATTACTCAAAAATTTGATGTTAATCAAAAAAAAAAAAAAAAAGTTTCCCTAGATTTCTGTAACTTTTATAACCAAAAGAAACAACGCTTTGATAACTCTCTCCCTCTTTGAATGAGAAAATAAACTACACCCCAAACGTCTTATTCGGTTATATATAGGCTAACCCCACTTTCCTAGTCTAAACACAACTCGTCTATTCGTCTTTAGCACTTTCCAAAATCCGTTGGTGGACAAATTGAGGAAACCTATCACGCGGGTGTTCGTTTTCCCGAATCCGTCTGCACATATGCCTAAGTCACATAGCATTTGTTTTGATTGTATAAGATCTACTGCCATATTTGTTATCTCTAATAGGCCAGGAAAAAGTCTTCATAAAATTGGTTAAAAAGACCAAAATCAATAATTTGTGGGTGAAAAAGACATTTAGATTTTGATACTGTTTAAATAGACAAAAATATAAAAGTAGTCAGGATGTAACCAATTTCATCCTACCCATTTTCAAATTATTTTTCTTATTTTTAATTTACATCAGGATGCATCCAGTTTCATCCTCGCTATTTTTTAAGTTTAAGCCAGGATGAATCCAGTTACATCCTTGCTATTTTTTTTGTGTCCATTTCACCCATAATAATTTTTACTCCTCCATTCAACCATGTTTTAAATTTTTTTGAACAAATGACTCCATTTTCCTAAAAAAAAAAATCTTTCCAAGACCAAACATAGTTCTTGGACTGTTCTTTGACTAAAATCAATTAGCAAATAAGAGTGTTAAAGAAAAAGGATAACGCAATCAAGATACACTCATGGACCCGTGGGATCCCATAAAGTGTGATTGGGAATTTTTACAAATTCCAAATCGCGGTAGAGCAATTTGAAAAGGTACACAAATTAATGAAAAGTAACCCCTTGATGGCTGGATCCCTGAATACAAAGAATATCAAATTTACTTTGCTGTGATCAAACTCACAGAATTTAACCGTATCGAACAATATTACTCCGACACAGAAAAAGACATCGTACAGACATTGGATCTGAAAATACGTCACATCGTTTGAACTTTGAAGTAGAGGTGTAAAACGTCCGGCCCACGCACACACGGTCGCGTCTTCACGTGCCGTGTGTCGTGTTGTCTTGTGCCAATGATGTAAACGTGTTGTGTCGTCTTTGTGCTTTACTAGTCAAAAGCTAGGCACAGAGACAGCCACGGCACAAAGACACACGAATAAACGTGTCGTCTTTGTCACCGTCTTTGGCACACGTGCTATAAACAATTTGAAATCACTTAATGTATACAGTAAGTCGGACATTATCACAAGAATTTAATTAGACAACATATCATTTGAAATTATTTCAAGTAAAATTAACAAGTTTATTCAATAAAAAAAAATAGCCCATCAAATATAAAATTGGATTATTGTCATGTAAATTAATGTTCTACTTAAATATAGGTGACGACATTATAACAACGATATTGAAATATATTTTCTAAATATTAAGGTATTATATGTGTTGTTATAAATAAGCCAACATAAAATGTTAAAAACTAGCTAGAATAGTGACTCTTTTGTGAAATATACAAAAAAATGTGATATATTATGCCTTGTTATATGGTGTATTTGTACATGTTATGACGTGCTCTCTTAACGTCTTTGTGCTAGGCTAGGCCACGTGCTTATCCGTCCAGCGTCTTTGTCTTGACACAGGGCTGGGCCACATGGTGTATTTTCCATTTTTAGCTTTCTTCTTCCTCTTTTGTTTCCATTCCCAAAGAGTGTTTTTGACACAGTCATTAGAAACCCATTGAAGATTGAAACAATCCAAATAATTTCCTTGTAGTATCGCAGTGTAAGAAGATATGGTCATTTGATTCAGCAGCTTTCTTGCAGAGTAAACACCCATTCACAATTATAGTATTCTTCAGTTTATCCATTGTATGAGCAGCATTATAACAAAGAGACCAAATGAAGAAAGATTAGTAATTATAGTATTCTGTCCACAACATTCCTTTATTATGACAATTTTTTTCAGGAGAAGGTGTTATTTTCATGTAATTAGTAGTGAGTACACTCTTAATAAACACTAGTTTGTAGTTGTATATTCCGATTAGTTCGTTCATCATTCAGCCAGTCTTTAGTCACTTTTCCAAAAGACTTTGAAAACTTAGTTGTTTCCGTAATATAGACGGAATGAGGTGAATGCCATATAATTACAAGAAACAAAAATCATTTGGAGACGATCTCAAGCTTATTTGTGCACCTATTCTTCAAGTTTGTCAGGATAAAAACAATATTTTCTACATGCAAGATGGTACTTAGAACGGACGAAAATCTAATACCTAATAAATATTGAAGAAAAATAGATTTGTATTATCAATTGGTGTATTACTACATGGTCTCGGTGATACTGAGTGCATTTAAAATAGAAGTTTAACAAAAATGAAAGTTTTAAGTCTTAACCGATTGGGAGAAGGTGTGGGCTAAAATAAGGGGGCTAAGTTTTAAGTTTTAAGGGGGCTAAAATAAAAATAATAATAAATTTATGGCCTTAGAAGCCCTAACTAACATATAAATACGGAGAGTCTAGTATCCCGGTCATGGCTAGGTTTAATTGAAAAATCAAGTAGAAATTGACGTTTAGTCCCAAAGTTACTGGGCTTAGGACGCTTTAGTCCATCCATCTGAAGCCCAGTACAGTTTAATCCAAAAAAAACCCGCCCAGAACAGTTTAGTCCAAACTTGGACGATTTAGTCCAAAACCGCGAACGAGTCCCGAGTTTCCGATTTTTCAATATACCATAATTACCCTCGAACGATTCCTTCTATATAAATTGTGATTTTGAAATCGAAACTTTTGGATCTGAAACTTCAATTCAAAACAGGATGCGGCTCGAGAGATGATTTGGGAGGCGATTTAATGATTTCAGAGAGATTTTGATCGTTTCTTCATCATACTTCAACACAGTTTACGTTATTAGTCCAGTAACTTTAACAATTTCAGAGAGATTTGTTTGAATTCTTAATCTCAGGTTTGAAGAAACCACAGAGTGAGAGATAGATCGATCCAGGATTAGATTGGATTTTGATTTCTAATGGAGCAGAATTCAACTTCAGGTTAGTTTTCTTTTGGTTGTATTTCATCTAATTTTCAGGTTTTGTTTCTGATTTTTAGTTTTTCTGAGTTTATGAGTTTATGAGTTGATGATATCAATTTGTATAATCTTGAGTTGATATTTTGTTATATACTAGCTTTTTGATTCTCTTGATGATGATGATTTACTGTAAATACTAGATAAATTCGATTTTTGTTACTTGATGTTGATTTTTTTAGTTTTATGATGCATGATAAGAAATCGACGGTGATACTATATCCTAGTCTTCTATTTTTTGTTCCATTAAGATTCTGGAGCTTAATTGATGGAGTATTTTTATCTAGGTTTAACGTTAGTTGATGTTTTTGGCATTTTTTAAATGTGTACTTTCATGTACACCGTTTACTTTGTAGGTTTTATGAATTTTGAAGCTTCAGATGTTTTATTATCATTTCTTTTGTAGAGTTAAATCCAACTTTAACTCTCATACAAGTAAGAAACCCGATCATGTTCTCTGTCATCTCTAAGTTCAGTCACTCTTATGAGAATCTCGATGTAATCTTAGCGACATGTATACTATGTGACTCTAAACTAACTACAAGTTGGAGTTTTTTTTTTAATTTACTATTTTACACAAAAGTTTAAAATTTTACAATGCAAATGCTTAACCACTCCCCCACACTTAAACTTTACATTTTCCTCAATGTAAATTGAGTCATCCAAAGTAAGTCAAGGTGGGAAATCCTACATGATAATGCGACAAAAAATTCAGAAAAAGTAAATGCAAGACAAGAAAAAACTAAAAACAAGACAAGAAAATACAAATAAGACAAGAAATACTCATCCTATGGGTTGCCTCCCATTTAGCGCTTGGTTTAAAGTCGTCAGCCCGACTATCTCCTTGCTTTCTATGACTCCTCCAGAGGGAGTACATCCACAAAGTTAGCTCCTTCCACCACTTCGGAAGTGAAATTCTCATAATATGTGACCGGTTGTCAGCCGACACAAATATAATTACACTTTCTTACTACTCAAAATATAAATATAGCAAGGGCAAGAAAGGATCGATCCCACAGAGAGGTCTAGGTTGTCAAATTGTTTCGGTTCCCTATAAATAACACCGGTAGTTTTGTGATTTTTATATAATAAACTAAATAAAAGAAAATAAAGCAAATAAAGAAAGTATTGGTCATGGATTTCGTTTTCATTCACAAACATGTTTTCAAACAATAACTAGAATTGATATTTAAATCTCAACTTTTATCAAAGACCCTAGAATACCTTGATCGCAAGAATATCCCGCTAATCTCCTCTTGTCATCAACAAACACATTAAAAGATGCGAATATGAATTCTACCTAAAGGAACAACCTAACGTGTAAAAGCACTAATCAAGTTTAATTCCCTAGATGCATTAAGTTCTATGAAATCAGGCCAATCAAAGCAATTAAAGTATTTCATCTTGATTCATCTCATCTCACCCATTTTTATGGGTAATATTTCTTTAGATACAATCTGTTCCACGGCCTGCCCAATCTTTGTCCCATATCTTTGCCTTCAGGGTCCATCAATCTATATGCCCCTGTACCAACTACTTCTTTGATAATATAAGGTCCATCCCATTTTCTCTTGACTTGCCTCCATTTTCTCGCCGATAAATTGGTGTTTCTCAAACACCAAGTCTCCCGGTTGAAATTCACGTATTTTGACACGCTTGTTATATTCTCTAGCCAATCTTCGCTGATAATTCTCCATATGTCGTAATGCATTTTCCCTTTTTTCCTCTAATTCGTCCAACTTAATTAGAATGTTACCTGCGCTAAGATTTTTCTCCCAAACCTCTTTCTTGGTTGTTGGGATCATAACCTCTGTTGGGAGCACAGCTTCAACTCCATATGTTAAGCAAAAAGGTGACATTCCTGTAGCTTCTCTTCTGGTTGTATTATATTCCCATACTGCATTGGATACTTGTTCGCACCATCCCCTATTGTGTCCTTATAACTTTTTCTTCAATATATCTGCGATTGTTTTGTTTGTTGCCTCTGCCTGACCGTTAGCTTGCGGATACAATGGAGTAGATTTTCCACATCTTATCTGAAATGCATTAAGCAACAATTCTATATTTTGCCCTTCAAATTGTTTCCCATTGTCAGATACCAACTGTGCGGGGATCCCAAATCTGCATATAATATTCTCAAATATGAAAGTAAAAACGTCTTTATCGCGGATGTGTTGTACCGCTTTCACATCGCCCATTTTGTGAAATAATCCGTTGCGACAATTAAGTATCTTCTCTGTCCTGTTCCCGGTAAAAATGGTCCCACAATATCTAAACCCCATTTTCCAAAAGGCCACACACTTGTCGAAGAATTTAACGGTGCTCCTGGTGCATGTATCTTCTTCCCATGCCTTTGACAATCTTCGCAGCGCCTTGATATTGCTCTTGCGTCCTCATGCATATATGGCCAGTAATATCCTTGCGTTTTTGCTTTATATGCTAAAGATCTTCCGCCGCTATGATTTCCAGCATCTCCACTGTGCAACATCTTCAATATGGTTTCTCCCTCTTCCCTTGTTAAGCATCGAAGTGAAGGTCCATCAAAAGATCGCCGATAAAGTACACCATCTCTCAATTCATAATTCGTTGCACGACTTTTCAATTTGTGTGCCTCTAATCTATTTCTTGGTATTTCCCCTTTCATTAAGTATGCGTGAAGTTCTATTCTCCAGTCTTTATCGCGACATTGCGTTCTGTCTTCTACCAACATTGCATCTGCTTCTTGCTCTTCCTCTTTATTGATTGACGGTGCCAGAAGTGTTTGTATTTTGATATTCCTCGCAGTTGGGTCTGTCATCATACTTGATATAAAGGCGAAAGCGTCTGCGAGTCTGTTATTTCTCCTTGATATGTGCCTCCATTTCATTTTCGGTATCTGTGCTGACAATTCTTCGACAAGCTTCCTGTACTTTTGCAAAGATGGCTCATTTGTGGTGTATTTCTCTGTTATCTGGCGAATTGCTAATTGCGAGTCACTGGTAATCCTCACATTTTCCAGTTTCATTTCTATTGCGAATCGCAGAGCATGTATTATAGCTTCATACTCCGTTTCGTTATTGGTGGATTCAAACTCCAATCTAAAGGAGAAAGCTAACTTATTGCCTTCTGGCAAAATCACAACAATTCCCACTCCATTACCTTCTCCATTTGATGATCCATCCACTAATATTTCCCACCTGTCTGGCTCCGTTAGCAGATCTTTTGGGTCTCCATGCTCTTCTTGTACACCCATCATTTCATCCACTGCTTCATCTTCCTCCAAGGGAAATTCTGCCAAAAAATCTGCGACAACCTGTGACTTGGTTGAAGATAATATTTCATATTTGAGTTTACAATGGCTTATTTGAGCATTCCATCTTTCAACTCTTCCTGATCTTTTTGAATTTTTCATTACTGACTCGATTGGTATTTTGGTTACCACCCTAACAGTATGTGCTTGAAAATATATGCGAAGCTTAAACGTTGCATAGACTAAAGCCAGGATTAGTTTTTCAATCTTTGAATAATTCCTTTCTGCGGCATTAAAAGTTTTACTGATGTAATAAATTGGTTTTTCTACTCCTGCATCTACTCGCAGCAATACTGCACTTAATGCGTGCGAAGTCGTCGCAAGGTATATTAACAATTCCTCTCCCCGGTTCTCGCTTTTTGCATAATGGATATTTCCATTAGATGTTCTTTGATTCCTTGCAAAGCCTTCTCACACTCGTCCGTCCATTTAAACTTCGATCCTTTTTTCAGGATGCTGAAAAAATGTTTGCACTTATCAGATGACCGCGAGATGAATCTTCCTAGTGATGCTAACAACCCATTTAGCTTTTGAACATCTTTTACTGTTGCAGGTGTTGGCATGTCGCGAACTGCTTTCACTTTCTCTGGGTCAACTTGTATTCCTTCTTTTGATACGATGTATCCCAAAAACTTTCCCGATGCAACTCCGAAGGTACATTTTTCTGGATTTACTTTGATGTTGAAACGCCTCATCTGTTCAAAGATTTCTTTCAGATCTCGTACATGGTCTTCCGCTTTCTTACTTTTTACGAGCATATCATCTACGTATACTTCTAATGTTTTATGTATCCATTCTCGCGAACACTTCTTCTACCATTCTTTGATATGTTGCTCCAAAGATTTCGCAAACCAAATGGCATTTTTGTATAGCAATATAATCCCCTTGGAGCGAAGAATGCAAGTATGCTCTTGATCTTCCTCGGCGAGAGGAATCGGTTGTAACCTTTATATCCGTCCGTGGATGATATTCTTTCATTCCTATTCGCTGATTCAACCAATTGTGGAATATCTGGCAATGGAAAACTATCTTTAGGACAAGCTTTGTTTAGATCAGTGAATCTATGCAAATTCTTATCCCCTTTTTCTTCTTTGGGACTATAACCATATTTGCTATCAATTCAGGATATTTTGCTGGTCTGATGATTCCTGCATCTAGCATTTTTTGCAGCTCTTCTTCTATTTGTGGATGATATGTTGTTGCGATCTTTCTAATTCTCTGCTTGAATGGTTTCACCTTTTTGTCTATTTCCAGTTTGTGGCAAGCTATCGATGGGTCTATTCCAGGCATATCATCCATATTCCACGCGAAGATATCTTTATAATCTCGCAACAAATCAACAGTCCTCTTTTCTTCATCTGCTTCCATATTGGTCCCAATTTTCAGCATCTTGGGCTCTTCGTTAGTTCCAACATTCACTTCTTTCGTTTATTCTACTGCAACATAACTAGCCTTCGGTTCTCCCATTGGGGTCGGTCCTTTCAATTCTTTCGCGAGCTCATTTTCTTCTCCCGAGATCTCGCTAGGTATCCCTTTTCCTTCCTTTGCTCTTATCATGTAAACTCTAAATTCTTCTTCCTTTCTAGCCGCTTTCGCCATTTTTCTGCGATACTTTCGCTTTTTTGCTTGCTCTTCATAATATTTTACTTTAATTTGATAGCACATTCTTCCTTTATCAACATCCCCTCTAATCTCGCCAATTCCAGTTGGTGTAGGAAACTTGATACATTGATGAAATGTTGACGCTACAGCTTTTATTGCGTGTACCCATGGTCTTCCTAGCAATACGTTGTATGGCGATTCCATGTCTACTACACACAATGTTACCTGTGTCTCGATTTCTCCTAACAGAATTCGTATTTTTACCTCTCCTTTAACTTTTCTTATGGATTTACCAAAACCATGGATATTGTATGCCGTGGAAATCATCTCTTCATCTTTGTATCCCATTTTTTTGTAAGCATGATAAAACATGATGTTCACCAAACTTCCTGTATCGATTAGAGTTCTGTTTACTGTCCATATTTTTGTTGCCTTTGCTGATTCTCCTCCTTTGCACGCGTTTATTGTGATTACTAATGGGGATGTGTGATCCAAATTTTCTTTAGATATTTCTGCTGCTGTGAATGTTATCTTTTGCTTTTCCCATTCTTCTAAAGGCAATGTCATCTCTCTATCTGTAATTTTCTTTCCTTCAAAATCCCGCTTGTGTATTCTTCCTTTGACATTTTCATGAAATTCATTAATCATTGCCTTTGTGACCGAACTGTGCTCCATATTTTTCTCCCTTGTCCCCTCTGATTTAACATTTTCCTTTCTCATTTTCTTGATTTGAATGATTTTGATCGCAATCTTCTTTCTTCAATCCCTCCAGCCCCTGTTTCTAGCGCCAATATGTAGTTGCAGGAAATCCCACAATACACCCCTCACTATAATTCACTTAACTAATTCATTGAAAGATGAACAACTATGAATGTTTATTAATTATTTTCTTAAAGTGTCTACACAGGAAAATAGAATTACACTTAAGAGATTACAAACACTCTCAAAGTTTCTCTCTCCTAATGACTTGCTTTTCAAATCAAAAGAATCTCTCCCCACAACAGACTCACTCATCCCTTTATATAGGGTAATACATAGTGAATGACAGCTAGGCTGTCCTTTATTTTCGGGAATGTCTCGCGAAGTGTCGCAAATATACAAGTATTCATACTCGCGACACTTCTTAACCCTCTTGATTTCATATCTTCCTGCCGTCATCCAGTGCGTCATTCATTTTAATTCCCTGCGACTCCCTCGCAGCGCTGTCGTTTATTATCTTCGCGAGTTTTGTACGTTGCGATATAATGATCCTACAACGGATACTCCTCTCTCCGAGAGTTTTATTTTCCCCTGACTTCTATTTTTTCTCCGATCAAAATCACGGACACTCTGGTCGCCGTGAAAAATATTTTTACCTGGATTTTCTTGTTCGACCACAGAGAGCCACGGATATTCCACCATCCGTTAGTTGTATAACTCCCTGAGTTTGGTTTTCAACATCGATACTTCCTCGACAACTCTGGTGATCGTGAAGTTTGTATTTCCGGACACACCTCTCACATATACCAGGCTATCCGTGAAAACCGTCTTTCATCTGAGTTTTTTTTCTCACTCGAACTCCATCTCGCTTCGATTCAATATCCGATCAACTCGACTTCTATCTTATATCACCACCGCCAAACTCCATCGATCTCGGCTTCCATGGAAGACTCGAGTTCACCAATCGCCATCGACATCTCCATCATCGTCACCAACAAAAGTAGCTCGGCTCCACCAACTCAATTAACAACAGATGACTACATCCCTGGTTTCTCGAGCTCTTCCTTATCTCGCACCATGCACTCGAGAAACACCAACACACTCGATCCATGCTTTATCTCGAGCTATACCTTTCCTCATCTTCATTGATAATGGCAAAGCATCCATCTATTGTCACGATTCCGAGCTCTCTTCCTGTTTTTGTTCAAACTCTCAATGCCGTAACCGAACCACATCTACGTTGAAAGCGACCATGCATATTCTAGCGTCATTTCTTGCCGTTTCACGTAACTAAGCTCCAATGCTTCATGAACTCCATCAACAAAGCAACCTCGCCTCCAGCCCTTGAGATTTACCGTCAATCATCACGCCTTCATCATCACCGTCAAACCCGAGCACATCCTTTTTCTTCCATCGAAACATCATAATCTCCATCACGAGACTCCATCGTGAGCCTCATCAATTCTCGCTATCTCGATCGAATCGCAAGTAACTAGTGATCTTGAATACATTTCCCGACTTCGAGCTCTATATTGCTCTATCAACCACAGTTCAACTCCATCACTTCACTGACCTGTATCGAGTGAGTTCTTCTCTGTCTTCGTGATCAACAACATTCTTCCTACGTAATTCGACCACAATCACTGCCATCAACAACAGGCGATAATCAAAGCCCCATTCTTCACAACAACTCAGCTCTCGTCACCACAATCAAATATCAGCAGCGTCCATCAAGATCGATCAACAACATCAGATTTGATCCCTGGCATCACCATTCTTCTCTTCACTGCCAAGCTTGAGAAAGACACCAGCATCAACCTAACAAACCTGAATTCCATCGACTACCAGCACCTATGTCTTCCCTGTTTCCTTCCATTGATCGAACTCATAAGCAAACTCGAGTTATCCCATTATCTCCAACACTATATCATATTGCTCTAAATTCCTATATTGTGGTTATCTCTATCAATAATGCCAACCCTTCCGTATATTGGATGAACAAAGGGATTATCGAAGAAATAAGGCATCTTGTTGCTACTCTTTCATATTTTGGTATTGAATCATGTTGAAAGAACAATTAATAATGTAGCCTATGCCATAGCTAAGAAACCTTGTACTAATAAATCCTCTTTTGATTTTTGGTGTAACATTCCATAGGACTATGAAAAACTCATCATTAGGATGATTGGATTTTTATCAGTTATCAAGAAATTATGTAGTTCCCACTAATGTAAACTCGATAGCTATTTTTATTGCTATTGCACTAAAGAGAAAATGAACTATCTATTTTGTTGCTATTGTACTGTGAAGACGACCGGCTTTATGCGCTACTAAATGTTCCCATTCACACGAAGTGTTGTCATTTCGAAAATTTGACGCTCTTAGGGATTGGGACTACATTTTTTTCTTCCCTGCTACATATTATACTTTCTTTTTCCCTGCTACATATTATACTTCAGAGTTTTAGATCCTCTTCAAGATGAAATCACAAAAAAAGAAAAGTAGATTTAGAGAACTACTTACATTTTTCGCTAGAACTGCATATAAATAAGAAATGTTAGATGAGTTTTGATTAAGATATAAATAAGATAAATAAATCAAGACGTAGGAGAAGTATGGATCATAAGAAGCATGGACATACATGCTTATAGTTATGCACTTTCTGACAAAACAACAGATGCATAAAAAAGAGTATTCCAGGTATCTGGTACACCAGCCAGGCACCAATGACCACAATCCTGAGCCGTCTGACCTCTATTGGCATAAATTGATGGATGCCCGTCTATTCTTAATTGTGACAAAGTTGTGATGTCCAACAAATTAACAGGAACCGACATCCTACTTAAAACTTGCTTAACTACAGCCACTCCGGGTATTGGACTTCCAGGATAAATTGTTCCGTTAGTTGGTGCAGTATGATTCGCGCAATTCGTTCCTGGAGAACCCCAATCGTTGCCACTACAAAAGAGAATTTGTAATTCAGTATGATTATCGACATTAGATTAGCTAATACGCACATGTAATAGATACGTTTCCAGAAACCAGATACAAGAAAAATGTAATTGAAATTCAGCTTCAACTTTTTTGCAACAGATTGTTCTTTTGGAGAATACTAGCGAAGTCGCAAACTTACTCGAGATGAGCAGGGGAAACTCCTTGATAGAAAACTTGGGTTTTCTTGGGGTCAATGTTCTTGTCAACCCATTTTGACCATGTAGTTAATCCTTTTGTAAAAGCCACCAAACGATCTAAATCTTTGTACGACTTGTTTCCATCCTGAATTTTATCCCAACTTCAAACAAAAAAGCACAAAATTTACAAAAAAGATAAGCTTAAGCCATAATAAAAAAGATTTACAAATCTTACCCTTGTAATCTTCCCGTGAGCCACCACCAATGCCAAGTATTGAAGATAACAACATCGGCTTCTTTCCATATATCACCGGTGCTAATGGTGTCGATCTTCAAAACCCGTTCCGAGTTTTCAGCAACCAAATCAACAAGGTACACATTTCTATTATAAAGTACAGAAATGTTGTAGTCCTGCCATTCGATGAAAATATCTTAAATTTCGTATCATAATTTACCAAAGTTCACCATAAATAGGCCTACACCGGCTACACCGGCTACCTAGTTGTCGTTGATTTATTACTGATCTCCTCCTTTGTCATTATGCAGAGACTAAGTTATGTGCAAGCTTAGGGGCGCCTTAAAAGGTGGTTCCGAGAATAATTGAGTTTTAAAGGCTGTCGATCCTAATCCTATTAGGGTACTACTAGTACACAATAAAAAAAAATGCTCAATATAGTAGACATTAAAAAAATTGTCCCTGAAAACCGATACTCACAAATGCAGTTGCCTCTGTTAATTCAGGTGAGTTAGGGGTTGGGGTTCACTTATTTGTGAGAGTCGGCTTTTTAAGATGTATTTTATAATGTCTTGTTAGAATTGTTGTTAAATTTTTTTTCTTTCCTTGTCCAAAACAAAATAAACGATATTTTTATCTCACCGTAAAATTGATGGAGACCGTATTTTGCTCCAAGTGCCCAGAGTATTTTGCATTCGGGATAGCTACATGGATCATACAAGTCAAAGACTGCCACTGGTTATTGCTGATCGAGTCACCCACAAACATGATCTTTTTACCTGTGTATCTCCTCAAGAAGTCCAAGGCATCAAACCTGTTTGGTTTCTTAAAAAACAACTTGAGTATTAAAATTGAAATCTACCTCATCCATACAGAATAGAATAGGGAAGTTTGATTACCTAGGTGCATTGCATCCGCTTGGGCTCCATCTGTACTTGAGATAATCTTTGTCAGGTCGACCATTAGGTACACAAAGGAAACTTTCAGAGACCCATGGACATTTAGAGGAATCATAAAGAGGATATGATTCATCGTAAACCCAACTCCCTTGAAACAAATTGCATCTTCCTGCACTGCTAATTTGTTCTGCGCATATGTGATTAAGAACTAGAAAATAATAACTGACAACCAAAAGAAGAGATGCTTTATGGTAGCCTCTAATGAGAAGTTCCATCTTTAAAACAAGAACTTCCAGAGAAGCCTCTTTCTTGCTAGTTAGGAATTTATAGTTAACAAGATATTGGTACTGTTGTTTGTCTGTTAACCGGAATGTAAATTTATTATTTATTGGTATAATTTATTTCCAATGCCAAAATAAAAATTAACATAAGAGTATTATGAGTGTGATTGCGTGAAGATATTTTAATTAATAATAAGATATTTTTGTCTGTTTTTTTCTTATTAATTAATGAAAAAATTGTATTTAAATGGAAAGAATACATTCACAGAATCACAATGTTATAAACGGATAGAGTGGTGAATAGAGAAATGGAAAGTATGCACTAACAAAATCACAATGTTTTTCATCCTCGTATTTTATTTAGTCCAAAATTTTCAACACCAAGTGAGCAAATTTGAGAATTTTGGTGCCACTATGGGATGACCAAATGGAAAAACGGCCGGGGAAATGCCCAAATTTAGGCATTTATTTTTAATCGCGGTCAAGCAATAGCTGCTCGACTGAGTTATGGCTACTAACGACTAGTTAATTCGATGACTCAAGTTCAGACTCCTTCATATATCCACACTCTAGTTGAAGCCTCCAATCTTTATTCTTTTCACTTCAACCAATTCTTCCAGCATTCGGGTTAATGCTTGTTGTTCTTGAATTTTTTTTGAGGCGTATATTCATATCGAATTAATAAGGATGCACTTAACAAAAATTATATTGAGTACAATAAAGAAATGAGAAACATATGTGGGGAATAAGCACTCGTAAAAAATAGTTTTGTATGCATAAGATGTGTGAGCCCAGCAACTCATTACTCTATCTTCTTTTTGCAGATGATTGTCTAATCTTTATTCATGCTAATTGAACCAGTGTGACTAATCTTCTACAAGTTATTGAAGACTTCAGTTCACAATCTGGTCAGGTCATTAATTTTGACAAATCTTCCATCTTATCAATACTTCTTTATATAAAGGGGAATGTTTATGCTGATGTGTCGGCACCAAATTCATGCTCAATAATTCTGAATTATTATAGTGCCACATCAGCATCAAGTAAGCGCCACATGTGCCTACAATATACATTATAACAGACACTTCTGTTCACCAACATATATGTGTTTTGGAAAAAGAACAATGCCCATTGTAGATCATCCAAAAGACGTGAGTGTTTGTAAAAAATTATGAAACCATTAGATATGTCTTTTGGCGAATATATATGGTAAAGATGTCTTTTGGTCAGGTTTACCTTGAACATAGTATTGTTTCCAGGAATTCGGTCACGTCGATTCAAGAAAAACCATATATATACCTTACTTCCTATAAAGAAATCTCTCATGCATCCGATTAAGAGAGACCTATATCATTGGGTTAAGTTTATCTGGCATTGACTTCAATCCTGTGTAAAGAATTATCGGTAGTTATCTCTAAGTTCATGATATAGAGGTCATAAGATGTTGAGATACAAGGCTTTGAGATTTTTGTGGGGAAACATCTGCAAACGTCAGAGCAACATCATTGATGTCTTACTTCCAGATGCTTGGGGTAGGAAATATGATTCATAGTATCCAAAATGCAAATCGCGCCTCTTGAAGATGCACGACAAGTATTCATGCAACAAGTGAAAGAAATATTTTTTTACATCCAGTAATAAGTAAAATTTAGAGACTTTCAATTGATCGATTCAAATAAAACACTTCTCAAACCCAATCATGATTCAACTATAGGTACAAAGTACTGAACATACAAGACCAGATGTGTTTGGAAAAAATTGTAGCATTTGATGAAGTGGCACGATCATTTGATCAAATGCCCTGTTTCTTTATTGCTATTCGATCGGATTATTCAGTTTAACTGATCAGATTGTGTTCGCTGTAAAATATGTTCGCCGCAACAAGAAATAGAAAACTGTACTATGGAACCTAATTGGAATTCAGTTTGTTTACCAGATCAAGTTAGAATTGTATGATTTCATGGGAGCCAACAGAAATATGACGGATAATAAAAATTATTAGAAGGAGGAATCAGCCAATCAGGTACGTATATGTAATTAATGCAAATCGACACAATTTTCCGAATTTTTATTATAAATAATCAAAAATTAATCTTACTGTTATTTTCTATGATGAACGGAACCAAGTGGAGAACACGGAACTGTGTCAGAGTGACTGCAACATGGAAGAGACAACATGGCACCAACAAAGATAAACGTTAGTCAAGCTTACTGCAACCAATGAAAACATTGGTATCCAAAATAACTTCCAGAAGTGATGTCTCATTGTGGGTGATTAATTAGGTTTTTGGTTTAAAGGCAACCACTTATCATAACGCAGTAACAGCCAACCATCAACATTATTTTCTGAAATAAGAGCCCATACCCTGGGAATTAGCCCGGCGAAAAGACTTATGGTTAATAAAGTTATCATAGAAGGTGATGCAACTAATGCTCCAACTGCAATTAGAGACTCCAAATATACCTTGGAGCATACGCTTAATAGTTCCACTAATTTAAGATGAGGAAAAGTACTTTGGTGACATTTTCTTTCTTTCTTTCTTTCAGGTCTGTCCTTGGAGTAAATGAAAATGCTCATGTATTATGTCCATTTGCTATGATAGAAACTATAACTCAATGGTAGAGGATATCTAATTTGATATACACTACCATCGCCCGGAAGTTGAAAGACTATCCTTCCACCTACCAAACGAAGAAACAATTTGCTATGTGAAGTGGTATCAAGAGTTAATATAAATAAAACAAAGTGTACCGAATCGCTGGAAAGAAACAAAAACAGTGAAGATGCAACGGAGTTATCAAAAGTGCAACACCATTGGAAAAATATGTTTTCCAACAGAGGCTGCTAACAGAGGTGGTAGACATCAACCAAATCCAACCCACTGTTTTGACGAATAAAGGCTACGTTATGTCTGGGTTCATGGTTTACTTGGGTACGTTAAGTTCAAATGGTGGGTGAAGTACTTTCGATGAGTTGTACAATGATTATATGTGATATTGATGTTGATGTTGAAACCTATGGAATTATTATTTTCTAAAGATGTTGTACTTGCGAAATTTTTGAGAAATAACTACAAAAATTATTATTTGGAGATTTTTGTTTTAAAATCTAAAAATAGAAGCATCTTACACTTTGGACTTGCGATTATCAAGTAGCTGATAAAATACAAAATGCACAGCTAAGCCAGAGAGTAAAATACATTTCCTATCTTATTTGCATCAGATACTTTTCTCATTATCTAATAACAAAAAGCAGGTTGATGATACTAGCCCGGGCATAATTGCACGGGCCTAAAAGGACTTGTTTAGAAATAATATGGATCCTTCTAAGTGTGACACTCTTAGTCATATACTTGGAGCAAAGAATATGGACAGTAAGGAGAAGTATCTAGGTTCTCCATTGTTTATTGGTAAATTTAAAGTCAAGTCCTTTGAAAATATTAACACAACTTTTGAAAGAAGACTTGCAAATTGGCAAGGTGAAACTATGTGTCAAGCTGGAAGAGGTACTATGGTTAAAGTTGTTCTTAATGCAGTGCCTATGTATCAAATGAGCACATTAAAGATACCAAGGAAGTTAATCAATAAGTTGGACACTCTTCAAAGGAAATTTATTTGGGGGTATAAAGCTAATAGAGGTAATTAATAATACGATTTCCGGAGTAATGTATGTACTCCAAAAGAAATAGGGGGGGGTTAGCTTTTAGAGATCTAGAGAAACTCAATCATGCACTTCTCACTAAAGCCGCTTGGAGGATTAGTATATGTTTTAACCGCTGTGTGTTAAACTTCTGAAGGAAAAATATTTCAAGAATGAAGAATTCCATATTCAAAAAGATAAGAATAACTCGAACTGGATATGGAGAGGTGTTGAAGTTGGTCTCAAGTTTCTTCAACAAAAT
This sequence comes from Papaver armeniacum, assembly GCA_023531295.1. NCBI lineage: Eukaryota > Viridiplantae > Streptophyta > Magnoliopsida > Ranunculales > Papaveraceae > Papaver > Papaver armeniacum. The sequence goes on from JAJJWW010007123.1 coordinate 467,644, forward strand.
GTTTGTATGGAGGTTAATAATGGGAAAAAAGCACGTATTTGGCTTGATAACTAGATTATTAATCTGGACAGTCTGCCAATTCCTTCTTGTCCAAGTCACCTAAATTATGAGTACGTCTCTGAACTTATATCTCCTAATTCTTATGAATGGAACATCAGTTTACTTCGTACTCTTTTTTTCGACTAATGTGTTGGATAAGATTTCAAGAATGCATATCAACTTAGATGAAGAAGACACTATCAAATGGAGGCCCACAAGAGATGGATTGTTCACAGTCAAGAGTGTTAGAGCACTGCTCGGTCGAACTCGCAAGCGTTGCTATCTCAAACTTGTTTGTTAATGTTAGTGATCAAAACTATAAGTCTTGATTTCTAGTTTACTTATAGTAATGTCTCGGACTAGGATAGATTGTGTAGTTGATCATTAGACTTCACGTCGTTCATCAATTGAAGACGAAGAACTACTAAGGAGAGCTTGTGGAACTTCATGAACAAAATGTATGTGGAGACTAAAACTCATCTATCACTTGGAAAGTCTATTTCTACTCTATCTCCTATATTGAGACAAAATTCGTATTACTATATAGTATTCGATTATGCATATTTGAGATTTCGAACTGAGTTTAACTTGCTTACATATTTCTCGAAATATGTGTTGGTAAAATTTCGCTTCAACCAAATTCATCTTATATTCTTGACGAAAGTCAAAAGATGATCATGTGAAAATCGTCGAGTAACATCTTACATGGTTTGTGTGATACAATCATTTGGTGTAGACTTGGAATGTTTCGTTATGATTATTTCAATAATTTAAAATTGCTTTGATGCTAATAGTGTGTCAAAACGGCTATTGTCATCCTCTACGAAAGTTTCAATGATTGAAATACAATTTAGAATACTTAGCCATCATTGGATTATGAACATAGTATGCATTCTTGCATGTATGTGATCCATGACCGGAACTATAGTATGCATACCCGTATGCGTACTTGTAGTTGTGGAATTCCGGGTACCTAAGTACACATACCCGTACGCGTACTGGCGAAGGGTTTGGGTCCGGAAATTTCTGTTGTGTTTGGAAGTATGCGTACCCATTTTCATACTTGAGTGGTTAAAGTTCTAAAATTGGTTTGCTCATGAACTAATACATGTATATATTCCGGAATGCATTCTTTGCAAACCGTGGCTATAATGTTCATGAATTGATTCAAGTGAATCAAATCGATTTTACTTCAATTGTGATCTTATATACTTCTATGAGAATATAACAATTGAACAACTCTATAACTAGTTTCATTTGAGTCATTTGAACTAGTTGTGGTTAAGATGAATAAGGTTGATATGAGAATGTTCATATAGCTAACCTCGGTTAACTATTTTTGAGCCAACATAGCGTACACGTTTAGGTACAGTTACTCAAACCTAAATGAGGGTACATTTCATTTGTGTATAACAAGTTAAGTTCGATCTAACAGTTGAAAGATATTAGCTTGAGTCTAATCGGGTTTTCATCTAACGGTGAATATTGAATGCTTTGTTACCAAGGTAACTTAGATTGCAAACCCTGATTTGAAAACTATATAAGGGAGAACTCTAGCAACTGGGAAACCTAATCCCCACACCTCCTGTGTTATATTAGTTGCGATTAGAGTCAATTCTCCTTTAACCTTAGGTTTTTCACGAAACCCTGTAGGTTAACGACTTAAAGACTTCATTGGGATTGTGAATCCAGACCCAACTATTTTCTCTGTAGTTGCATGTTCTGATCTTACTTCTACTATCATGATTGAGTATTATCTTTGCTAAGATTTGCTTGAGATTTATCTCCGATATATAAGATTTTAAAAGTAGTCACAAACATCTTCGTCTAATCGTTTATGATTCCACAATATCTTGTTTCGCTATCATACGATTAAAATTATTGTGAGGTGATTGATAATACTAGGCTATTCTTCGGGAATATAAGTCCGGTTTATCAATTGGTTCCTGTGCACCTTGATTTATCAAAAGACGGAATAAAACTCAAAGGTATTTCTGTGGGAGACAGATTTATCTATTTCAATAGACTTTTCTGTGAGAGACAAATTTGTTTATCAAGTCTTCGACTTTGGATCGTAGCAACTCTCGGTTGTGGGTTAGATCAGCTAAGGGAATCAAGTACGTAGAATCCGGGGGGTTCAGAGACGAAGGAGCGCAAAATCACCTTGATCACCGTGAGATTGATTAGGGCTTAACTACATTCTTGTCTCAAGTTCATTGGTATTAGGCTAGTGTCCAGAGCGGCTTAATACAATATGGTGTTCAAAGTCGGACTAGGTGTCGGGTTTTTCTCGCATTTGCGTTTTCCTCGTTAACAAAATTCAGGTGTGTGTGTTATTTCTTTCCGCATTATATTTTGTTATATAATAGAAATATCACGGGTTGTGTGTTGAATCGATCAATTGGTAAATCCAAACTTTGGTTGTTGGGTGAAATTGATTGATCCTTGAACATTGGTCTTTGGTACTGTCAAGTTATTTCTCTTATTCAATCGGGCTTGCAAATTCCTTTTATCGATTGCAGATTGAATCGAGAAATAGAGATATTAACTCTTTGATATAATTTCCTATAGATTGAGTCTGACTGTCTAGTTAATTCTCTTGAAAGTATATTGGAGTTTGTCTATTCATATTTCCGAACGAAATATTTGGTGTGGTTGTTAGACCCCCGCTTTTTCAAAGAGTGCCTATAATAAATTAATTGAAAACATTTTTCACCAAAAAGAATCTATTAATATTGTTCCTAAAGAAGTGTGGAAGTCTCTTTGGAAAATGAAGGCTCCTCACAGGGTGAAGCTGTAACACCCCGTGTTTTTAGCATGACGCATGCTCAAAGATGCGTCATGGCATGAGATGAAACTTCATCTCAAGCTTCTGTTGCGTTAAGAGGAACATTGGCCCAAAACCAATATAGCGCCAAGTATGGCGCATTTCGAAGGCATATTGGCCAAGGGACAATATTGCATCATTATGATGCATTAGGACAATTGGGAGGACGACATAAAACAAAGTAGTGCCAAAATGACGCAATATGCGGGTCATTGTCCTATGGCTAATACCGCACCACAATGGTGCAACATGCTAGAGAAGGCTGGCCCAAGCAATGTACATCCATCACGGCTGGACATTGGAGTGGCCTATAGGCCAAAGCCGGAAATACATCCATTGGTAAATCTCTTACTCAAGATCAAGATACTCATCATATGACTCTGACTAATGATTCTGTTATAATTTCTTCTGATGAAGAAACCAAAAGTCCTTGTTCTCCTTTAAGAGATTGTGGTAACAAAACTTGTTCGATCACATTTGAAACATATCATGATGATGGTAGTCTGCCTAACTACATCAAGTCAGAATAGAATGAGAAACCATCTTCTACAACTACTGATGATCAAACGAAATCTTGTCCAAAGGAATCTTTGAACCAATTCCGTGAAAAAGATCTTAAGGAATACAACTTTCTAGTCACTTGACAGAAGCTTATACCTTTTCAAAATATCGTGGTGAAAGTATTGAAAGAAGTTTCTTGTCTTAAAAACCGAAAGATCATTCCTCAAAGAGAAAGACAGAATATACGCCCTATTCGATAAGATCAACTCAAAAGAAGTAAGAGTTGATAATCACTTTTGGAAAAAGGTTCCTCCTCACTCATGTTGAAACAGTCTTTGTTTACATGAAGAACGATTCCGTAAGAAAGGGGAAGAAAATTCTCACCAAAGGAAACAATTAGGAAAAATTTCCGATAATTGTTTCAAATAATCACACTGATGTGCATAATAAGGAAATCCTGATAATGAGAAAATCCTATGAAAATCTCATTGACAGAATTAAGAGAGATTTATCTATCTCTGAAAATTCTCACATCAGCACACTTTCTCCTCATGATCATACCTTTAGATCAAGGAAAGATAATCTTCTTGGGAGAAAATACTTTGGGCAGAAACTTCCAAAGAGAAACATGAACTATGTTTCTGATACTCGTTGTAAGCAAGAAAAGGCTTACTCCGATACAACCTAGTTGTATGGAGATTGTGCACTCTCATCCTAGATCGTGCTCATAATTTTTGGGATGAGAAAGCACATAAAACGAGAGCACAATTTTTTCTTTTGTGTTTTTATCAGAAAAATCTGTGACAATTTCTGGATAGCTGCGAATCCATTTTTGTCTAAAAAATTGTTCATGTTTGTCATGTCTTCCGAAAATAGGTTTTATTTAAAATTTTCGAATTTTAATAAACCTTCCAACATGAGAAGTTCGGACATAGGAAACAAATATATTATCGGAATTTCCCGTGCATTTTTGGTCCGAAAAGTTGTCTCTTCTTACGAGAAACTTTCTTTTCCTTGTGTTAAGAAATCCCCGATTAATTCTTATTTAAATCCCCGAGCATACCTCCAATAACACGCGGCATTACAAAGGCAAATAAGGAGGAAGCTCAAAAGGTTAAGGATTGTCAAGGAATCAATACGTAAAGGAAAAAAATCACGTCCGATTACGATTTTGATAGTTCTCCGGATCTCATGATGAGTCATGTTTATTGGCTCACAACCTTCAAGATCCAAAGCAAAAACCAAGTGGATACCTTCTGATAGTATAATTGACTATATCCATGGTTTTGAAGAACTAAGAACCAATCTCATAATAATGGTTCGAAATCAAGATTGGCTCAAAGATAGGATTGAGGAAACAAAAGTTGAACTTGTAGACATGAAGTCTCAAGTCGAAAAGCTTGAAAAACATGAAGTGGTTACAGACAAGTCTCTCGAGACATGCTTCAAGAGTTTGAACACTGAAGAAACCTCAGTGAACAATAAGAGCACCACTAGAGATTAAGCTATATGTTGTAATGTTATATATATAAAAAAAAAAAAAAAAAAAAAAACATCGCATTTTTGATTTATTTCGATTATTGTATGAGGTCTATTTTTGAATAAAACTATCAATTATTTATGAATAAAATTATTAATTTTTCTTGTGATAGTTTCCGATTTCATAGCCTGTGCTTGATTTTCTATATTCTTGCTATGTGTTTTCAGTTTATGGGATGTCTGATTTTGGTTTTCATAACCTTAATATTCGATCTCATATGATATGAACCCTTATGGTTTGTGTGACTTTTTAATTTAGCGGGATTAAGTTCTAGCCCATGTTGGTAGGCTTTATCAAAGGATCATAAGGTGTTCCGATTGAAACTCATATGTAAAAAGTCACAATGTGTTGAATCAATTTGTGTTTACATGAGTTGTGTTTAGCGTAAACATATGTGTTTCGGGTTTTCAACTTTTGTTATTGGCATGCATTAGTTAAAACCGTTTCAACCTTTCTCTGGTAAAGGTTGCTCTTTGTTGTTGTTCTTTTGTTCGCAAGAGAGGATGACAACATACTAGGGGAGAGTTCTAACTTGAACTTGCGCTTAATGATATATCTTTCTGGGGAGAAGAGGATGCAGAATCTGAGGTAACGAACTTGTTAGTTATTCGTTTTCCTGTTTAAGAAAAGCCTGCTTATATTGCATATATTTTGCTTTTGCTTAACAAAATTTTAGTACAATATATATATATATATATATATATTCCATTATGTGTGTATGGATGTGTGCGTGTGTTATTCAATTGTTTCCGATTAAGAAAAACTGTGTCAATTTATTTGACTTATTGTTTGATATCTTCTTTATTGTTTGGTATCAAGTGTTTTTGCTTAACGAAATTTCGGTGCAATTGCAGTGCTATAATGTATATGTTTGTTTCAATTGCTTCCGGTTAAGAAAATAATTATGCAAGTCAATTTATCTTGGTTTGTATGAATTGTTTATGGCTTAACAAAATACGGGATCATTTGTTTAGTCCAATTCGATTCCGGATAAAAGAAACAAAGTTAATTCTGATCTTAGTTAGACTTATCAAATTGAAGGAGTCGGTTATTCAAGTCTATTCGAATGCCTTGACAAGAAATACTAGTTAACTAACCTAGTACCCGTCTTGTCTAAAGAGAAAGGTCTAAGTTATTGTTTTTGCTTAGCATTACTCATCTCGAGTATACCCGCTAAGTAATGTGTTAAGTAAAACTTGTTGAACCCGTGATTCTTCCTCACAAGTTGTTTCGGTGAGAGTTGTTTCGATTCAGTTCTTACATATTATTTTGATACATCTAACGTGCTGTTAATTGTTGCAATATTCCAACAAATTGTTCACTGTGATTGTTTTATCATATTCAAAACCCGATCTGTATCGATATTCCTTAGACTTAGAAGATCCTAGACCATCAGATAAAAGAACCACAGAATTGTTCCCCTTCCACTTATGTTGATGGTTCCCTCATCATCTTCAGATGCCATTTTGAAGAACAAATAGAGTTACAATTGAAGAAAATGAATAGTAGAGGAACAGTAGAGTTTTTGAAGCATAAGGAATAGACGTGCGTATATGTATTTAAAAGTAATTTGTTTCTTTGGGTTGGTTTTGTATTTACTTCCCCCCTCTATTTATGTTTCTCTGTATTTCTTTAGGTTTATTTCATTTCCCAGCTGTTGCCTTCTCATTATACGCCAAGTAGATTGTCGATTTGATTTTATCGTTGATGATAGCTTTAGGTACTAGATAGGGGATACGGTAGTGGGGCCCAACCCATTGTAAAGAATTTTCTTCATCAACCAAGTAAAAAAAAACAAACTTTTAAATATTGCAAAAAAAAAAAAAAAATCAATCTCAGAGAGTTTATCTATTAATGTCCAACAATGATATAAAAGAATTTATTATAATAATATTGAACTCCAAGAAATAAAAAAAATGTGTATAAAAACAATTATCTTTTTAAAAACTTCATCAACAAGACAAGTAAACCCAGACAACAACAAAAATAATCGCTTACTCTAGCATAAATGTGAACCAAACAAAAACAAAAAAGCGATAACATGCCTATTGTTTTTTTGTTTTAGAATATCATCACAAAACCAACTACACTCTAAAATGTCGTAAATTTCTCCAAAATATTATCTATAAACAACAAAAAATAAAAAAGTTTATTGAAATTAAATCACCATATGGAGACATTTGGTGCATGTCAAGGCCTTCTTCATGGTTTTGGAACCATTAGCAAAGCACCCATACAATTGACTCCTTCGTGAAAAATCAATCTCAAAGACTTTATCTATTGAACCACAATGATACTATCTCTTTAGTTATAGAGTAGGTCACTTAATAGTGGGACATAGGGAGTATAAAATAACAATATAATAATATTAAACTCCAACAAATTAAAGAATTGTGCATAAAAACAATTATCTTTTAAAAGTTTCATCAACAAGATAAGTAAACCCATAAAAAAGAGCAAAAATAATCGCTTACTCTAGCTTAAACGTGAACCAAAAAAAAAAAAAAAAAAGATAACACGCCTATTGTTTTTTTTTTTTGTTGAAAAATCGTCACATCCAACTACACCCTAAAAAAATCAGAAAAATCTCCTAAATATTATCTATAAACCAAGAAAATAAAAAAGTGTATTGAAATTACCTTAGTCATATGGAGACATTTTAGGCGCGACAAGGCTTGCTTCATGGTTTTGGAACCATTAGCAAGACCTATACAAACACGACCCGCTCAAGAAATGTTCAACCACCATGGCCGGACAAAGTGAACTGGCCTATGAGCCAGAATCGGATGTATAGCCATTTTTGCCGGTTATTCAGAAATATATATGGCAACGGCCATGAATAGTAAAAGTGGGAGTTAATGAATGATTTTTTCTCCCATAATTACAAGTTGTAGAAATGTCAAGTAAACATATATAGGGAGGGATAGTTGGTTGAAGGTGCATATGCGGACCATGCACCAAGTAAGCTTCATAGCTTAGCCAAAAGAGTATAAATGATGCTTATGCCTCATTTATAGTTGTGTATCCTTGCGAATGAAGCATATGATGCTAAGGCATTACTATGCCATGCTACAAACCAAATATGCATTTCCTTGATGCATTTTGACGAAACGGCCTATACGGACTAGACCATTACCATTATTGCTTGGCCACGGCCTTGCAGACGAGTTTGGCTTAAGTTGTTGTCCCTTCGAGGATGAACTACGGTCTATGATTGATCCCTTTAGAGTAAGGAATGGTATGTAAGAAGGCGAATGAGTCATAAAGATTGTCGGTCCAAAGACTTTGTCGCTTCATATCATCTATTTGAGAGTATTGCGGCACATTGGCCTCTCATATCATCTCGGCTCGGTAGCTCGACGCAAGAGATGATTGTGGCCAAACTTGATGAGGTGAGTTGCATTCCATTCCTTGGATGCTCATACTTCCTATCAAGGAATTCGGCTTAGGCATGTACCAATGGAGCATTGGGCATGTCCTCGAAAGTAAGCTACATCTTCATGCAAGTTAGCGGAGCTTGCATAAGCCTAAGGTGAGTATGGCATGTGCCTGATTGATGCACCCTTAGCACGAATAAGACAAGTGCATACTCTCATAAATGCCTAAGCTAAATGAAGAGGGGGTATTAAGCCTGCAATGGCCCATGTGTAAGTCCAAGCATGCCTTATGTCTAGACAAGACTCGGAAGTCAATGATGCATGTAAGGTGCATCGGCCATAAACTTCAAGGATCTAAACCCTTAGCATAACAAGGGTAAGTTGGAACGTTGTGGAAACTAAGTTAGCTGCATCATGCTCCACGAGCATGCTTGCAAGGGCAAATGAACGTGCATTTGCCTAGCTTTAAAGCCCGGTAAGCAGCATCATCGGCGCATCAGGGAAGTTGTGGCCTGCGCGCCCAGGTGCGCCAGGCGTAATTTCCCGATCCATCACAGAAGTTATTCGTATGGAAGTGCCTAAAAGAAATAGTACAAACAAAGGATAAGACTGCTCGTTTTAACAGTAGCATAGACACTCACTGCAGTATTTGCAATCGACAGGAGGAATCTCTCTTCTATCTCCTTTTAGTCTGCCACCATGCCAGATCAGTATGTAGATGTCGCAGTATTAATGTGGATCGGGTTGTTGTTAATGTAACAACATAAAGGAATGGATCATCTCTTGGTTTGATAATCAGTTTACAAATGGGCTGGAGGATTACAATAGTTGGAGGATGACCTTGATGGTGGGTTGTTGGATAATCTGGAAATAAATATGTGAATTTCCCTTTCAGAATAAGCCTCTTAATCCGTTATCTACCGTCTCTAGAATTAACTTTCACCTGATTAATTTTTCTATTGTTGCTAAAGATAATACGTTAGAGCTATCTCAGATTAATATTGAGTCTGCTCCATTAGTAGATGTCACAAAAGTTTTTGTTGATGCTTCTTTTGATCATCTTACTAATACTTCTCAGCACTAGCATGATGCTTTTTTCTTGTGCAGAACATATGATGGAGTTAAAGGATCGTATGCGACGGAGTAATTGATCACGAAGCTTTAGAGTGCATGGCTATTCGGAAGCTCTAAGCTGGATTAAGGCTCTAAACATTGATGAAGTTCAACTTATTGCTGATGCAGAATTAATAGTGCAGTCTATAACATCTAATAATATCATAGTTAGATGGGAGAATTATCATTTAATTAGGAGCATTAAAACTTTAATCTCATCTTTTAAGATTTGCAAAATCTCTTATATTAAGAGAGACTTGAATAATATTGCAGACAATATAGCATAAAGGGTTAGGAAAGATAAACTTTTCTTAGAAGAATACATGGATTATTCCCCATGGATATCTTCATTGTTTCAAAGGCTTGCAAAGGTTCGAAACCGCACAAGCAATAAAATTCATATTCCATATAAAAAAGTATAAGATGTGTGAGTTAATCGTTGGTCGGGCCGTGTTTATATAATAAGTATGGGTGGGCATAAATGATGGCCGCAATTCTATGTTTTTCTGGTCCATTCTACCATAATACAAAACGAAAAAAGATTTTTGTGACTCCCAAAATCTGTACTTTATTGTTCCCAACATTAGGTGGCATACACGTTGGACGTTTTATAATTGATTTGTAACAATATCTCATAAATATATCACCAATAAAACCGGAGTTTCTAGAGAATTTACGTTAAGTTTTGTTCATTCTTTTAGCCGTCGATTAGATTTAAAGGCTAAGATACAAGATGTGGATTCTCCCGTATCAACGAAAACATACTCCGGATATTTGATGGAGAGAAGGTTTCGTCTTCTTTGAGAATTACCTTCTTCATTTTCTTTCTCACAAGCCACAGAGATATCTTTGGAGGATCAAGTGAGGAGCGATCTTGATAGCTTATATTTATTTGTTACTACTGATCACTTATTGCGTATTATCGCAGATGGATATGGATGTGAATGAAATTTCAACTATATTACCGAAAATGAGGATGGGGAAGAGGATGATAAGGATTTTCAATTAAAGCGCCTCGTGAAGAAGTTGATGACAGATATCTATATTACTTTGGTGTAAACTGGATTAATCGCACGTCTAATCCATAGTGACAAATGGGAGATTTCGACATTCCATACTCTGCATAATCAATTAGTTGTTAGTCTTATCATTTTTGTTTCCTTTTAGTTTTATAGTTGTGCTTAGTTTTGAGTATTAATGAAGCTTTCTTGTCACGCTACAGTTTTTCAACCTTAATTCACAAGGTTTGAAATCAGTGGTTGCTTGTAAGTAGACTTGAAGCATTTTATAAATTTGAACCAATGTTTTCATTTTAATACAACTCTTCTCTTTTTAATACAGTAGGAGAATCTAATGCGAATAGCGTTCATAATCTAGCTACACCTATAACTCAAATCTATTACGAACTTTGGTGGTTTAAAATTTGAAAGTAGTTGTCCGTTTGAGTGCTCCCCCAGTAAACAACAAAACAACTTGGGAGTGTCTTTATTTCTACCTATTAGATAGTACTGTAGGTTCGTATTAAGAACATAACAATGGAGGGAATAAAACCAGAATTCGCCTTGGTTTGAATCGTAATGGAGGGAGTTATATTTGGCATATGCTAAAAGTAAGCCTGGAAATGTTGTATCTTAGCCTTAAAATCTAATCGACGGCTAAAAGAATGAACATAAATTTAATGACAAAATCTCTCAGCTCCGATTTTATTGGCTAATATATGTATGAGATATTGTTACAAATCAATTGAAACAACGCCCAACGTGTACGCCACCTAATGTTGACAACAATGGGAGTAGAGATTTTGGGTGTCACAAATCATTTTCGAATACAATACGTGTTTCGTCTATATAATGCCTTCCACTAAGCCTTTTCTGGTCAGGGAGTGTATATAAGCAGACAAAGCTTCGGAGCATATAATGTATAAATAAGGAGATAACAAGTCTCCTTTCCCCAATTCTCTCTCTGTTCTAAATAAATTAGATGGGACACCATTCAAAAAAACATATAGTAAGACATATATAGTAGATAGACATTGATTAATCATACTAACCCAATGTTCATATATGTTAAATAGTCCCACATCGCCTAGGGAAACCTAGGTCGTGCGTTTAATAAGCCTCGGGAATGCAAGCCGGTTTTCGAGGTTCATTAGGCCCGAGGATTCCTAACATGGCATCAGAGCCAGACCCCCACTCAACGCTACTCGTGTGCAGTGGTTTCCGCACCACTCCGTCCGTGGTTTCCGCACCACTCCGTCCGTGGTTTTCTGCCTCTGTATAGCCCTAGTCATTAGGGGGGGGGGGGTGTTAAATAGTCCCTTATTTCCTAGGGCAACCTAGGTCGTGCGTTTAATAAGCCTCGGCAATCATATCCTTGCAACCCGGTTTTGAGGTTAGTTAGGCCCGGGGATTTCTAACAATATAAACCTATTTTTTTCTTAAAAACTTTCTCAAGAAAAGACATTTTAATTTATCATAGGCCTTAGACATGTCAAGCTTTATAGCATCAATGTCATCTTTCCCTTTATGATGGTTGACAGTATAAATAGCCTCACTGGGTGAGAGAATAATATTAGAAATACTCCTTTTCGGGACAAAAATACTCTGATTTTGAGAAATCAAATTGTTCATAGAGGGTTTTAGTCTATTGGTCAAATTTTTTGACAAAATCTTGTAGATAAAGTTACATAACCACATGGGTATATATAGGGATACCAGCTCAGCTCGGGGAACTTTAGATCAGGGCACTGTTGGTATGGTTAAACACTTTGTAAATATGCCCAGTTCTAAAGCAAGTTTGTGTCATATCAACAATAGATTCTCCCGCAATATCTCAATGTTTATGATGGAACAAACTAGTAAAGCCATTAGTGCATGAGGTTCTCTTCCATCCCATTTGGAAAACAACATTCTTAATCTCCTCACCAGTAAGGTGAGAGTTAACATGGAGGTTATCATCTTCAGAGAATTTCATATGGAGTTCTTGGAGAATTTTATCCTGCAAAATGCTGAGGATGAGAAGAGTAGAGAATTTTGAAATAATCAACAAAGGTTTTACTTATATTATCCATATAAGTTAAGATAGTACCAGTAACACCTTTAATCCAATTGATGACATTTCTCTTTCTTTTGAAAAGTGTAACACTATCAAAATAGGGAGAATTTCTATCTCCTTCCATGAGCCACACCTTTCTGGATTTATCCTTCATACAATTCCTCAAGATTGTACAGATATTCCAATCTAGCTCTGAGTCTAGAGATAGAACTAGAATCATTTGGTTTGGAAGTTTGAATTTCGACTAACTCCTCTCTGGTAGTATTGATGTTAGTTTGGATACTACCAAAGAAGGATTTGTTCCAATCTCTAAGGACTTTTTTAGTACTTAAGAGTGTAGCTTTTAATTTATAGACTTGAGAACCTACAACTATTGCCTGACTAAGAATTAACTATGATATCCATACAAGTTGGATCTTTAATCCACATAGCCATAAAATGAAATGGCTTAGGCATAAAAATGTCTTCAAAATTAAATCCAATTTGCATAGGACAGTGTTCAGAAGAGTCTCTAGGAAAATTATTAATACGTAGATTAGAAAATAACAATTTGATTGATCAAACATATGTCAAGTCTCTCAAGGATAAGTTTAGGGTCATGCTGCATTTTAGGCCAAGTGAATCTAAGACCAGAGAAACCAGGATCATGGAAAGCAAACACATTATAAAAATTCCTAACATTATGAAAATCATTATCATCAACCTGTAAACTACCATTCTTATCTTGTGTTTCTAACAGAGCATTGAAGTCACCTACAAAGAAAACTGTTCACTATCAAGTATTAACTTCATCATAGATGAAGTGAATATGGAAAAGTTTTGAGTGAATTATTTCCTTAGTCGTGACATAAATTCCCATAGAATTTGAGGATAAAATGTTAAGATAAATTTCTTTTTTTCAGGACATGACGTCATCTTGATTGTCTTGATTTTCCATAGGAGATGCTTTATTTTTGCATCATTTTCTAGTCCCAATCAAATCAATAATTTCTTCTACTGGTTTCATTCTTTGAATAAGGATTTTCCATTGGGAAGGATGGTATATTGAAGTGGATTTGATGACTTGGCCGTAACGGGTTTTACTGGATACGTAGGTTTTGATAGACTTGATGACTTGTTGTTCTTTTTTTTTTGGAATAATGGTGAAGATTGGAGTAGATCAACAGATAATGTGGACGGTCTTCGCCGTTAGTGATTAACTTAGATACTGATGATGGAGAAAAAGAGAGAAGAAAAAGATTTTTAGAAAAAGTGAAACGTGCAACCACTTAGAGACATAAATAGAGAGTGAAACGTGAGATCCGTAAAATTATAAATCGGGCGGAAATAGTGGTAAGTATCTTTACTAATATATTTATTAAAAAAAATAAAAAAAAATAGCATGATAAAGGGCATTTTAGCCTTGGTAAAAATATAAAAAATAGAAAATCAACTCAAAACTTAAGATTTTGGATAATTTTAAATTTTGGGATTTAGATATACACCATCCTAATCGTGGGCTTTTGAAAAAGAGAGAACCCATTTTTGGGTAATTTTCACTTTCAGGAAGAACTGTCATTTGGGACATACTGAAAATTTTTGGGGCATATTGAATAGGACAAAAACAGGGTTGGAAATAGTGTTTCTAGAGTACCTCATATCCATCCATTTTTCATAAAGGCAAAAATACCCTCATATGATTAACGTTTAATAAGTGTTAGTTTTAATGATTAGAGTTAGTGTTAGTGTTAATTTAGGAGGGTAATTTTCTTCTAGAGTGATTGATTGGGTTATTATAGAAGAAGAAGAAGAAGAAGAAGATAAAGTGGAGAGAAAAAAAAACCGTATTTATTCTTTTTGAGATCTTTGTGATTGTTGATAAATGTGGAAGATGATGTTTAATATCCATTTGCAGGTTGAATTATCCAAATGATTGAAATTTTACAAGAAGTTCTATTGTCCAATGTTGGGTTCATTTTACAATTATCAGTCAACCTACTTATGATGAATAAATGACTATTAGTTACTAGCCGAACCTAATGGTAGATGAACAGTTCGGCTCATTCAAACACAATACTTGTTAGCCGAACTTATGTTTTGTATATTTTGCAACAACTTACAAGTTAGAAGTTCGCTAATAAATGTGCTTTCTTGACCAAATGAACATGTTTCGTATTTTTGATAGGTGCATAATTTACATGTTTATAGTGTCAATTCAATCCTTTCTTTAGCTGTTATTCTTGCATATTACTTTTCATTACGTTTGTTTTCTATTGTGCAGCCTTTGTTTGGATGAATCGACCAAAAGAAAGTGAAGTCTACTAATGAATATCAAGGTCCAAATTAGACTCATTCAAATCAATGAGAAATTATCGTCATCGTCAAGAGAATGAAAATACGAAAACAACGAAAAAAGAATGAGGTCATTCCGACATCGGACAAAGAAGTTATGGCCAAAATAAAATCTTAAAACTTGAGTGTACAGAGATAAGTTCGGCTGATAACTCATCATCACGAGTTATCCGAACCTGAAGCCTACAGATCAAGATTTTCGAAGTGTTTACAGAGATAAGTTCGGCTTAAAAGTAATCCAATCGAGTCAGCCGAACCTGACAACCACCCGAGGTAAATTTCACTTGTTAGGTTCACGAAAGGTTGGCAAGGTATTAGCCGAACTTGACACTGCTTCCGGGGACATGCTTGGACGCAAAATTGACTTCTATCTCAAGGAGAAACGGGTTTTAAGGATTCTAAAGCATAACTTTGAGAGCTTTATACAAGAAAATCCCTAAGAAGAAATCGTTCAATCTTTATCATCTCTTTACACCACATTTTATCATTCATATTATCTTCCACATCATAAAAAATACATCCAAAGCCCTAAAACGACATGCATAATTTTTGAGAAGAAAAATCAAGTTAGACAAGGTGATAAGTAACCCATAGATGGACAAGTTTGCAAAATGACACACTGCAAATACATAATAAAGTTCGACACACCCGATATTTATCAAACTCGAGCCAAACACAAAGAAATGGATTAATGACTATCAGATGAAGTTCGCTAAAAATGCAAAAAAAAATTATCAGCTTAACATTAAGGTGTCTACTGATCCGATATTCAATGTAAAAACATTTTTGCAAAATTTAACCGCCTTTCTATCAAGAAAAAAATTAAGTTCCGGCTGATACATTTCAGCCTAACACGATCAGAATTCACCGAAATGACAAAGATTTTCCAATACATCTCATTTTATCAATCAAATACGAATAAAAACAAGTTATGGGTTTGTGGGAAATACCTTTCAATGTGAAATTTTAAAGAATCGGGGTCTATCTCTCGCTCTCCAACACCAATTAATCCACTATCCTCTTCAACTCCATCTTTTCCAAAAACCCTAGATTGAGATGCTACAATTTTGATTTTTTAGAAAAGTTGGGTTGTTCTTCTTAAAGAGGGAGAATAAAAGGGAATAAGAAGAGAGAAGAAGAAGGAATAAGAGTTTAAGTTTAAAAAAAAAAATTAATTAAGTAACGGTTAATTAGTGGGTAACGGTTAATTAGTGAAGTAATTAAACGGGTAACGGTTAATTAGTGGATGTGTTAATTAGTGGGAGGGTTTTAGGATTAGAATTTAATTTAGTGGAAGGGTAATAATATAAGGGTATTATAGTAACTTAAGCATCACTAGAGCACCCCTTATCATCTTGCATTGGATGGCATAATAAGTATGTATGCCCCAAAATTTTCATGTATGCCCCAAATGAGGGTTCTTCAGGAATTTGACGCTATTTAGGATTGCAACTCCTTACATTTTCTTTTCCGCTATATAGTATCATACTTCAGAGGTTTAGATCTTTTTGGGATGAAGTCAGGAAAAAAGACAAATGGATTTAGAGAACTACTTACATTTTTCGCTAGAACATAAATAAGAAATATTACATAACATATCAAGATGTCTTGTGATTAGAGAAGGAGACAGAAAATAGGGAGAAGAAAAGAGAGAGATTTCTTATTATTGTGTATAGAATTACAATGGGTTAAACCTCTATTTATATAGATAGAAGACTTGGTTCCCAAGATATGCAACTCTAATCTTAGACACAAAGGACATCTTAGTAAATAAACTTGGTTTATAACACTTCGATGACCACCGTGGCTAAGTCATTACAAAGATAGAAGGAAAACTCAAAGAGAAAAACCTGAAATTTCCTAAGCATATGAAACTCGAAAGTGTTGGACACGCATATGTTTCTCATTAAAACCTTGACAAGGAAAACCGGTGGGAAAAACCTTGACGAAGGAAAAAGAGTACAACACGTTAAGTCCAGTGAATGCACCTTAATTTGATGATGACGCTCCCCGATGAGTACTTCTTAAATCTTGGCTTAAAAACTTTGAGTCGCAACTTCCCAATTTGATGAACCATTTCTTGAATGCAGAAGATTCTTGTTCTTTCGTGAGGGAAATTGATACTTGATTAAGTTTTCTTTTGTGCAAGTCTTCTAACAGTAATTTTCTCGAGTCTTCACGCTTCTTTAAGTACATTTAGGGCTTTCTTATGGGATTGCTAGCTTCTCGGAGATGATTTGCAAAAGTAGTTGATGTAGTTTCTTCAACAAAGTGCCAATATGCAATTATAGTACCAAATGTGAGTAAAGTTTGTGATCACACCTTATATGGATCAAAATGATATCCAAATTCATAGGAGATGGTTATGTTGATGTGGTCTAACAAAATGACCTAGTTAATGGTGGGAATCCACCAAATAACCAAAATTGATACAACTCCCCTTGGATGACCACCATGCATGTTGAATTAAATTGTCTCAGAAAACTTTTTCCAAGAAAAACCCGATGGGAAAAAAATATGACGAAGGAAAAATAGCACAATATCAACATTTTGAATAAATATTCATCGTCGGCAAGATGTTGCCTCGTTAAAACCTTTAAAAAAAAAAACACATGGGACAAAGCCTAAAACGAAGGGAAAAGAGTACAACTTTCGACGTATTTAGGGGATGATAACTCAACTATATGAGTATTTTAAAATAAGCATCAAAATCATAACTCTAGCCTATATCAAAGATGAGTTCATGCTAGCATAATTTAACTGCAAATTTTAGAAAGAAAGGAAAAGGAATAGAATTTATGCTGCTAAAGTTGGATTTTGTGTTTTTAAGGGCTCTCAAGAGACATGTAAAGTTGATATCATCAACTAATTAATCCGGATTTTTGGTTTTGTACCAAATTTATAAAAACACATAAAGGATTGTTAAACCTGACATAATAGATTCAAATGGCTGCCTAAATATAATTTGAATCCTACAAGGATTACAAATTAGAACATATTCTATGAATGCAATACAAGTCATTTAAAGACTACCACGCCAAATGCATTGTTCAGGGAGAACCGAATGTTATTTAATCAATCCTATGGTTTGAGTAAAAATTAAAACCCCTCGATCGTTTATTCAACGATTATTTTTATCATATAACTCATTATAATGACTACACCAACCTAAAATAAGCTAGGAAATTTTATGGTGTCAAGTCTCGGATCCAAAATTGCGTTAATCGAGAAATTATAAGAATCCAATTTAATTTGGATTGTATGCCAACCAATCACATATGTCGATATTCCTCTACAGAGGGGTTCATAACCACCATTTTTATTATTTCAGTAGCTACACTAAATGAATATTCGACAACACTTAATTAAATATGATCCCGCACAATTCTCAAACACAATTCATAGAATTACTGGTATTAGTGCCCGCAGGCATTATAATCTCCCAATCTTCCGTGTGAGAGATATGAATGAGAATGTGGATCTTTTTGATAGACTCTATTGGAGCACTATCTGCAGCCTATATAAAAATGCTACATGATTACTAGATGTGATTGGATTTGCCTTTTCAAAAAACATGATTGCTTTATGGAAAAGCTAATTAAGATATTTTCATGACTATTTAATGGCAACCTTTTTCGATTTGATCATGATGGGAGAGAAATGATATAACCTTTTTAAGTTAATTAATCAACTTCTAATAACATAGAGTCTCCCCCCGATTAAGCTGGAAATTGTCATCTCATATACAAAAATAAATTTCATAGAATATTATCCGATTAAATCAAGGACATATACTCATATATATTCGGATTTTAAGAATAATACCAGCTTGGACTATAAATAATGACTTCAAAAGCCATACAAAAATTGTCCTTAAAAATTGTAGTCTACTTGACATACAAATATAACATCAACCATGGATT